>OZ010573.1:140974450-141066950 GCA_963932145.1 Acanthosepion lycidas
TGAATAAACCAATAATGTCGAAAACAATGACACATATAGATTAATAATGAAAGTAATTATGCCTCAACTATCGTGTGTGTGAAGCAATATTCAAATGGTAATATTAATAGAATTAAATCAACTGGGTAAATTTATATCATGCTTTTTCCAGTGTTCTCTTCCATTTACATATGGACTTTAGATATGTAATTTACATATTATTTGATATGTACTTTACCTCTGCTAGCAGGTCGCCAGGAATGTAATTCATTTATTGAATCAAACTAATAGCAAATAATGAATGACAACTTGCTTGTGTAAACTGATGTAGTCTTATTAATTAATAGCCACACCTGAAAATGAGACGTGCTACGCAGATGCATAAACATTTTACACACATATATATATATATATATATATATATATATATATATATATATATATATATAATATATATATATATATAATATATATTAGGTCGGTTCAAAAATAATGTCGTTTTCTCAAATATGTTACTATGTGAGAAAACGACATTATTTTTGCACCAACCTAATAAAAGGCTGATACACTAATATATTCTTCCTCTGTCCTAGACATTGAGTTCTATCTGGATTAGTTAGATTATTTAAGAATGGATTCAAATAAAGAGGGCGATGTAATGTAATGTTTATGCACGTGTTTCCAGTTGGTAATAATGTTAATATATAGTTTCAATGAAATATGTCCTCTTTAATTAGGTTGTTATCAGTGAAATCAAAGTAATGTCCAGCATGCAAAAAGAATTTGATTGTTTATCCAAAAACAGACCTCTCGTATTCGAAGATTCGTGCTTTTGGATCAGGTAATGTCTTCTCCACATAAACACTTTTGCATTGCATCTAATTCATTTGACAAATCACGGCATTTGGCTATACATGTATGTGTATGGTTTGTTTTTATTATTATTTTTTTTTCATGGGGATAGGATAATGAAGAAGTTAGAAGCGCTTAGACGGTTTTGCTTTTATTAAAAACTTAATCAGAAAATGTAATGTGGAGAAGAGATAAAATACTGTGATTTTTGTTTTAAATTTTGTGCTGTTTGTTTTTCATTTGTTGAACAAAGTAGCGTTCATGTATACAATTCATGTCTATATGTATCTCATAATTCTACTTTAAGCATACGGGATTCCGAAGATAATGTGTATTTGTTTGGCAGTTGTGCAAGTCCAGTGCCATTTTTATTAATATTTGATCGATATTTTATACCAGTTCATATGTTTGGGTGTGTATATATATATATATATATATATATATATATATATATATATATATATATATATATATATATATATATATGTCTATGTGTGTGTGTGTGTGTGTGTGCATTTCGTTGTTTATGTGAGCGTTTCTCTCTGTGTGCAAGTGCGTAAAATGTATAATATTATCCGAAGCAAAATGTAGCTGATGAAATGAAGGGGCCGTTCGTTTCAACGATACATTTTGAAATTAAAGTGTGTCTTGTTCGGCTTCTTCATGTGGTTAGGAAAGACAACATTGTGTGTAAAGAAAATGCGTTCGATGTTTTTAGGAAAACGGGGCGAATAAACTACATTAATTTATCAGATGCGGTGACTAGAAACACAGTGCATTAAGTGCTCACATCGAACAGCACATTATGTAAGACCTAAATACAACTAATAACATGTGACAAATAACATCAAAGATAGTTTCCAATTCGGCGCAAGTTGAGTCTAACCATTTTAAGAAACTCAAAAGTCCTATAATCGAAGGCTGTCTGGAAAAAAAGATATAAGATCAACAATGCAAGATACAGTGCTTTGCTGGCCAACGATATGTGGCTAGCAGTTCGAACCAAAAGCCAAAGCCTATTGTCGCGGGAAGTTTTGTTTTTTCATGAAATGCACATCCACACTAAACCGGTCATGTCGTTAAATCTATAAACCTACTGGGTTTAGGAGGCTAGAACCAGATGCCTATAGTTCCGATCTTCTGTCATCTACTAGGACCGCTCGAGCATGATTTACGAGGTTATCTGTTTCCTACAATGCATACATACTTGGAGGATTCGCAATATTGTGGACTGCTGAACCAAACACAACGAACAGTAGATGAGAATATGTAGAAAACTGCTTTACATTTGAACACTTCGTTTTGTGTAAAGAAAGGTGCAGTTAATCTTTGACTTATTGACTTCGACTTAATACATACACAGACACACAAATATATATCTTTATATATATATATATATATATATATATATATATATATATATATATATATATATATATATATATATATATATATATATATTGAGAAGAGAGGAACTGCAAACTTCTTTTTGTTTATGGAGTAGATGTTTTAATATTTTAAAATATATATTTAATATATACACATTTTAAAATATACACTTTTCCTCGTTGGAAGAAATATAACTTCTCCCTCATATATATATATATATATATATATATATATATATATATATATATATAGATAGATAGATAGATAGATAGATAGATAGATGTATATTGTATATTTAGGCAGCAATCCTTCGTTTATTCATGTTTCATTAAGACGATAGACAAGATAGACAAGGTAATAGAGTTAAGCATTTTATTTATTTTTTTCTTGTGTTCGAACAAGAGCTTTCTTTTCTGGACAAATAATTTGTAAAAAACTTCCCAAATTTTTTATAGTTCCGAGCGCTTTAGTCTATACCTTTAGACAGTATCAAGGATGAATCAATTTTTCAGCTTTATTGATGGTGTGCCTTATGTGTATGTTTTAATGTGTTGTAGAAATAATTTATTTTCCGAACATGGTTAGCGCATTGTGGCCTTGTTCGTAGTTACTATTGTTGAGAGTTCGCTTTTTCTTTTTTATTATTAAAACTTCCATTATTTTAAATCTTTTTTTACAAGAAGTTGCAGTTAATATATTTGCGTTTTCTACTAGTATGTTTCAAATGGAGTCTGGTAAGTTTGTGTGTGTGTTTAAATGGATAACCAATGTAATTATTTATGAGTCCGATTTGATCAGAATCACAGTTCCTTAAGGGGCATTTGAACTCAAGGATAATGTTCGTTCCTTGTAATTTTGACTTAGCTGTTGCGTTGTTATTTTTGAGGATAAGGTTAGCTGGCATAATTTTTTTTATAATAAATAATTTATTTGTTTTTTTTATTCGGGTCATTTGGGTTAGTGTATGTCTTTATATATCTTAGTGAATATTCATCTCGGTGGTCTATAAGGTGGTTAGGTGAGACGTTGTTGATTAGTTACGAATAAGGCCACAATGTGCTAAATGTATTCGGAAATTAAAAACATCTCTACAACACACTAAAACATACACATAATGCACACACTCAATTAAGCTGAACAACTAAATCATCCTTGATTAAGCCTAAATGTATAGCCAACAGCGCTCGGAACTACAAAAAATTTGGACAGATTTACACACTATTTGTCCAGAAAAGAAAGCTCTAGTTTCAACACAACAAAAATTAAATGAACAACTTAACCGTAGTACCTTGTATGTTGTTCGTAATGAAACATGCACACACACACACACACACACACACACACACACACACACACACACACACACACACACACACATATATATATATATATATATATATATATATATATATGTTAAAATGCATAGATTGTAATCCTGACTTCACTGAATATTTTAAGTTTTCAGTTTCCCAACGAATACCGGGATGTACTCAAATGAATTCTGCTTACGACACAAGTATTGATACATAGCCTCAGAAAGTTTATACAAAATATTGATTGATATACCCAATAGCTTATTCGAAAACTTGAAAATAAAGCCTGCTGTTTTTAATCAAACATATTTGGATGAATAATTAATGCATATATATATATATATATATATATATATATATATATATATATATATATATATATATATATATATATATATGAATTTTTTGTATTAGAAATTAACTCTAGTGTCATATTTTCCGATTATTCAAAAATTCCTTCTAAATGTTTTCCATAAAAGCTTCCGATACGAATTGAAGGGGTTTGATATCTTATGAAATAAAAAATATAAAAAAAATATAAAACATTCAGTCTCAACAAAGATAACGAGATTTCTTTCATTTTATAAATTACATTTGTCATTGAAAAATTTTAGTAATTAAGGCAAATTAAAATTCTGCGCTGTTTTTATTCCTGAGCCGTTATGCTTCCGAGAAATAGAATTTTTAAACAAATATTTAAGATGAAGTGTTTGTATCATGATTTAATCAAATCGTTGTTTTATGCAGATTCCTATTGTTGAATTTAGCTCAATAATCTCTCGTCTAGAAATAAAATTTATAAGAGGATTTCAAGTAAATAATTTATTTTTCGTTCGCTCTTTCTTTGCAGAAGTCACAGCGTTTTTCACTTCTGGCAATGTTTATAGATGATAATATTTATGAATTTACTGATATTTCATAAAGATGTATACAAACATAGGATAGTTCTTTCGCATAAAAAATGCATTGAAATATACATGTTTATATATATACATATATATATATATATATATATATATATATATATATATATATATATATACGCTTATTTGTAAATACTTAATTGCTTAAACTGTACATGTGTGCGTGTTTATATATATATATATATACACACACACATATATATATATATATGTGTGTGTGTGTGTTGCGTGTATAAATGATGTCATATGTTTTAATCAAAGCAGAAAGAAAAGGTTTCCATGAAATATTACAAGTTACCTGTATAGGTTTGTAGACAGGAGCACCTGTTTTATTACCAGGGGCGTGATTTTTTTTCAGTAATATAATTCTAGATTTCAATTTAAATCTATAAATACATTTGAAAGATGTTAATATTTCTGCAGCTTACATAGATATTCATGTCCATGTGAAAATAGGGAAAAATAATGAAGTTCATTGCTAGCATGTGTACATATTCGCAGCTGTATTGATCAGAATGTATATATGAGTATTATAATATATATATATATATATATATATATATATATATATATATATATTCCGTCATCTCTGTATCCTTTTTTATAGTTCACAACACATCACACATATATGCATATACAGGATGCATACTTGTAGCGTGTAAATGTATCTATCTATCTACACACTCACACACACACACACACACACATATATATATATATATATATATATATATATCGTTTCGTCCACATACATGCACACACACATATATATATATATATATATATATATATATATATATATATATATATATATATATATATATATATATATATATATCGTTTCGTCCACATACATGCACACATATATATATATATATATATATATACATATATATATATATATATATTTTCACACACATATATGCATATATATATTATATATACATAGTATATAAATATCTTATGAATTTAATGTGCATAATCAAAATACACATACACACTGACTCACTCACACATGCTGACTCACTATGGAACCGTGGCAGAGTGATTAGAACATTCGCTTTTCAATTGTTAGACGCGGGTTCGAATCTTTCCTTTGGATGAATATGTTTTCTTTATGTTATCGGTCTGAGAGGGTGTGCTGCTTTCCGCCTCTTTTCAATGTGTCTGAAAAACACACCGCAGTGATATTTGGTAGATGGATATTTTCGGGAATAGTCGATGGATATGCTACCATAAAGTCACAAGTTATCGTGACTGAGGTTTTGAGCGTGTCTGCGCCGTAGGTGATGTGCGTGCGCAACGATAGCAGCTAGCCATTATATGTACGTCCTTTTGTATATAAAAAAGAACCTTTGTTTATTTACATTTTGTCATACTTCCCGTATTCTTTATCATATTTTATTCGTCGAAATCCATTTTATGAATATCTTGATAAAACCCACCGTCAGATTTAATTATTCGTTCCATGTAACAATTCCATTTTATTTAGAAATTTTCTTAGGGTATCATTTCTATATCTTAAAATATATGGACTTGCGACCTAAATAAGAAGGCTGGATTTACACACGACTTAAATTTATTGAGCTGAAGACAATAACGTATGCAGAAGGACTTCCAGTTTATTATCATGTAATAAAAACTTGCAATATACAATGATATCACAGAATTCCTTTCGAATCTTATCATAACTTGTACCCTATTCTCTTATGATTTTCTTTTTTTCAGATTTTCATATTGAAGCCATCCTCCATTGTGGGTTACTTCGTCAAGTTTTTCATGCTTCTAAAAGTTTACCAATATTGCCCTAATTTCGTTAGTGTTAGACTTCCATTAACGCGTCCCACCACAATTAGCTTAGTATCTCACTAATTTATACCTTTGTTATCGCGAATTTGTGACGGTAACTAAACATGGTGCGAGGAGTAAAATGTGCCATTTTATAATTGTCTCTTTGCACTTGCGCTGGACTCAATAAGTAGGGGTAGTTAGGCACCATCTGTGAGAAAAAAAGGCACTCTGACGTAATTAACTCTGCCAGAAAGAGTGATGAAACCAAATATCCAGTCAACATCATAGTGTTTGATGGGATTACTAGAGATGACAAAGTTATGCCATCAAGTAACTTTCCACCATGACAGAGATTCAAGACGGTGACCAAGAGAACTTCTTTTAAAAGCAAATATGAACAGAATTGCAAGAATTAAGGCAGCATAGAGGAACATAAATATGGAGGACTGTTAATACGAAAAATGCGGTTTGATTTCGAGGTCGTCTAGAGGCTGTGGTTGAAGTCAATTGCGATGATATTGAAAAAAATTTAATATTTAATATTTCAAGATGTCTTTGTGTAATTTTGGTAAATAAATCTGTTAAAAAGATTCAAGATTGATGAAACACCAGATATAATTTAAAACTGAACCCAATGAAGATCGGAAATCTTACCAGGAAAATTCGAACTTCGCTAGCTACTTTTGTCAATCAGTATATGTCTGCTTGTTTGACTTTGAAAACTTTGTCGCATAGGCCCGTTCTAGTACTAGGAGTTACTAGGAGTTACTAGGAGTTACTTTTTATTACGACTACTGCAACCATAGACATTTAAGAATATTTGTCTATAATTGGTAAGAGAATCCATTGGTTTATACCAACAGCTTCCCATAATTAATACTTCTCGTTTTCAGTCTCGCGTGGTCATGTGTGACGGCATGAGCTGCGGTGCAATTTTCGCTTCCAGGGTCTTATATGCACGTGTTTATAGTTGCTTGGAAATCATCCATACAAACAGAAACAGACTATCATCACTTTCTTGTCCGTGTATTGCATAATATATTGTACTGTAACTGTCACCTTTGATACTGGCTTATATAAGCCAAAAGCTTAGATTGGATTAAAAAATATGTATCATTATTGTGATTTTCTTTCTTCTTTAATGATAATGATATTAAGCTTATCAGACGTTATGATAAGAATTTACATAAAATAAATAGAAAATACTTGTCTATAGTATTTAATGAAGCATGTATGAATGAAAAAAATTCTGCCTAAATACACACACAATATATATATATATATATATATATATATATATATATATATATATATATATATATACTAAGGTGTAAAAATAAGTTGCTTGATCCTGTTAATACTTAACTTGTATTATATCATATGAGATATAAAATATATATATACATCGTTTTATCTGGAGATTTCACCGTTTTCTAAGAGATATCACAATCTACTTTGATGCTTATCCGTTAATAAATATTTACCATTATTCAAAATTCTATACGCACAAAAATCTATCTCCTAAGATATTTATGGCTGATGCAGCATAAACCATTTTCATTTTCTCTACACAGTCAATTTTCCGATTTTGTATTTAATGGGATATTATCTCTCGAAGAAGCGACCGAAATATTAATTCAGCATAAATTGCTTAGACTGATATAATGGCTAATTATTCAGTTTTAATGGTTATATAACACACTGCTACGAACTGTAAGAGGAAACCAATAAATAATTTATTGCGTCGACACAATCGGTACGATATAAGATTCAATAAAAATATATCTCCAACACGTAAGTTGATCACGTCTGTCCTGACGAAGCGATTTTACTTTTTTTTTGAAGCAAACAACATTCTTCCACTGGAACATAAAGGGTGCAGGCGAGGTTCATATATGTGCAAATATCAACTACTGATAAAGAAAAGGAACCTGGAAAATTGCAGGAGACGCTGTAGAAATCTTAGCGCAGTGTGCATTTACTATCGCAAAGCCTTTGATAGTGTGGCACACTCTTGGATCATTAAGACTTTTGAAATGTACAAAGTTTCTCCTGTGGTAGTAAATTTTCTTAAGCACATCATTTGAATGTGAATCACCACTAAATCCCACCAGAGCCACTGCCATATCCAACCCTCTGAATATCCAAGGCGGAAACATTCAAGGAGACTCTCTGTCACCCCTTCTGGTTTGTTTTTCCTTAATCCCCGTTACTCATGAACTAAAAAACAGTAGCCATGGTTACAAACTAGACAAAAAATATTCAATCACATACACTACATGGATGATCTTAAACTCTTTGCCAAAGACGACAATGAGTTGAAAGGCCTCCTCAATATTGTAAAATACTTCAGTGACGACATAGGTATGGACTTCGGATTAGATAAATGTGCAAAAGTAACATTCAAGAAAGGGAGAATTATGGAAACAACCTCAATAGATTTAGACTTCGTCACAAAGATTAGGGAATTGAACCAAGATGAAGCCTATAAGTAACTAGGAATTAGAGAATGAGATGGTATACAACATACCCAAATGAAGCAGAAGGTAAAAAAGATGTACTACAGGCGTGTGCGTCTGGTAATAGATAACAAGCTGAATTCAAAAAATAAAATATCAGCCATAAACACCTTGGCTGTCCCTGTGCTATAATACAGCTTTAATATCCTTAATTAGACCCTAGCTGACATTAAGTGAATGGACGCCAGAACGAGAAAGCTTCTAACTTGCTCCCGCATGCATCATTCCAAACTGATTTTGATCGTCTCTATGCGCCCAGATCCGAAGGAGGCAGAGGATTAGTTCAACTAGAACTGTCCTACAACAAATAGCCTTCAAAGATACCTGGAAATTACAGAAGACTGGATGATGGTACGTGTCAAAGAACATAAATGTCGTAAGCGTCGTTATTCCGTAATAAAAGAAGCTAACAAGTTCAAAATGGAGATTCAAATGGATACAGGAATACAAGTAACGCACAATACACCGATTGAAGCTGCAAAATGCATAAAAAAGCAAAAATAAATACAACTGAACAGATAGAGAAACAATGGCAAGATAAACCGCTTCCTGGCCAATACTCTGCTCGTACCAAACACGCTGATGTAGACAAGCAACTTATCCATCAGTGAATACGTAATTCAGGGTTAAACGCTTAAACGGAAGGTTTTATCCTTGCTGCACAGGATCAGTGCTTTTTAACCCGAAATTATCAAGCACACATACTAAAATATAGTGTTAGCCCAAAATGCATGTTCTGTGATAATTACCCAGAAACAATCGATCATCTTGTATCAGGTTGAATGGTATTGAAACCCACTGAATATAAAACACGGTATGACAGAGTTGGCCAATATTTGCACTGGAAAATCTGTAACTTTTATGTGAAGGAAACTGAAAGAAAGTGGTATGGACACCTCCCAGACCCCGTTACAGAGATAGGACCTGTTACAATTTTATGATGCTAAAGAATATACACAGACAGAACAAGCCGCCCAGACATTGGTATTAGAGTTCGCGCACAAAAAGTGTCTCCTTATTGACATGGCAGTACCTGCAGACTGCAATTTATCTCTGAAGATCTTCAAAAAGCTATCAAAATACAAGGACCTGGGAAATGTGGTCCATGGGAACATCAACAATCACTGTTGCAGTTGGAGCCTTCGGATTGGTTGGAAAAGATTACAGTACACTAACTGAAGGCATCCCTGGAAGCCCATGCCATAAAGAAATAAAAAAAAAATGATCTCACGAATACAGCCTACGCCTTACGAAGGGTTGGTTTATGTAATATACTTTCTTTTCCAGTGGATAATGTCATGATGCCATTTCTAACATTAGTTCCCTGGGCAGGACCCGGAAAGAAAAGAGAAATCAAAAGAAATAAAATAAAGATAATAATTTTGATAATAAGACTTTATAAAATATCAGCTCATTTTATTTGCACAAATCCTGTAGTTCAGTGTACAATTATATCATTCAATATATGGATTGGAATAAAATCTGTTGGATACTCAGTTGGAGATATAGCATCGACAATTTAAATGTTTTAGGTTAAAGTATATAACAAATTAATGCAAATTCTATTCCAGTTTTAAAGGGAATTTATATATTCAAACTTCCAGAAGGGTTCCAGTAGAAACATTGAATAGGTGTATGTATATTTAGTATTAGTACTCAGATACACACACACACAAACACACACACACCGCACACATATATATTTATATGTATATATATGTGTGTGTGTATATATATATATATATATATATATATATATATATATATATATATATATATATATGTGTGTATATGTACATATGTGTATACATATATATATATATATATATATATATATACAAATATATATATATATATATATACACACACACACAAACACATATATATATATAAATATATATATACATATATATATATATGTATGTATGTATATGTGTGTGTGTGGGTGGGTGTGTGTGGAAATTAATTACAAAGGAGAAAATATATTTGTTCGATGCGTTTTGCTCTTTAGGTTTCCGTTGTTAAGAAGTAGGGAATTCACTGAAAATGAAAACTACCAACAATACATCTTACAGTTAAATGGCCACCAATACATTTTATAGTAGAATTACTAACAATACATTTTATAGGAACATGACCAACAATTTACTAAAATGATCAACAGTTTATTTTTTCTTTAGTTGAAAGCATGAAATTGCGCCCAAAATATATTTAGTTGAGGCCATGAAATTCTGTTAGATTTTTATTTCGAAAACCCATGGAGATTCATATTCTGGTATACAAAACCACCCAACCAAAAAAGATATATAAGCAAACGCAGACTATCTTGCCAACTTTACACTATTGTAATATTCTTATAGAAGATATCGAACTTTATATGTTGCCCTACATATTTGGGAGAGTATGTAGTGAACAACTAAACAATAGGATTTCCGTAATGCATTCACTGCTATGGACTTCTCACATTTCAATAATTTTTCATGGTAAGTACGCATCTATGTAGATGTCTCATGAATATGAACATAAGCTGTACTGAGCTAAAACAATTGACCCTGGGCCCGATTACAAACTTAACTATATATATTAAAAATATGCAATTATGTGTGTGAAAGTATGTAAAAACTTTTCGATACATCGATGTTCAAATACATCCAAGAATATGTAAAAATAATCACACTACCCATATATACACGTTTCTAGCGACTGCCATTTCCTGACATCGTGAGATGGATTTGATAAGAAAATATAAAAAATATTATAATAAAATATGTTTTTTAACAAATAATTGTCACGAATCTTTTCAGTATTTATTTTGGTTTAATCTACATATGGTAAATTAAAAAGAAATCCCATATAACTAATCCATTAGTTTCGATAAAAATCGATATTCCACCTTGGAGGAGGAAAAATTGATCCGTAAACTTACTCTCTAAATTAAAAAGTGGCAGAATATTTTCTTTTTCAATGTTCTTTCAAGGGAAACTATATCACAAATACAAGTGTGCAAGGAATGAACAATAACTTCCGATCCAAAATCAACCAAAATATCGTCACCTTCAGTATAAGTGTAAATGAATACGCTGTTTAAATATACCTAGATCCGTACCACAATTGAATTCCTATGGTTATCTTGTACAAAGTAAAAGAAGAATGGAATGAGCTAGATAATTATTTTAGGAGAAAATGCTTCACATATGTTCACAATAAAGCATACATACATGCATATATTAGCTTGGTGCAAAAATAATGTCGTTTTCTTATGTATGTTATTATGTGAGAAAACGACATTATTCTTGCACCAACCTAATAAATAAATATATATATATATATATATATATATATATATATATATATATATATATATATATATATAAATTTTAATATATATTTTTGTTCCAATTGCACCAATACTCATTGACTTTCAGAAAAGCTATAAACAGATCATCCTCTTATTTTCTGCTTTGGATGAAACTTTCAGCTCACTTGTTTCCATCAATACAGCATTGGATGCTCCCTTCAGTTGTTTGCGTCTTGCATTAAAACTATTCAGTATTTCTGTTGCTCAAATAATTTCATCTTCAGCAGCTATTCCCATGAGCAAATATTGCTTAAGTGCATCAGGGGCTGACATTCGTTTGGCTGGATCTCTCACAAGCAGTACTGATATCAGTTCTTTGCAGTTACCTCTTATGTTTTGCAAAAAATGGAGACTTAAATTCCCATTGATTGCGAAAGGTACTAGCAAAGATTTCCTCAGCAGTCAGAGCCTAAAATATTTCATATCCTAAAATAAGTATGAACAATATCAAGCCAGATTCCCACATATCTGCTGAATAATCATACATATTTCCTTTCAGAAGCTCATATATATATATATATATATATATATATATATATATATATATATATATATATATATATATATATATATATATATATATATATACACTATAGACTTGAAGCTGATATCACCATGAAATGGATATTGACATTTCACAGGAGGAGTGGGTATATTTTGTATGTTGGCATCGAGAAATCTGACTTTGAGCATTTTATTTCAATATATATATATATATATATATATATATATATATATATATATATATATATATATATATATACCCACACACAAACACACACACACATATATATGTATGTAAAATTCTCATGTTCATCTTTAAATTCTTCTATTGGAATTTCAAGGACCATTTTTATATATTTGCAAGAATTTATATATTGACTAGAATACAAGAGAGTTTTTAGTGCATGCTGATTTTGTGTCGATTATATGAAATTCTAATTTCAATAATGCCAGTAAATGATGATTCCTTTTAACATTTTTTAAACAAATAATTAAACTTTGAAGTTTTTGAAAGTATTTATAATGAAGTGTACTTGATTATTCATTTAAATGTACTAATTGTGTACCAATTTATTTAAGTGTATAAATGTCTGACATTTTTATTTCATATTCATTCCGACCTTTGAACTACTGCTTTGTTTTTGTTTATTAAAGCGAATGACCAGCGGTGCCAGCTTCCTTGTTTAGTGTATTTTTTCAGTTTCATTATTAGCTGTTCTATCTCCA
Organism: Acanthosepion lycidas; assembly: GCA_963932145.1. NCBI lineage: Eukaryota > Metazoa > Mollusca > Cephalopoda > Sepiida > Sepiidae > Acanthosepion > Acanthosepion lycidas. The sequence continues at coordinate 140,987,805 of OZ010573.1, forward strand.
TGATGTTTGATTTTAGTGGCTGCCATCTCACACATTCGTATGATATTTACTTGTTGAATCTTTACTGACTATCAATGGAGAATCGAACACACTTTCACTATTTATGGGACGAGGCAAGTCTCATTAGTCATTAAAACAGTCCGCAAGGCCGGCCAGACATTCAGATAAAATTTAATAAGAAAGAATTAATAATAATTACTTTGTTCACGTATTTTCAACTTTAATTATTTAAGTATTATTGACATGCAGCGAGGGAATTTTTAAAAATTTAGACGGACCCTCGAAGACAATATGCCCTTGTTCTACTTTTATGACGAAATTACACCTACAGTACTGTAGTAATAAATTATTCACAACCTATCTCCCATTTCGCTTGTAATCATCTATCACAATAAAATGAATATTTTTTAGCGCTAAAGCTGAATTATTAAAATAAATCTTCATAAGTTTCTTATTAGTGTTGTTACTGCATTACAAGCAGCAAGTGGACGTCCTCACTCTGACGCATGAAAAACAAAAAAAAAACAGATGCAGGTGTACTGTATACAAGTTACGCATTGGACGCCTATGTTAAACTCGGCTTAGGGTCTTTGATTATAAAAATCTAATCATGGAGATCATTTTAAAGAGGACACGTGGCAAAAGAAACAGAATCTTTTATCATTGTAAACTAAATAAATTAATCAAGACCCACTATATAAGTGCAAAAATGAGATGCTCACCAAATGATGTAAATTGAGAACAAATACGCAAGAAAATATACCTTTATAATGGAAAACAAAAAGGGGTTCAGAAAATGTTAGAATCAAGCACGGAACAATAGGGAAATTTATAAAATAAGAAAAACATGGAAATCACTTGAAAATTCGGCAGTGTTAATATATATGAACGAATATCATAATCTCGCCAGGAATGACAAAATATTGTTGGACATGGATTTCAAAGACCGTCTAAGAAATTGGATTAGGGTCTGTAAGACTGAAATCTGATGCGACAGAAAAGCAAAGTAGCAGATAATCTGAAATATGGATGGACGAGTTCGAGATCTATGAAAAATCTGGCATTTTAAAAATCGTCCTCATAATTGTTAAGAGACATGGAACTAAGCCCAAATATCTAGCCTTAAGATTGGATGAATTAGAACATCGAAGAATAATCAAGAATGCTGATAGATATGTGAGGATACCAACAACGTAATGGAGAATGGAGAACATTTGATTACACTCTATCTCGCGGGATAACCACCAAAGATCCATTGTGAACTTTGGAAACATTATATAAGATACCTAATGATTCAATTAAACATACTAATTAGGATGAGAATTGCTTACATAATAAAATGAAATCATGAGAATTGCATATAAGCATCTCTGAAAATTTCGACTGGACACGCAGTAAATAAGGAATTTATATAGTCGTAGAATAAATTTATCATGAGCTTTTGTCTGTTAAATAATACACACGATTTTTGCTAAAACTTTCGTGAACAAATGTTAGTAACAACTGAATATACTTTATTCAGATATATATTGAAAGTACCATGCAATGTGTAAAATCATTTTCTGTAATGATAAGGTAATGTAAAGCCATGATCTCGTATTCTTAAAATGAATCGGATTTCAGTAATTTTGATTATGGATTTATTTAGTAAAACCATATTTATGACGATGCCAGTTTCATTTTTCTGATATAACCGTATATATATATATATATATATATATATATATATATATATACATTTTTTACATTTATACGTTCTAGTTATAGATACAAATATTTATGTAAATGATCTGTTTATAATAAGCAATATTAGCAACATTTACAGGTCTGAATGTCCGAGAAATTTTGGTAGAAAATATGCGTCCTCCGACAGTAATGGAACCTGTATCCTATACGGAACCGTCATTTAGCTTGACGTGCCTTTACCGATTTGGTCGATTTAACTGCTTTTAAACTACAATTCTCCATGATTTTCTCGCGTACCTTCATATCTGCTCGAAGCGTATCTAAATGTAAACCAATGACACCACACATTATAAAATGAACAAAGTCTGACAATTATTTTACGACATGCACATATATATAGAAAAATAGGAAAGAACACGTTAGATAAATAATCGGAAGTTCTTTAGTAATTTTTGTTTTTATTTTATTATAATATATATATATATATATATATATATATATATATATATATATATATATATATGTATATATATATATATATATATATATATATACATATATAAATATATATATATATACACTAACATTTTGTGTGTGTGTATATATATATATATATATATATATATATATATATATATATACAGAAACAGTTTGTAGTTATTGAATTATATTCTTACTTTTTACTCCTTATAGCCCACGCAAGGCGAAAATGCGACTAAGGCGCATGTGGCTATTAAGAGTGAAAAAGAATGTGATGTCTTTAGTGAGGATGTGAAGACAAATATATATATTCTTTATTTATCTATATTTATTTTTTTTTCCGTTCAAATACTTTTATTTGACATAAATCTTATCACATTAGGTTATGGATTCCCTTTTCGCCAAAGGTGAAATATCATTATATCTAATCCTAAGCAACTACAAAACAAAATAAAAATCTTGATTCAGCCAAATATTCTGGGAAATATAATGTTAAATTGAAATGAAAACGCAGTCATAGTATATATCAATAATCACAAAGCAAAACTCATTTTGTCTGCCTAACCCCTTCATCCAGTCATCCAATCATCCAATCATAATTAAACAATTTCCATTATCAATCGCCTGCAATCACCTGTTTATCTGAAAACCTTTCTAACAAAATATTTTCCCGAATCCTAATCCCGTATGAAACGACTCAAAATCAGTAGAATTTAAAAAAAAAAATACATTTACAGAAATAAATGACAAAACAAAAACAGAAAAAAGTTAAATATGTCAGTTTACTATATATATATATATATATATATATATATATATATATATATATATATATATATATATATAAGCGTTTCACCCCAAGCAAGGCGGGAAGCCACTAGGACGCAAGTGGTTACTGAAGATTCGGAGCAAGATCAGATAGGAGTAATAGAGGAAAGGATGAGGAGAAGGATAGTGGATAGATCAAGGTAACTGGAGATGTAGATTGACATTACATTTGAATAAGTGGAGATTATAGCTCTCAGGGAAACTGGAATAGGGAAGGGAGTTCCACAGGCGAGTGTTGCCAGACATGAAGCTATTAGAGTACCAGAGACGGCTACATTTATTAGTTTCGACAGTGAAAGTTTGAGAGCTGGATGCCAGCCTCGTAGGGCGCTTGAATTCACGAAGTCTGGGAATCAGCGAATGCAGGTCCCCGGAGCAATTGCCATGAAAGTATTTGTAAGAAAGACAAAGAGAGGCGACGGCGCATCTGTGATAGAGCGACTGTAGACGAGATGCCAGAACAAGGTCAATTATATTGCATATCCGCCCCTGGAGCTTATCAAGAACCCCGAGGCGAACAGAAGGGGCTCCAGACCATATATGGCAGCAATACTCCATGCAAGGGCGAATTGTTGATTTGTAGATCTGAAGGATCGATTCCGGAGAGAAATTTTTTTGTGGCGCGGCACAGGGAGCCAACGTTATATAGTACAGATATTACTTATCAATTCATATACTTTCACTTTCCAAAACAATCTTCAATATATATAAAAAAAAATGATGGATTTATCTTCACCAAAAACCTATTAAGACGATAAAGATCACAATTAAAAATCACCAATAACCTAGAAACACCTACAATTTGTGTATAATACCTTAATACTTACTAAAGTGTCGCACTATCAACAGACATTATAGGACCCTGTAATAACCAGTGGAAAACATAAAGGTATTTCGCTAAAAGACAAACTATTAAGCAAAAAACAATCACAGCAACAGAAATATAAAGAAGAAACAAATTTCTCATATATTCTGTATAACAAAATTACCACTAAATAAAAAACAAAAAAAAACAAACAAACTATATTCTATCCTTTTGCCTAAATGTAATATATTTTAATCAAATATCAAAATTTAGAACCAAATAAAATATGAAAATCTATTTATTAATAAATACATTTCCTGTCCCGGACGCGCTAGATATAAAGTAAAACATTAGATTTAATCAAAACTGGGGACTGATGAAACTTCTGCTTTGATGCTTCCAGTAATCTCTCTGTAGCCTGTGTAGGAGATTATCTCATGATCTGATGATATTCTCTGAAGATCTCACAAATCATGAAACTGATAGTCACCTTGCAATGTTGATTTTCCCCCACAAATACATACGCACACACGCACACGCACATAGACACACACACACATAGACAAACACACACACGTGTGTGTGTGTGTGTGTGTGTGTGTGTGTGTGTGAATGTTAATACTCCTTTTGAAAAACATCGATTGGTTCATCTTGTAATATAACAAATTGATGTCCGAGGAAAGAAAGAATCAATAACATAACACTGTAGGAATCCCTCTGGTCCAGGGCTTGATGTCCAAGGCCAAAGATTAAAAAAAAAAAAATAGGCGAGTAAAAGAATAACCATAAAGTGCTCAATACACTAAGTAGAGGAAAAATTAAAATAGGATTATTTTAGTTTTCGCTCTAGGCAAACCTACCTAGGTTTCACCTAAACGGATTATCAGGTAAACCCAGTTTTACCCTGATGATCCGTTTATGTTTTGGCTCCTTAGGATTCGTTTATATATATATATATATATATATATATATATATATATATATATATATATATATATATAGAGAGAGAGAGAGAGAGAGAGAGAGAGAGAGAGAGAGAGAGGGGGGAATTTACTATATGATTAAAAATAATAAATTACATAAAAAGCAACTATATATTTTATTTTGTGAATAAACTAAAACAATTAACGAGCATTTACATTTTAACCATTTGTTTGTTATATGCTAATTAGTTTGAACACCGCATCAACATTTGTGTTTTTGTTCTGTTTTAAGCTATTAAATTTCCCGCCATTACTTTTGATTTCAAATAACTGTAGCAAAGTTTGCAAAAGTTAAATAAACTATACCAAATCTCCCGGTTTTCGTGTGGGGCACACTGTAGTTGATATTTTTAGGGCTGATCAGATATTGTTCGTTCTGTTACCACGGGTTTCAATTACACATTTCCCGGCCCAGAGATTGGATTCAAAATTACTGTAACCAAATTTACATACCAGATCTTTAATCCATTAAACAATTTATCGTTTCTTAAGATTATATTTCTCTACAGTACATTATATAATATTGTTATTATATTTCTCTACATTATATTATATCATTTTGTTCTTTTTTCATTCGTCTAAATTTAACATGCGTATTTCATTTTTGAATAGTTAAACGATATATTCACTTAACAAAGAGTAATCTTGAAAAGAATTTGTTTTCGTTTCTATCAGCCGAAAAACATATTAAGAAACGAAGTCACATGACAAAATAATATGTTTTTAATAAAGTTAATTTGGTTTATAATGAAAACAGTATTCTTTAATGTATATGTATCGTTAATTATTTATTCTTTCGCTTTTCCTGAAATATACTCTGATTGTAAAATCAGAAGGAGTCGCGATAACAACGCTTGGAAAGTGATCGCTCACGCCTCAGGACCATTGAAAATGGACGACAATAGATGTCGTCTTTGTTCGTCTGAGCATGACGCTATCATTTAAGCCACCCAATTAACCCACAATGCATTGTCCACGCCACTATTTAAAATGGCTGAAACATTATTGGAAAACTCCACAGGACTGGAACGAAAAAGAAAGAAGATTGACTTGAGAAGAGAAACTCGAATGACTATGAGAGAGATTGGTATGGATGGAGACATTTTAGCGATATCCTACGAAGGATCGCAGGAATATCCTTGCTGGCTACAGAACGATTATAAATAGGGTGCGGCCCGGAAAACTATCCAGCTTAAGTCTCGACTGCGGCTGTTCTTCTTATGAATCCATTTCGACCCGGTTCTGTCCTCCACAATCGCCGTTGACATTTCTACATTGGTGGACCCGTGCGTGACAATGAATAATGGATGAGAAAGTGAGTGATTGATGTAGAGGGATATGAACACATCGGGAGGAATAAGAGAACAGAAAGAGAAATATAAATGGAATAGAGAAAGTAAGGGAGAGATATTCCGTGAGAATGAATAAGGAAGAGAGAAGCACAGAGACGGGGAGGAAAACAAATGATAGAAATTGACAAAGAGGAAATGAAGAAAGAAAAATTGAAAGATGAATGTAGAAACAAAAAGCAAAAAAACGGTAGGAAAGAAAATCAAGAAATATAAAGTAGAGAGGAAAAAAGAGAAGAGAAACGCACGGAGAGACGAAGAAATGAGGAAAGAAAAATAAAGTGAGAAAGTGAGTGAGTGAGTGAGTGAGTGAGGGAGTGAGTGAGAGAAAGTAATAGAGAGTAAAAGCTGAATATAGAAAAACTGGGAAAAGATCAGAGACTATCAATTAAGAAAGAGAAAATAAAGAAAAAGAAAGTAGGGGAGAAATAGAGAAGAGTAAAGGACGCAGAGGGAATGCGGAGAGTAAAATGTAGTGATTCAGTGAGTGAGTGAGTGAATGATTCTGTTAGTGAGTGAGAGAGTGAAAAAGATTGCGAAAGATGAATATGGAAACAAAGAGAAAAAAGGAAAATTAAAATATAATGAAAGAAAGAGAAAATCAAGAAATAAAATCGTATAAGTGGGGGGGAGAGAGAGAGAGCGAGAAGAAAATAGAGATGTAGCTAAGAAGAAGAGTGAGAAAAAAAAGTAGACAACTATTTAAAGTTAAAAAAGTGAGAGAAAGGAATAAATATATAATGAGAGAAATGCAAGTAATGAAGAATAAATAGATAGTATAAACGACAAGAAATAGAAAAAGAAAAGAAGGAAGGGAATATAGTAAACAGAAAAAGTGTTACAACGGGTGATAGAGAAAAGAGCAGCTAAAAATGAGAGAAACAAGGATAATTAAAAGATACGCATTCATAGTAATAATGATAAGAAAATTACAAGGATACAGAAGGAAATCGAAAAGTATAAAAGACGACGAATAAAAAAAAAGAGAAAAATAGAAATATAAAATTAGAAAAGAGGAAAGAAACAATAACGAAAGAGAACGCGAATGGAAGACTAAAGAGCAAAATTAATACAAAGAAAGCGAAAAACTTAAAAAGAGGAAAAGAAATGAACAACAATAATTACTGAGGGATTTACAACGCGAGAAACGTGATGGCGGGTGATGGCGTAAAAGAAGGAATTTAAAAGAAAGACTAACAGATCAGTGAGAGACCGCACGATGGCGTAAACAAGCGTCTGTTCCGGAACAGCGTCCCAGGCCGGCATCACCGTCATCATGTTGGATCAGACCCACACGCGGTGGATATTTATTTTTAATGGACAGAATACGAAATCGTATCGATTGGTTATACCAAGATCCATTTAGGATATTATGTGGAAAGAAATAGGAGTGTTGGAAAGCAATAGTCAAAATTTCGCCCACGTATAGATCTATTCATGTACACATGTAAAGCTTCATAAGCAGGCGTGTACAATGTACACACACATGCGCACAACAATGCGCATTCTCAATACAAACAGAAGTACACCTACACCCAAACAGAATTGGCGCCGGCATATCTACGCCGACTCCCACATCAGCTCTATAGTAACAAATCAAACCGTAAAAGCAACAATAATTTCGAATGTCTCAAAACTAATTCATTATAAGGCGGTAATATTAATAATAATAATAATAATAATAATAATAATAATAATAATAATAATAACTAACAATACCATTGAACATTTCACAGTTTTTCTATTTGAATTTACTGATGAATGCTATTTCCTAAATTAATGATTGAATAAGCTCCTCTCCACTTCCAAGACTATGCAATATTCGTTGAATATCCACCCATTTCATCGTTAGACATCTGAAATTAACAAATGTAGGAAAAAATTCCAATAATTAGCATAATTATGAATCCGAGTCATTATTTAATGAAGCGGATATCAATCAATTATGCAAGATACAAGATTGACAAAATTTCTCATTTGACTGAAGTAGACTTTAAAAATATTAGCGTCTTATCATCTCTTCTATTTTTGCCTTATTTATTTATTTATTTGTTTGTTTACTTATTTCTCCTTCATTTCCCTAAAAGCAACCAAAGCTTAGATATATATTTTGTCCCGTATGCAGGCAAATGTTAAAGGCATGGTGTTAAAGGTCTATTTTCGCAGTCAATCAGGAATGACCAATACTTTAACTGAGTTAATATTAATCCGTATCGTACGTGCTATGGAAGTTATGAAGGAAGGAACGAGGGAATAATAATAATAATAATAATAATAATAATAATAATAATAATAATACCGTACCACAACAACAGAAACAAAGCCTTTTATCGAAGAATGTTTTTTTTCTAATAGTGTGCACGTCCGGTCAAAATGACAGAAATAGTCAGAAAGTGTTAGTATTCAAATAAAATGAAAGAATGTATTGAGATTAAATGAAGTGGAGATCCAGAATTAACAACAAAAATGAAGGTTAGACCATTGTTAAGTTAATCCGTTCCTTTACTACTAAGTTTTCTTCCGTCCTGGGTATGACGATAAACTATATCTGCGTCTTGAGTAAGACGATAAAATAAATCCAACAGATTAGGAGGCTTTGAGGAGCGTGGAACGACTTTTTAATTTCTTGTGTTCTCAGGTCCACTCTGAACCGGGTGGTAGCAATTGTTAGGGCCCCATCTACGGGCAAATAGGTAAGCACCAAATTTGGTTTAAAACCTTTTCGATACATCTTTTGGCGAACAATTTTTACAAGCAATACATTTTTGTAAATAATTATTGCCAGCAATACATTATTAAGAATAAAATATTAGCAGCAATACATTTTTTTTAAAAATAAATATAACCAACAATAAAAATCTTGTCAGCATTAAATATCCTAGTAAGGTTGAGATGCCGTAAAATACAACAGACTAAACCAACCTACTTTTTTAAACGTCAGACTTATTTGATTACGTTTATTTTGCGAGACACTCAGATATGTTTGTATAATATGTGATCAACTTCCTTCAGATTCGTCTTTGTCGTCGCCATCTTTATCGTGTTTTGTTTCCTTCGAATGGTGTTTAAATTTCGAATCACTGTTATATTAAAAACATCTTTTTTAACATGATGATATACAGAGCGGAGAGCGATTTATATAATACTAGGAGTAATCGATGAATCATAGATACGATTAACCGAAAAATGTGAATTGTTTTAATATAAATATAGCTTCAATGTACAGTATACACAAAATAATATAAAACTGCAGTCAAATTTGAAATTAAAACTAACGTAAATATGTTTCTTTAAAAATTCAAAATAAATTGTGCACATGTAAATATTATTAACTTTAAACTCTCTGGTAACTGTGAGCGTGGAATATATATATATATATATATATATATATATATATATATATATATATATATATATACGTATATATAAGTAGTGTACACATACGGTCAAATGTGATGTCACTTTTACTAAAGTTCGTGACTAAACCTAGCTGCTAATGTACTCATATATGAGCGAATAGCATTATAGGAATGGTTATATATTTTGCGTCATGAACGAGATAAAAGTCATTAAAAGATTTTTAATAGACATTGTTTCATACATGATACAGCAGGCATACAACTTTAAAGGCAACATCATTGATCGGCAATTTTATACTTCTGTATTAAAACGAAATTTCCTACTATATTATTGACTGAATTATAAACTTTTTTTTTTAACTTGCTTCTATCTAATAACCCTGTGCGAGTCACAAAGCACATAATAAAGAAAGAAGTACCGAAAAACTTCTCATCAACGGACTAATAAGTAGTGGTCCGTTAAATCCGATTGTCCGTAGATGGAAAGGAATATTTTTTGAGTTATAAAACCATTATAGTAACTACCAGTAGCCATGATAACGTAAACACTATACTAAATGTATATATGGCATAAATAAATACATACTTAATATTTCTTTCGATTACTTCATTGAAATGTATAAAAATGGCTAATGTTTTTTGCTTGTGAGCCTGAAAAATGTCAGTTTTTCACTTCATTTCCGTAATTATGAGTTGAAGTAAAGGTATTTTTAGAGACGTGCACTCAAACGGGAAAGGCTGTATCTAAAATTGTAGATTCACTGAAACCGAAATTCATCCAGTCTACGTGACATTCCAGTCTTACGGTTCCAGGCATAAGAGACAAACTGGTCGAGGGTAAAAGCCGCTGGAATTAGATTAGATTAATTAAGGGACGTTAATTAAAATGAACATGCATTGCCGGTTTCTATTTTTAAATATATCATGCAACCAAATCAAATTTATGGCCGAACGTCAGAAATACAAAAAGAAAATAAATGAAGGCAATATAATCAACAACGAAACTTAAGTAAATATCTGAGCTCGGTTTTCGACAATGAAACAAGAGAAATTAACGGCCAGAAAATCAGCTTTCTCATTCAAGCTCCTTGCGATTTTTCTTCTCTTTCCATTGGGAGTATTACTGCGTCATCTGCATTTGAGTTGTCCTATCCACATTTTCCCTTTTTTTGGCAGTGTCAAAATATAGGCAATTATTTATTTTTCACCAAGCAAAACAGTTTCGCAAAAACATAACACTCGCTTTTCTTTCTCCATTTCCATAGAAAATTTCCCGACGTTGTAAACCAGTTCAAAAATTTAGTTATATTCTGCAAAGGCATCGACCGTAGTTTGGATCATCGAGGCAACACGAACGTTCCTTTTCATAGCTGCATATTAACACTTACACTGCTTACTACGGAGATCGTTTTTCTTATCTTGCTCCAGCTGGCTAAGTACGGAAACCTACGTTTTTTGCATACCGCTGGTATGAGTGTCACGTTGCGCCATCTATCATAAAATCACAAAGGACAATGCTTCAAAAGATATCATGTGTATACCCATTACTGATCTGGTAAGTCATTCCCAGGTATATCAATGAAAATGGAATGCTGTAAAACACACTGGTGCCAGTTTTCTGTGTAATAAAATATGTAGGTTGAAATTTGGCATTTTCTTTAAAAATGGCTGGCCGGCTGGGGGCAGCACTGGACAAATGAGTAGCAGTGAAAGTGTTAAGTTCTTCCATTGCTACATACAGTTTTGAATAAAGGGTTTCATTCTCCTAAACGGTTGCCACACAAGGCTATAGAACCCAGTCAGTCCTGATATTTATCCATAGCTTGGAGAGGCCAGATGGATTCATATATTTCTCAATGTATTAGAACGTAATTGAACTGCACAATACGCCCTTCAGTCCATTACTCCACCGTGCCTACAATATAAACAGAAAAGAATCATCCTCATTCTCTTCGTATACCATTGTTAGAAGAAAGTTCCATTCGGATAGCTTCTTACATAGGAAAGCTTCTACGTTGAACAGATTCCCAAGAATCTACTTCTAAGATTACTATAATATTAACCACTTCAATCTCTGTTGAACCTTTACGTACACATGTCAACATTATTCCTTAATCCTCTAACATGAGTGCCTATTGGATGAAGAATAGAAAGATAAAATGAAGTAAATAAAGCGAGAAGTAAGTTAGAAATCTCTTACCTTAAGGGGTAACTCTCCAACACTTGCAAACTCGGCCATGGAAGACCTCATTTTTATCTACTGACTCAAGTGTATACAGAATCCAAGTTTACTCACAGACTCGAATGTAATAAAAAATATTAAATGTCAAAATATTTTAATATTTATTAAAGTTTATCGACCTAATTCAATCCACTTACTGTAATTCGTGTCTCTATGAACTATCCATGACGGGAAGAAATGCAGTGTCTTTCCCAAGAGCAATCATATAAATTCACAACTCAGAAATATCAGATAAAGGCGTTAACGAGGTCATCTGACACGGAACTGACAAGGAGAGAGACATGTGTCACAGATGTCGCCTGGACGTCACTCAGCCACTATGAGCAAAGAAAGATAAAATCACAATAGGGGCATAGAATGTTAGGACACTGCAACTAATGCGGAATTTTGAAATATTTTATGAGATGAGAAAATGAAAATTATGGAAATGATAATACTTCCAATTATCATTCTGGATCGTGTGTAACAAAATAGAAAATAAAGATTTTTATAGATGACGTTTTTAGTGTTATATACAAAATGAAATGGTGTAAATTATAATGGATAAAAAAATGATAATAAAGAGGTTGAAGGAATATTTAATATAGGTCTTCTTTTCCTTTTTCTTATTTTCTTCTTTTTTCCCTTTCTTTTTCTTTTTTTTCTTTATCTTTTACTTCTTTTTCTATTTCTTTTCTTCTTTTTCTTTTTCTTCATTTTCTTTATCCTTTACTTCTTCTTTATCTTTTACTTCTTTTTCTATTTCTTTTCTTCTTTTTCTTTTTCTTCATTTTCTTTATCCTTTACTTCTTCTTTATCTTTTACTTCTTTTTCTATTTCTTTTCTTCTTTTTCTTTTTCTTCATTTTCTTTATCCTTTACTTCTTCTTTATCTTTTACTTCTTTTTCTATTTCTTTTCTTCTTTTTCTTTTTCTTCATTTTCTTTATCCTTTACTTCTTCTTTATCTTTTACTTCTTTTTCTATTTCTTTTCTTCTTTTTCTTTTTCTTCATTTTCTTTATCCTTTACTTCTTCTTTATCTTTTACTTCTTTTTCTATTTCTTTTCTTCTTTTTCTTTTTCTTCATTTTCTTTATCTTTTCCATTTTTATTCTTTTTCTTCCTTTTCTTTATCTTTTACTTCATTTTCTACTTCATTTCTTCTCCTTTTTCTTCTTTTTCTTTTCTTCGTTTCGTCTTTATTCTTTTCCTCTTTAATCTTTTTCTTCTTTTTCTTTATTTTTTAGTTATTTTCTATTTCTTTTTCTTTTTCTTCTGTTTCTTCTTTTTCTTCTTTTCCTTTTTTTCTTTTTCTTCGGTTTCTTTATCTTTTGCTTCTATTACTATTTCTATTCATCCTCTTTTTTCTTCTTCTTTTTCTTCTTCTTCTTCTTCTTCTTCTTCTTCTATATACTTTGTCCCTTTCAAGAAGTGAGTGATCATAACTCTCCACTGTTTCCTGTCTTTTATAGCTCGTAATGAAGTTTAACTTTTTGTTGTCACTCAAACTCGCTGCTCTGCCTACCATTCACTCGTGCCCGCAAGTTGGGTTATATGATTTGTCCCTCTTACCTTCAATATTTTATGTGGATATCAAAATTTCTAATCCCTGTTTCCTCATTTAGTACCCTAGACATTTCATATGTATCATTCTGATTTTACGTATAAGTTTCTATTTTGTTTCCATTTTCTCTAAAGCTTCGTCATTGCTCACTGAAGAATCTTATTTGTCTTACATCAAATCTCTCTTCTTCCTCTGTGATGAGATTGCCAAACATTGACCGCCATATAGAAAGACTGATACTAAATAACAGTAGATGTCACACTTTTATATATTTCCAAAGAATTTTTTTTTTTTTTTACTATTTGGCTTAACTTTTAGATATCACCCTAATGGATATTCGGATATCGGTGTGGCATTTTCTTTGCTATGTCCAATCTTTTCCATGATACTTAAATATATTTTGGTCTTACTTAATTTTGGTATCTCCAATTCGCAAGCAATATACAAAATATAAAAAAGCAATAATAAAATCTAACATGAGGACTCAGAACCAAAATAAAAAAAAGAACAAAACAAAAACAAAAGATGAGATTGTCACGGTGATATTTACAGTATAAGATGATTTGGAAATTGGTAAAATTATTTTCTATTTATGTGCCGTGTCCTTTCAAGACGTAGGCGATCATGGCTCTCTACTTCCCCTATCCATTGTAAATCTCAATATGTTTCGTCCCTCTGCCACCTCCCCCAATCCACGGTCTGTAATCAACATCCTTAAACCCGCCAGGTGTGTTATGCATTACTTTCCTTTGTCTTTCTTTCCCTCTATTCGACCTGTGAGTATCAAATTTTCAAAGCCCTCCTTCCTCATTACGTGTCCCAGAAATTTCAGCTACCTTTTCTTAATGTTAAGTAAAAGCTTCCTCCTTGCCTGCATCCTCTCCAAAACGCATCGTTGCTGAAACGCTCGGTCAATGATATCCTCAGCATCCTTCTGTTGCCCTGAGTCTCATATTCATCTTTGAGGAAACCGTCCAGCATTTGCTGCCGTAAAGGAGGACACATGTCATGTAAGAGTTCAGTATTCTTTTCTTTGTTACGAAAGAGATCATCCTTATCACGCATTACATAGCCCAGCTTTTGGAATGCGTCCTTGACCATCCCAATGCATCTACGGATCTCAATGTCGCCCTTGCCGTCCTCTGTCAAAACACTTCTATATTACACTTTTATTTAAACATCTGCACCTGCTTGATTTTTGTGTCTCCGACCTGAAAATCGCATTTCGGACTCATCCTTTTACTGATGACAATGCATTATGTTTTCTTGTAGTTTATGCTTAGTCCCTTCTTCTCGCACTGAAGTTATAAACAATAATAGATGATAGCGGCCGAATACAGGAACATATATTTAGATCAAGCCTCATAATTCTACCCACACCCTTGTGCAAATTAATTGAAACAACTGCATTTGTTTCCCTTCTTACAGCATACGGTCAGTATCAGACCCACTGGAGTGTAATCGATTTCAATTTTTTTCTCAGATTGGGTCATTTGCAGTAGTGTGAAGTAATATGAATGCATTTTCGGGATGTATGATGAAATTTGTTTGGCCTTGAAAAATATTGCATCATCCGCAATTGCATCAATTTTTTATTATAAGCAGGCACTATTGCTTCGATTGTCGATGTGTTGTCCTACGGATTTTGTCTGCGATGGATGTTACTCCAAGGAAGTGTAAGAAAATTGTAACGCTGCACGAACACACTGGCAAGTTTTACTAGTTAGCAAATCAAAGTATTATCGACTGGACCGGAAACTCTCCTGATTTAAATCCAATCGAGAATCTGTGATCAATCTGCAAGGAACGATTTCTTGAAATGGACATACGAAGTAAAACACGTGCACTGGGTCATGTTTCACTGGAAAAATACGAATAAAAATAAATAATATCGTAATTATTTGTTATGTTTAAATTAATTTGCTCAAGGTTTTCAAAGATCATGTCGAAATAATTTGTATTAGGATCCACATAATCAATCTACTAAACGAATAATGTAGATTTATACAAGACACTGGAACAATAAATGCAATTTTCGCAGCTCTAAAATGGATTTCGACGCAGCTTCATGTGTAAATATCATTATTACATCTTTTTTAATAGATTAGTTATGTCGATCATCAGTGTCCGATATTATCTGTGCCTAGAATATATACTAAGATATGAAACTATTCCGCTTCCCTAATACGTTCTTGAGTAACTTCACGCCAAACTAGCTGACAAACCACTAAGATGAAACGGTTTACTGTGACTGAAAGTAAGTGAGAAAATATTACTCATCCTGGGTATGATGAGAAACTACACCAGCGTCCTGGATATCACGATCAATTACATCCGACAGCAAGGACTCTCATCAGGAGGTTTTGATGAACGCGGTACCACCTCTTAATTGATGTTGTTCCCAGTTTCACACTGACCCGGGGCGGTAGCACCTGTTATGGTTCAAGCAATGAGCAAATTTTTAGCCCCTTAACTGGTGCCAAAACACTATGAAAATGTAAAAATATGTTTTAATACCAGCAATGACTTTCTGTAAAAAAGTATTACAAGCAATACACGTTTGAAGAACTTTTTTTACCATCAATACATTATTGAATAAAATTATTACCAGCAAATTGGGAAAAAAAATATTACCAGGAATAGATTCTTGGGACAATTTGACCAGCAATACATTTTTGGACAAAAATATTACCAGCAATAAAGTCATGTCTGCATGAAATAACCTATTGAGGTTGATATGGTGTAAAACAAAACAAAACAAAACAAAACAAACAAACAAACAAAAACGTTACTAAGGGGAAAAGAACAATCAAAAGAATAGACTTCAAGGAGACAGAAGATGACGATTGAAGTGGCAATTAATTTTTGAAAATCACAGTAGACAGGAAAGCGAGAAGCCTTAAAATAGTTTCACACCCGAGACGCGATGAAGAGGAAAGCGTCAGAATAAAGCGCACGCTTAGACTTATCAAATTCAACAGAATAATGAAGAATTCTAGCTGCCAATCTAACGCTGCGATTAAATTCGTGAAATCGAATTTCCAAAACGGTAAGATCATCAGTACAATTAACATGGAAATAAAACGGGACAAGGAAACGACATTAGGTCGATGGGAAAATGACTAAAGACGACAGAATCAATATTACATATTATTCTTTGGATTTTGTCAACAATCTCTATCTACATATTAGAAAATCATATATTGCAAATATATTCAATGCATGCATGAATGATTGACCAATAAATGTGCAAGATAGATTCGAGTGATGAGCATTTTCTCTTGCACAAAACCTTAATACAAATTTGTTAGCAGTGGTTTTAGCAATTGATTAGATATGATAGTTCCAAATGTTATCATTGGAAAATGTTAGACGGAAAAGGAACAATGATTTATTCAACTGAAGGTTACAATCTACCATGATGAAAGAAAGTAAAAACATTATCAAAGATGATTAATGGGAAATGGTTTGGTTTTTGTGGCATTAAAATAGACAAACTATTTCCTGCCTCATTAAAAAAAAAGTGAATGTCATTTTCGATATCATCTGCCAATTTAATTTTTATCGAACCTTTTAGAGCGGCCATTAAGGCAGGAGTAAATACTTGTATCATCGGCTGTAGAAATAATTCTGTATTTTCCTAGGAATTTTTCATAAATCACCTGTCAATTTGTTCTATTTAACCAATTATTCTGAAAATTGATTTCCATATTCCTGGTTATTTTATTATTTTTTTTTCTGGTTGTTTTTTTGCTTATTTACATAAAAACAATTTGGCATCATACGGGTATTAGATTTTGAGAAATGGATGAAAATATTCCAAATTGATGAGTGTACGAATAATTTGTTTGCAAGTTTACACACACACACACACACACACACACACACACACACACACATATATATATATATATATATATGAAGAAATATGCTCTTAAGGTGTGCTATATTTATGAGATATAGTGCTTAATATCAGAGATAGAACGTGTATATATATATATATATATATATATATATATATATATATATATATATATATATATATATATATACGGGGAGAGAGTAAGAATGAAATTCATGTGAATGCAATCAGTTGGAAACTTCTTTGTGATATTGAACATACCTAACTTCTGGCATCCAGAGTCATCTACAAGTTGGTCAATGTAGGTTTGATGATATCTTCCAATACATCTTTTGGCGCGCAATGGGTTCTATAGTAGGTTATCATTCAGAAGTTCGGACATACTTCTCCAGGTGTAACCAGCTAGTTGAAGCTTTCCCTCTCTTAGCGAAAATGAGATAGTTGAAAGGTGTCCACACAGACGTTTCTTTTTTGGGTGCCTCTACCGGTTGATGTCCTATAAAACTCGTAACATCTTTTTGTATGATTCGTCAAGTAATGCTTCTTGGTGATTCGTCAGTGTCCATGTTGTTGAGCTGTAGAGAATCACATTTTCTACGGTGGCGTTAAAGAAGTTCCTTATTTAGATTGTCAGAAAGGGAGGAATTCCATATGGTGCTCAAACCATCAAGGACACCCAAGGCGTAGCCTTTGGGCATTTTTATGTCTCTCTCTGTTGAATGGATGTATAGTGGCGAGGCAAATATATTCCTGAACGAATTTGTATCATTGGCGTTTTTAACTTAATCTCCCCTTATTGGTTTAGATGATAAATTCTGTTTTGCCAGCATTAATGTAGAAGCCAGTCTCGCTGGCATTTTCTTCAGTGAGATGGAGAAGTTTGGTAGCCGTATCAATCGTGTCTGACAAAAATGCAAAGTCTTCTGCATAATCTACGTCTGTTATTGTGAACTACATCCAACCAAAGCCAAGTTCCCCAGCATAAACAATAATGAACATTAACATGAGCAAATTAAGAAAGCTATGAAGAAAATTAAATAATAATAAAGCATCATTAGAAATTAATGCAGAACTTTTGAAAATAGCTTACTTTCTCCCTGAATTCAATACAATACTTCTCTATTTTATAAAAGAAGATTGGTATCAGAAATGCCTTACAAAAAGAGTTTACAACGCAGTAATTCACTATGGAAGGAGAAGGGTAAACTTGAAGACCTTCACACATACAGAGGTACATCAATTTGGCCCATCAAAGTGAAAGCATTAATGGATATTCTCTTAACTAGGGTTACATTTTTTAGGAGAGTTAACTCCTCAGGACACAGTTTGGTTTCCTTCAGTATGGGAAGCAATGATGCAATAGGTCATCAAACAACCCCAAGAAATTTCTTACCTCTCTAATAGGAAACTGTATAGCAGATTTCCGACTTCTCAGAAGCATATGACCACATCAGTAAATACTTCCTTTTTTCATCCATTAGAAACCGCTTACCATTCTCGGAATCTATTGAATGCATCAATATAATATATAAATTATGTCTATCTACAGAATTTTACATATCTTACGAGGACACAATACTGGAATATTTAAAAACTCATTAGGAGTACGACAAGTTGAAATACAAGTCCCAGTTTATCTAATCTAAATCAAGATTATGCTCTGCACATTTACGAACACAGACGTGATGAAACGGGTACTGATGATTTATACATTTCATATAGCGTCACAAACGAGTCTGCCAATGGACTAAAACAGTTCTTAATTTTAAGTTGTATATACCCGCTTTCTAAGATCAACAGGGAAAAAAGTCTTTTAGTGACTAAGCCTAAAGAGCTTGGGAAAGATCATCCTACGTGGAACATTGTGGACTGGCGTGAAAGAAACACAGATAACTGTAGCAAATAACAGAAACTACATGAATTGAGGATAACGAACATCAACATCATTATCAATGGTTAGCATCTGTAACTCGAAGAGAAAATAATGGTACCAATTGACATAGAAGGGTAGGATGGAAACCACCACCATCAATGGAAAGTGTTTAAAAATATTTAACACTTCCGCTGATAACTACGGAGATCTTCGTTTTTCTAATCTTGCTCCAACTGGTAAAGTACGGAAACCTACGTTTTTTTGCATACCGCTGGTATGAGTGTCCCGTTGCGCCATCTATCGTAAAATCACAAAGGACAATACTTCAAAAGATATCATATGTATACCCATTACTGATCTGGTAAGTAATTCGCAGGTATATCCATGAAAATGGAATGCTGTAAAACACACTGGTGACAGTTTTCTGTGTAATAAAATATGTAGGTTGAAATTTGGCATTTTCTTTAGAAATGGCTGGCCGGATGTGAGCAGCACTGGGCAAATGAGTAGCAGTGAAAGTATTAATAGATTTCATCCGAAAGCAGCTCGGTCAGTGAATGCCAAATGTTTCTTTGTAGGGAAACGGCTAATAATACAATTAACATGGGATATCAGGACTGAAGAAAATTATTATGTTGGTGCAAAAATAATGACGTAATAATGTCGTTCTTTGACGTATTTTTTAACGTCAAAAAACGACATTATTATGTCATTATTTTTGCACCAACCTAATAATATATTTTCGGCAGGAATGAAACGTTACGAGATTGGTTTGCGAGATACTGAATGATACGAACCAGAGTTTCCCCCATTACGATACTTGAAAAAAATGTTTCGTGCCAGCCTTTGTGCTATATACGTAGGCTCAAATGCAAAAAGAAACAAATGTTTGAAACAGCGGAGAAAAACTGGTTATAATTTATGACAGCATTATAACATGGTTTCTCAGGCTTTGATAATGTTCCCCTTACTTTTGAGATTTTACACTAACGTTGACAATGACTGAAAAATGCGTAAACATTTTAAAATTACAACAGTTCCCCTAACGTCAATTTCCAACTGAAACAAAATAATAAATTGTCTGAACAATATTTCTGATAATGCGCATATATTCACCTTAGCCAATGAGTTCTTAAATACTGACAGCTTCTCACATTAATGTGGTTATCTTCAAGATGTGAACTTTTAATTAATAATATAAGTGGTTTCCCTATCATTTTCAAATGGATTCACAAAAAGCAAATACTCGAATTTTGATTAAGCAAACTACACAATATCTATAACTCCTATTCTAATGCAAATGCTCAATGATTCTGAAATAATTGGTTGATATGTGATTAACGGATCTCTAATAACGGCCACCTTTGATGATTTAAGGGGTGAATGATAAGTTTCGAAAAAAAGACCTACTCTACCATTTTGCAGTGAAAGAAACATTATTATGTCTTTAAAAATATGGTTATCAAGCTCAAATATAGGAAGAAATAGATTTATACTTTCCGCATCAAAATTAATTAAAAATTGATTTAGGTGTTTAATTTAACCTACAAAATTCAATCTGTGTACTTGTATGTAATATTTGATAATTATTATTTATCGGAGATATCTCCACCAATTGTGTTTTAATTTTAGGTTTTTATGCAGTTAGATTTTATAGTTAGGTTTTGTACAGTTAGGTTTAATTATTCAACTTGCATCTGAGTAATTATCTTTTTTTCTGAAAGAACCGAGTTTTGTCTTAACTTACTTTATTCTTCCAGTATCTGATGGATAGGAATAAAAAAAAATCAAGTATTAGTGTTTCCCAGAGAACATTCTTAATTTAATACGGTTTATGTTATCAAGTCCCCAGTACAAAAACGTTTATTTATATATCTATCTTCATATAAACCCATATAATGAATTTGCAATTGTCAACATATATCTGATGTTCTTAAGAGAAGGAAGAAAAGATGAAAGCAATAGAAGTGAGTAATAGATTTGCTTTAAAAAAGCGTAAAAATAAATCATTAATTCAATCATCTATATGGCTTTATGAAGTCAGCAGAATAAGAACTTTACTCTAATAGGTTCAGCCGTGCTGAATAAATATTCTTTTGACGCTACGTGCAGATCTGTACATACAGCGGGTAAGAACATACTCCAGAGTAAGACCTGCACTCTCAGGATAATACTACTTTAGATCATATTTCATAAGATGCATATACACACACACACACACATACACACACACACACACACATATATATATATATATATATATATATATATATATATATATATAACATTTACTTTTATCGAACATACGTTAGTGTCAGACTAAGAAAAAGCAATAAACAGGAACTATTTGTAGGGTATACGATAAGCAACATCCGTTAGAAAGACCTCTGACCGATACATTGTTTTTTTTGAGGAGCGTGAAACACCGTTTTAATTGTTTTTGTTCCCAGATCCAACCTAACGCGGTGATAGTAATGTTAGGGGACTCATATATGCAAAAATAGCGAAATCAAACAAACAAAATCAAAAGACTATGAAAATATAGAAATACATTGTTATTGTAAAAAAAAAAAAAAGAAAAATCAACAATACATTTTTATAAAAGGAATTTAGCAACAATAACTTTTTATTATAAAATGACTAATAAATTTTACCAGTAGCTGAACGGACACAGTTGCGAATTAGATTTTGGTATTAAATGACTCAAAGAGGTTGATAAGCCCCTAAACAAAAACTACCAATAAACAAAAAAGTACATGGAATCTGTCTTATATGAATGTAATTGAAAACAATATGTCAGGTAACAAATATATTTATCAGCACTCGTACATGTCTTTCTTTATCTCTCTCTTTTTCTCTCTCTTTTTCTCTCTCAGTCTCTCTATTTAATACTATAATATAGTATTTCTCTCTCTGTGTGTATATTAGTAGGTTAGTGAATTCGAGCAAAAATGAACAAATCAGGGAAATAACATTTTTTTATCCCTCATCATTTTGACCTGTAAACGCCTACACAACGAAGACGAAATGCGTTGTCAGTAATTATTTTTATCATTTTTTGTTTCCAACATAACCCTTCGGTCGTTGTGTCGTCCGGCGTTCCTTAGATGTATATCGAACCGGTAACCTACAGGTATATAAATACTATAAATAATGATAATATTTCATCCCAGAAATTCAGACAATATATAGATGTAGATATGTGTAAAAAAATGTAGCATGTCTGATGGCCTCTACCCTCGTGAGCAGCACCGTTTATGAGCCAGTTGGAGATATATTGAAACGAGAAGATATATTGAAAAGGGTCAATTGAAAGTGTCAGTAATTAATTGATGAGAAAGCCCTTCACTATATAACTCCATGTTCATGATCGTTCTTCTTCTTTTTATGACAAATCAGTTATACATAATATTTGTAGTTATAAAAATATGACTAAGGCGTTAAGTAAGAGTCATGTTTGAATAACTCATGAAAAAAAAATAATGTTAAAAAACAACCCTACAAGCATATGTTTGTATCAAGGATTTTATATATGGAAAACATTTATGATTTTGATTCATATTTGAATAATTTTATTCAGTCTAACTTGCCTAGATATTTGATGTCAACAACTTTTTCCTGATAATGAATTTAATGCAATGATAACAATTATGTTTATACTACTGATTTACTTTTTAACTTCCCGCTAGTTCAATTAATTTTATATGCATTTACTTGCATTTTATTCCTCAATTTTTGGAACGAATTATTAAAATTCTTAGTTTAGACGGATGACGCGTATGCTTAGAAAGATGGAACCAGAGCTTGAGCATTTAATTCCATTATACACAATGCGAACAGAAAGATTTTAAAGGCGGAAAGCATGAAAAAATATGGAGACACGTACGAAATCATTTACATCTGCAAAATGGTATATGAATAAAAGTGAATAATTGTAAGAAAGATGAAGAATATTAAAAAAAAGAAATAAATAAAATCCGTAATAAATGATTAAATATTAAAATAAAAAAGAAAGTAGAGAATAAAGCAAACCAAAAAGGATGAACTTAAATGAAACAAACACAAATACAGGAATGAGTTAAATATGAAAAAGCATAACAAATGAATATAAAACAAAACGAACCTCAAGAAAATAAAAAAAAGAAAGCACGAACGAAAGAAACAAATAAAGAAAAATTATAACATAAAATAAATTAAGTAAAGACAACAAGAATTACATGAAATTCATGAAGTGACTTTAATGAGAGATTACAATTAATATATTAAGAGAATACACTATAAAGAATTAAGTGTTTGCAATGTAACAATCCGATAAAATAATATGAAATGTATGGAACATATAATTCGAAAAATTGCCGTGAAAAACCGAACTCACAAGAAATACTGAACGCAAGAGAATAATGCGGAGTCAGCGAGTAATTACTTAATCAGTTGGGTCCAGTATAGAAAAAGAAGGATATCAGATATTCAAATATTACTTAGAGGAATGACAAAGCCGAACTTTACTCCTTGACGAGAGACGCCATATAAAAGGTGATGTAAACAAAGGAAGCAAGAAAGAAAGAATAAAGAACGCATTAGATATTCTTTTTTAAATAAAATCAGCTCACATAAGGCAAAGAATCGTTGAACGATACTAACCGATTGCCAACGTAGAGAGTATGAAAGGTAAGAAAGTAAAAATAATATTAACAATAAAGATAAAGAAACAAGCGTCGCCATGTGTCGTTCATTGGAAAGTATATTTATTCCTTCTTGGTTTGCCATTCCTTTCGATATCTGCCTTTTTGGTTGTCTTCCAGTTTTTCTTAACTAAGTTTCCTTCCCGTTTCTTCTCGTGTTTTCTCGGGAGTCGTCTTTCGGCAATAATCCAATAATATAAAGAGAGCCTAGTCCAAACGGTATTAGCTTGATCGGGCGCGTCCTTCTGGTGTTAGCCGGCAAACATCTGCCTTTTATATTCTCCAATTCGTTTCTGTCCCATGTGGTCTCTGTGAAGGAAGCCTCCAAGCCTCGCTTTCGCAAAGGCGCACGACTCTTGCAGCGGCTGCAATACAGCGACAGAATATCGACAGCGAGACATAAAAACTGTGTCCGTCATCTTAATGTTCAAGTACATCAATTGTTCGACGCAGCGTCCGGGGAAAGAAGATGACGGCCAACAGTCTGTGGATTAGTAGATCAAATATTGGTTTTGCGCGTCATTCATTTGGCATTTCTTGCAATGCAGTGTAATCTTTTTGTCGTTTTCTATTTGGTTATTTCCATTTACTAATATAGTAAGTTCCCTCTTCTTTCTCGTACACGCACTTTTCTTTCTTTTCTTTTTTTGTCATTTTCTTTGGTTTCCAGGTCTCTCTCCCTCTCTCTTTCATTGATTTATATTGTTTTCAATTTTGTTCATTCTCTTAACTCTTTTAACTATATTCTTAGACTGAAGACTTACTTTATGATTTTGAATCCAATTTTATACTTATTTCGTTTCGTATTAAATCTCTTTCTTTTTACCTAAGTCCTTCCTTCCATTTTCGTTGAAGATTGTCTTATTATATATTACATATTATATTTCATATTTTATATATTTTCAATCGTTGTTATTTATTTCTGCTTACAATTAAATCCTTTTTTATTTTTTATTTGCATTTCTTTCTTTAATTCTTTCTTGTCTGTCTGTCTTTCTTTCGTTCTTTCTTTCTTTCTTTCTTTCTTTCTTTCTTTATTTATTTATTTATTTATTTATTCCTTCTGTCCATTTTTCTTTCTTTTTCTCTTATCCATTCTTTTCTTTCATTTGACCCTTTTTCCTTTCTTCTTTTCTTTCTTTGTTTTCTCTATTTTTTTTTCCTTTGTGTATTCCTTTAGTTCTATTCTTCTCTCTTTATTTATTCTTCTTTTTCTCTTTATGTTTCTTTCATTTGTCTATTCTTTCTAGCTTTCTTTGTCGATCGATCGCTTTAATTCTTATATATTTATGGAACAGCTATAACGGCCTTGATCCTACTCTATATTTTATATATGTGAAAAAGATGGAAACAGTTAGCCTGCCGGGCAGTACACCATTTACATTAAAATATGTTGAATTCTTAAAATACTGTGATGGAAATATATTTGAAAGTGTAATATTGCTAGCAGTAATTCTACTTTCATAGACTCAATATATCAAGTGAAAATGGTGAAACATGCATGAACCGAGATTACTAAGAGATTGTATATGTCTGTCTGTCTTGGGTCATTGGCAATTATCTATTACTATCTCCGACCTGAAAGACTTCAGCAGCCAACCATATACTGTTTTTCATATATCTCTGCACAACAGTGTCTCACTTTGTCTCCATATCAATTAATCTCCCTCTCTCTCTCTCTCTCTCTCTCTCTCTCTCTCTCTCTCTCTATATATATATATATATATATATATATATATATATATATATATATATATATATATATATTTAAATGGTTAAAGAAATAACAAAACAAGAGTCGCCGATATATCATATATTAAAAATTAATTATAACAGAAGAGTATTAAATGACTAGTTAGTGTGTGTCGCTTGACCTAGCGTTCAATCTATTCCCCCAAGGGCTTCTCACCTACTAATCTTATAGTAGGCGGAAGAGTCCAACATAGACTCTTTAGAGGGAGGACACCACAATAATATATACATACACACACGCACACTCACACACACACATATATATATATATATTGTGAGTTCATGTATATATATATATATATATATATATATATATATATATATATATATATATATATATATGAACGTCCAAAAACATATATATATATATATATATATATATATATATATTATGAGAAAAATATAGATTTAAGGTATGCTATAGTTATAAGTGTTCAGTATAGAGAATGAAGCGTATGTAAATATATATATTTATATATATGTAAATATACATACTTTGTTAAAAAACGAGTGGTGATCGTCTGTTTCATGCTTGCCCGTTGGTCTTCGTGCCCTAAAGATGGTGCTCAAGCCTGAAACAAACACTGCCCGTATATGCGTGTGTGTGTGTGTGTGTGTGTTTGTATACGAAAATTATAAACAGGATGAACGCAGAATTAAGAACATTACAACAAAATGCATAACGCCAGTTGACAATAGCAAAAAAATAAAAATGATTAATTATTTATTATAAAAAATTTAGAACTTCTAACCTTATGATTAAAAATAATAATACACCTCCTAGGACAATATTAAATAGGACAAATATTATTTACGAGTATAAATGCCTATTAAGGAAATGTATTCCTGATCAATCAAAATTTGTAAATAATAAAATAGGCCACACTACAATATGTTTGACACGCAGACTCACACTACACCTTTCTAACCATAGCTCAATTAGATCTAATTTAAATATTAATGGTGACCTCCGGACGCAAATTCGTAACCTACATGTTAACAACACTAATATAATATCATCATCAAGATGCAAAAAAAGGCTAAAAATAATGGAACAACACCTAAAAGTATTAACTTCGAACATGGACATAATATCTTGACCGTGTTTTGAATAAATGAAAAAAATATATAAAGCATACATACAACAAACTATTTCTTATTTTAAAAGTTAAAATATAATTCTTGAAAATGGTTAAATGGATAGCCGAGAGCGTTCGGATAAAAAGAATCTTCGGACAGTTTTTATATAATTTATCATCCGAAAAGACAAAAATTATTAGAATTATTAGCATTAGAAATTGTATGAAAAACTAACTAAAAACACATTGTCTGTCGTTTTCAATGAAATGTGCATGAAAGAAGGATTGCTGCCTAAATACACATCTTTCTATCTCTCTCTCTCTCTCTCTCTCTCTCTCTCTCTCTCTCTATATATATATATATATATATATATATATATATATATATATATATATATATATATATATATATATATATCTGTTGGTGATAAATATTTCACAGACCGATCCATTTTCCCAAAAATGATAGGGAGGTTAAACTTAATAATAACTTTGGGAATTGCATCAATTTCCATTCAGATAATGAAATGTTCCAAAGTATATATATATATATATATATATATATATATATAAATTTACATATCAATTTTTATTTTAATATGTTTGCATGTATGTATGTCTGTATACATGCATGTAAAACGCCACGAGCAAGCTATTGAATAAAACATAGCGATTAATGACGAGAGAGAGAGAGGATTAGGCCCTGACCGTCGTAAATATAATATATTAGTTGAAAAATTATTGAATGCATATAAAGACTTTATTGAACTTTTCTTTCTGTTTTGGCCAATTAAAAGTCGATAATCTAACACGTGAATGTCTAGAATATATATCTCGGCACCCAAATATTTTTCACGTAAATATTTCACTGGATTCCTCCTGGCCACTTTACCACATACTGAAATCATTTTAAAATTCTTTGA
Source organism: Acanthosepion lycidas (assembly GCA_963932145.1). Lineage (NCBI taxonomy): Eukaryota > Metazoa > Mollusca > Cephalopoda > Sepiida > Sepiidae > Acanthosepion > Acanthosepion lycidas. The sequence continues at coordinate 141,015,250 of OZ010573.1, forward strand.
TCCGCACCTATAGTGAAAATATGAAGCAATCAACAAAGGAGAAATATTGAAGTCTGTTCAATCGCCAGGAAGAACACAGCACAGTTAAACATCAGAGACACACATAACGTTTTCCGTTTTGTTACAAAGAAACATTGGTTTTCTAGATCTGTTTAACGAATGCTTTTAATGATGTTTGGAATCATTATTTTAATACGAGGTATATTCCCAGTATATTTGATCATAGATAGCCTATCTAGTTTTTTTTCTTTGTGCCATAATTAATATTAGCGAAATGATTTTATTTAAAGCTGCTCAGATCTTTTTATTAATTAACAGGCACTTAACAAGTGAGGAAAGGGTGGTGGATTGTCAGAATACATCATGATCTCCTAGACAAGGTATAAACTTGTGAAAATAAATTGTTAAACATCAGTTGCAAGAAAATAGTGTGTATATGTTTGTTAGCAAAAGAGGCAGCCAAGGATTCCATTTACAGATTGGTAATGTCAAAATCAGGTAAGTATAGAAACTTAGTGGTAGGGGATGCTGGTCAATTTTCTCATGCACGAAGAGTAGGATTGCTGTAAGAGAGATTTAATTATATAGAATTATACTGAGAATACCATTCATGGAGAATATTAGATACTAGTATGGTGGAATGAAAATAAAAATTAAAGCAAATGGCAGACTTGTTCTAAGAATAAAAAATTACTTGGATATTTAATGAAGCACGATGTCTAATAAAATTTGACACTTCCAAGGAATTTTGATACAAGTGTGGCAGAAGGATTTTTTTTTATGACATATCAAACTCAGTGGGTCATTTAATGCCAAAAAAATTCTGTTGCTGGCAATATTTTTTTTCCTTCATAAATCTATTTTTGGTAATATTTTTCTCTTGAAAAATGTACTGCTGGCAATATTTTTTTAAAAAGTATTTCTGGTGTGAAAATCTATTTTTCCACTTTCATAGTGTTTTGGCATCAGTTTTGGGGTTAACTATTTGCAAATAGCTGGGACCTTAACAGGTACTGCCACACCTAGGCAGGGTTGACTTGAGAACACCAGCAATTAAGAGGTTGTTCCATGCTCTTCAAAACCTCCTGATCAGAGGCCTTGCTGTTGGACGTAGTTTATCGTCTTACCCAGGACGCGGATGTAGTTTATCGTCATACCCAGAACGGGACAGCAAGGATCATAGAGTAACAACACAAACAGTTTTGTATAAAGGGATGGCAAGACAAAGAATTGAAATGATAGTGAATGTTTAAATGTCGATTAGAGTAATCACGTTTAGGAGATTCTGGTGACGAATATTCTAATTGTCTGGAAAGTATGCGGTAGATAAAAGAAGAAAGAAGGAAGTTAGTCCTCTTTTTCACATACTCTATGTTAGTATCTAGATTATTTTTTATTTGTCTTATCTTTACATATTGTTTCGTCTCAGGGAATGGTCTAAAAAATAAGAGGGTTACTACATTGATATGAAAAAATGAAAGTAATTTAATTATGACTTGTAAAGTAATAACAATATCGATATTAACAGTTAGTCTCAATGAAGTTTGAAATTTATAAAATCATATTCTTTAAAAGAATTTTTCAGAAAAAAAAAAATATATATATATATATATATGACGTCCACTGTTATTACCCATCATATAATTGATAGAGGAGTGTTCCTTCTTCACCTTTTATTTAATGTAGCCTTGAGTGACATCTGCCCCCTTTACCGCATCGAATTTCCTCAAAGATGAAGAAGATATTCGAGGCGACAAAGATGTGTTTCTACAGAAGGATGCCAAAAATATCGTGGACCGAGCGTGTGAGCAAAGATGAGATCTTAGAGATGCTGCAAACAAGGCGGAGGTTCATACTTAACATAAAGAAGATGCAACTGAAAATTCTGGGACATATAATGAGGAAGAAGAGCCTACAGTATCTGATTTTCAGGGGTCGAAGAGAGGGAAAGAGAGACAAGGGAAAACAGACTATGACATACCTGTCGGACTTGGGAAGGTGGATATTAGAACGTGGTCTGGGTGGAGGAAGGAACCTGAGAGCTACAGGGGATAGAGGGAGGTGGAGAGCCATGTTCACCTATTCCCTGAATTGACACGGTATATAAAAAGAAGTCTTGAGTGTCAACATTTTGATTATGTTATTTTCGTTACGAGTTCCATGTGCTATCCTTTTTTTTATTGTTGCTACAGTTTAACGTTTAAAACATATCAGTTGTTTGTTATTTGGTAAAATTCTTACTTCGTGACTATTTTATTGCCAGACGATGGGATCTAATGAATTTTTGCCTTCTCAAGACCTACTGGCTTCATTTTATGAAGCCGTTTTAAATCATTGTTCAGAGAAAACTGGTGTACAGAGCTGAGAGTTTCAATATTTCTGAATTAATTAGCCACCATGTCTATTATCAAAATATAACAATCTAGATCTGAAGAAGTAATTTAAGTACATGACTATAAATCTTAGGTCAATACTTCGCTTTTGTATTAACTTCAAGCTTTGGACGAAACTAACTCTCGAAAAACGAATTTTCTATTCAATTTCTTTATTTCAGATATATGATCGAGGCAGATTTTTTCACGTTTTTGCCATTTTCCTTCTGCGATAGACTAGTTGCCATCAAAGGCTATAGAACCCGGTCTGTCCTGCTATTTACCCAATTGGTGGGAGAAAAAGAGGATTCATACCTTTCCCAAGTATATTAGCACGTAAATGAATGCAATAGAACCGACTGGAATTCGAACTCAGTTACCCAATTACGCAATCCGATCCGCTATCCATTTCTCCAGCTTGCCTCAGGATTTTACCGTCTTATTTCATGATGGATTCAGGCTGTTATCATTATTGATTTTATTCCAATTTCAAATTATATTTTTTTTTTTATAATAATTTAGTTTCATTCTTACTTCTTGAAAAAACTTGATAAAAGATGTTGTTTGGTTCAAGAACATTCTTATGAATAACTATGCTATCAGTATAACCCACCCTCTTCAGGACATATCATTTTATATCCAACAATCATATTTATAAAAGTCAGAAGAGACCAACTTAGAATATAGTGCTGAGATTTCATTTAATTTGACATTAATCAGGTACTTGCTAATCCAGGTAACATTCAGAAAATTTCGAACTGATCCCATCATTTCATTTACGGAAATAGATTTTTGCCGAACTGTTGAATATCTCGTCTAGAAGTAATAAATCACACGTCATTTCGCCTGCCTCCAAGTCCACATTAGCCGGTTCAGGGATTGAACTCGTAGTTACTGGGTCATGAAGTGTGCCAATATGGGTATGTATTCTTTTTGACATTCTCTTTGAAATCATTAGAAAAATATCGGGTAAAAACTTGACACTTAGTATGAAAATAAATATTTACATTTTTCATAAACTATGCGCATACGTTTGTTTACAAACAAATAACGTTTCCTCTCTAATGACTGGAATAATAGCTTAATGTTAGATTTGACATCCCTCTTTTCAATTACGCAACATAAATCTTTTGCTATAATTTAAGCGAATTTGGATTAAAAGAGATTAATGACAGTCAGTTATAATAATTAGCAGCAGCAGCACTCACCAGCAAGCTGTTTAGTTTAATGCACAAATTATCTACTTGGAAATGTCTCACGGGTCTGAAATGCAGTAAATCGTTAGTTGGAGAACAGGAGGACATAGCAATTGTGAATTCAAAAACCTGTCCTGGCAGTGGTCATTGGAATCACTATAAACAGGGAGAGTAACAACTGTTCAGTACTTTTTTACAGTAGGTTTTAGCCTTTACAAGGCACACGGGCCACTCGAGGTGGAGAGTTATTTTAGGAGGCCATTTGTAGGTATAGGGATCGAAGAAAGCGGTTAACCCTAGCGTTGAACAGTTTCAGATTGCAGTGATCGGGGAAACATCCTCTTGGGTGTCGGCACCAGGGAGCTTTGGAGGGAATAAGCTGTCAGATTGGAACTTACTACTCACCGTCGGTGATTTGCTACTTTGTAAGCGGCTCGTCGTGTCCTTGCCTTGAAAATATGAATTGGCGCGACGGGGGAAAGTATTACATCTGAGAACTTTCCGTGGAAGTAGCGACAGAGCAGCGAAGTCCTTGCGACTTCACGCCTATGAGACAGAAGTTAGATGGTGGAGAATAATCCGTCACGCACAAAGGATCGGAGAGATATCCCTAGGCATGGAACATTCTGCTTTCAATAAAATGTCCAAATGTAATTACTAAAGGCAAAAATAAGTCACCCCTATCTGATTAAACGTTGAAATGAATGATCGGGGTGTGAATAACAATATCTCAATACGCCAAACAAGAAATAATTGTGTTTCATGTGACAACGAATGAGAACACATTTCGTTTTAAAGAAAGTGTTTTCTTAACTGAAAACAACCGACTACAGATCGAATATTTTAGAATTGACATTTTAAATTCTATTGATGTCCGTTATGTGCTTACGCTTGCCAAATGCAGAAGATTACTAGATAAACGAAGCAATGCGAAATAAATATAAATATCAAATAAAAATGAACTCTTTCTTCTGGTTACTGGTTGTGGTAGAGACAGAATTCTCCTGTCCTGAGAGACAGGTTAAGTAGCTTTGAGCCTTCAGTCAGCTGAAGATGCACGATTGAAATCCAGGCTTGTATGGTGGAGTTCAATGTAGTCTTTCTGACTAAGCGAACTTATTCCGGCGTTTTCTGCGCAGTCACTCCGATGCCAGACAAACAATACAATAATATTTCAACAAGAGCTGAGCTCTTCTTAGCGAAAGAAATTACTTGAGCTGGTCAAAGAAGATTCTACGAAATATAAGTAAGCCCAGTTAGGGCCGATTGTCTTATTCTGAATATATTGAAAAAGAATTGAAATATTGACTGAAATAAAACATTTCTTGACTCATGCAATTATGTTTTGAGTGAGTCATGAAAAGTTCTTGACTCAATACATTTCCTAAAATCTGACCATATCACAGTCATTGGTTTTTAATTCCTTCATACTGATTACATTTTATAATCTCTGGGGGTGGAAATAAAATATCTTTTATATTATTAGGTTGGTGCAAAAATAATGACGTAATAATGTCGTTTTTTGACGTTAAAAATACGTCAAAAAACGACATTATCACGTCATTATTTTTGCACCAACCTAATAATACTTTTTTTACTGAATTTTGTGGATAAATATTTAGAAATTGTTTGGCATCCAAGAAGAGTAATGTATGACTGCTGAAGTGCGCGATCCCCACTACAGTATGTAACTTACCATTCTACTAAGACGAATTGAATCCGGGCACTTCTGATAAAACTAAATAAAATATATAAACAAAAATTAAAAAATAAAATAATGCATTGGCGCTTTTAAAAAAAATCTGTATTTCTTCCTCTGTCCCTGAACCTCTCTTTATATAATTCTTCTCTCTCAACTAAAGAGAAGGCAACCCTCAAAAATGCGAAAGAAGAAACGATTGAACCCGGCCGAAAAACGCCGGATGTTTGCAGGACAAATACCTAATTATTCATGATTATAAATATATCAAAATAAGACAGGCTCCATACATAAATTCTGTTATATAATAAACGAAAAAAATGAACGTAGGGAAAGAAATGGCCAAGAGACTTTTGATGTTATTCTAAATCAAGGTTTGTGTCGGAATCTCGGACCCTGTCACACCTTTGAGCTAGAAGGTAGAAACAAAGGACGCTAAAGTTAGAGAAACCAGCCCTGCTTGTCGGGTGACTTTAGATAGCAACATTTTCGCCGATGTGTTCTCTGGCCTTTCTCGTGTGATCTGGCTTAACGCAGCTCAGCAGTTACATTGAATTATGTGTTATAAAAACTACTACTCCCATTTTCAATATTTGGGTTATAGCATTTCACTCCGGCCATTTTCTAGCCTTTCTGCTATTACCGAAAATTCTTAAAATAAATTTGATATTATCTCATGATTTATTTCCATGTATATTATCTAGTTTGTTTTCCATCTGCAACATTTTAAATGATCTTCGGAGTAAGAACGAAATTCGTTCTTAAGTTATTTTTTTTAAGGTGGAACTAATAAACATTGTTCTTATGATCCCATTAATGTTTCGCGCTTATGTTTTCAAGTTTGTTTTTCTGCTAGAAAGGTTCGGAGATGCTTTCTTCCAGTCTCTATCAGAGGGAAAGTAAATTTGCTATTTGAATGTCGTCAACAATCTTTGAAGTGGATTTTTAGTTCTAATTTGTCACCAGTTCAAAAAGTCAATGGAGACATCACTTGTGTTACTGCGATAGATCTTTTGGAGAAGGACTGTCTCACTTGAATAACATCAGCCTGAATCGACAATGTCGTGAAATACAAGTAGGGAAACTACAATTGGGCAAGGAAATCATGTCTGGGTTTAAAAGATTGTTTTGTAGCTTGTTTTTAATTTGTGCAATATTTGATATCTCAGCCCTACGAAATTAAGAATTTTGTTTCGTAAGACTTTTAAGATCTCTTTTCAAATCCCAAATCTACTGACTTCCCATTTTCCAACTTTCCAGTTTTATTCGGTCATTTTTGATTGCTCAATTTTTTTCTAAAATTTAAATTCCTTTAATTTGACATGATAACAAGAAAAAAACTATATCAAATTTAAAAATGGCATTTTTAGAACTTTGATATGCTAAATAGAAGAAGCCATATCAACATTTAAAAATAAAGGTGATATTTAATACTTTCAGATGCTAAGAAGAAAACCATATGAAAATCAAACGAAAGTTAATCTTTAAAACTTAAGGCAATTCTTTACTTGGAGTCGAAACTATATATTCTGCTTTTGAATTTCAGATAGTTTGCCTTAAACTCGTAAAAATATGGTCGAAATACTGTCTTCGTAACAATAAATATTGAAACATTTCCAGTATTCCGTAGAATATATTCAGAAATTCGAAGAAAAATTCACTACTTTAGTTCTAGCGCTTACTGCAATAACTAGAAAGACTAGGTGAATTAATTCATTAATTCATTGAATAATGAGAAATGATCATTTTAGAAATTCAGACTACATTAATAATCTCTCCATCTATATTCATATTTTTAATCTTTTTTCTTCTTCCTTCCATCAATAATATGCTTATTTTTCTCCTTCTTTCTTAAATATTTTTGTAAATCTGAGTTTATTCATCTCTGTTTCTTCACTCTCTCCACGTATTTCTATATATTCACGTATTTATCGACAGACAATCCCCGTTTACAAACGAGATCCATTCCATTACCAGATTTTGAGCTCGAACAGATTTATACAGTTCTTATTTAGCAGCAGTTATTTTAATATTTGTCTTTGTACATAGAATACAAATTAATTTCCTATGCAATTAAAATACTTAAAAGATACTAAGAGATACGCTAAACATAGTAGTACTACTAATACTAATGAAGATGATGATATGAATAAGAAAATGTTTTCAATATAATAAAGGAAATAATTTAAACAAATTATCTAATCGAAAAACAATATTTTGTTCTAATAATTTATATTCATAATACGATGAATATCTTCTATATTATGAAACAGATGAGAAAAACATAATTATATGAATATATTTAAACTAATTCTAATTTATTTAATTACATAAAACTTAAGTGAATGTCTATTTTTTTTTATTCCAGCGTTAGCAACCTTCCGATGAATAAATATATTATATTCTGAAATGTTAATTCACATATGAACTAGGTTAATTAATATTTGTAGCCTTTTATGTATTCTCTGACTCCTACCATCTCGAACGTATTCTAAAGAACAATAACGTTCTTTATAGACGAAATTTCTATTTTATTTCTCAAGTGACAGAAATATATTCTGGCTATAATTCTCAATATATATTTTAATCAAAAGTATATGAGGTGTTAAACTGACGTTAGGGTGAATCTCCCTTGGAAATTATAGGTTGCCATTTGTTGCAATATTGTATGTTTTGAGATTAAGCGATGAAATATCTATCTATCTATCTATCTATCTATCTATCTATCTATCTATCTATCTATCTATCTATCTGTTGTCCGAAGATTTCGTTTGACATCGATGCATAATTTTGTATTTCCCTATCAATGACCTTAAACAGCTTAACACACACACACACACACACACACACATATATATATATATATATATATATATATATATATATATATATATATATATATATATATATATATATACTAGTGTAAAAGAACGAAGAATAAAATTCCAACGTTCAAGAAATAAATATAAACCAGGACTCAATACAACAGTAGAAACATAAATATTTATTATATACTCTTACCGTAGAACATTTAAGTAACTACTACAAAATTGTACATTTTGTTTCGGCATTTAATAAAGAACGTCTCATTAGCTAGTTAACAATGAGACAACCATCATATGTCAGTTTATAATATATATATATATATATATATATATATATATATATATATATATATATATATATATATATATATATATATGAGTGTGTGTGTGTGTGTGTGTGTGTTGATGCGATGGTTTAATTATTATCATTTTATATTTTGAATGTTGCGAGTGCCCAATGGTTTTGTTAACTGCAGATTGCCATAGGGTTTTTGGCATCATCTGTGACAAAAAATGCGTCATGACACAACAATGCCAGAATGTTCGAAAAGGCATGGTGTACTGCTTGTTATTAGCATAGGAAATTCAAATACGAACATTTAAGAGTGTTTGTGTGTCAATCTGAGGAGAAAGCTGAGTGTTCAAAAAGTGTTCAATGAATCTAATGGTAATTATGAACGGAAGCTAGCTCGGAATACTCACTGATGTTTCTGATCAGAAAAGAAGTCCGAAATTTGTTGATGCGAGACTCAGACTCAACACGACAGAGAAAATCAAATGCCTTCAGTAGGTATTGCTGCCCTATGTCAAGATGTGTGTGCTCTAAGAACCTCTGTCTGGCAACAGGTATTTGCAGCATGCTACACAAACAGGAGAAACTAATCATGGTCTTCTGCCCATATCTGCGACTACATAATGCCTTAAATATGGCTACGTAACTCCCCAGACTGTAAACCATTGGATTATTATATTCACAGCGCAGTTGAGCAAGAATCCAACAAAACTCCGTGTAACGCCAAAGATCAAATGAAGTGAAGGATTATGGCAGCATTAAGCAAATTAAACAAGGAAACCGTCCAGAAGATTTGCAGGAGATGCCGTAATCGTCTGGAAGCCGTGGTGGAAGTCTATGGGGATTTTATTGAATAAATTTACTCTTTAGTATTTCAAGATATTTTTGTGTAAATTTGGTAAATATATATAAATCTTTTGGTTAAAATGCGAGTCCGCGTTATTTTCATTTTTGCGTAATTGTGACGACAGATTATCCACCACATTATCATATATATATATATATATATATATATATATATATATATATATATATATATTGATTAGAAGCATCAATGTCAGACAGATATACAACTGGACATTTAGTAAATGATGACATAAAATGCGACACTGAAAATGGAGATGCAGCAGGATAGCCAAAGACGTCTTCCAGAACTTAAGTCATAGAACTAACTCATGAGAAACAAATACTGAAATATTGAGCTACCACATTGAATCATTATCTTAGTAAATACTTGAATAATTTTCATTACCGATGAAGCAGAATACGTATTTCTACAAATGGAAATTGGGAAACCAAGGACAGATTATGAGCTATGAGGAAAGACTTAAAAAATCGTTCCTTCTCAATAAAAATTTTCTACGTTTCAGTGGAATGATATTGACGTCATCATCCCTAACGACAATGGATACGACAATGGATACGACAAAGGACGCACTAATTCTTTTGATTGAATTAATGTCTGAAGAAGGTGCATATTCAGGAAACTTAATGCTGATGAAGATTATCCGAGTTTCCCAAGTGGCCCCAAAACCGCAAACTATGTAGAGAGAGCTCTGAAGCAAATTCTACGTAGGATTATCGATATCAAGAATAAAAAAAAAACTTCGAAAACATCATCGACTAAATTGGTTAACATAACTTGGGAGAGAGAATCGAAGTCTTTGCTGTAGGCTATAGAAATATTTTTATTCGGTTTATACTGATGGACATGCAATGTATATCTTTGATTTTCGTAAAGCGAACTTGAATTTTCTCATAGGATTCAATATCATAATTCTGTACGATTTCAATAGCGTTATTTACATAATATATTTTTAAAAGCATATATATACAAAATATACAATATAATTCTAAAATATTTGAAAGCTAATTACACTTTAGCTGGTTTAATAAATATACTCCAAAATTATATTTATATTTTATATACAAAGAATAAAAATCAATAAATTATCTACTAAGAAACATTAAATATGACAATTGTTCAATACATAATTTATTTTCACTAAATGTCTATCTTAGAAGATTTATAAAAGAATTTACGCTTCACAAATTCTTCCATATGTAATATTCTCCGTTGTTCAATATTCTTCCTTTTTCAATGTTTTTATTACGCTTTCTTTAAATCCAACAATTATTCAGGTTACCTTTGCTTTCTCTGGGTTGTCTGAACTACATCACTGTTTCGGCCGAGTGTATTTCCTTCTCTTTGGGCTTTCTGTAATATTTCAATGTATTTTCATAGACGCCTGTTTTATAAACGAAAGAAATCGTCTGCATCATATAAGGAACTAAACGATCCTTTTCAATTTTTCTTTCATCCAAAATCCTTTCAATCAGAAATATTTCTTGAATACTTCACGAAATATTCTGAGTTGACTAAAAATAATTTTACTCTTGACCGTGTGAAAAGCAGAACGAAACCACTCTATCTTTTGAGAAATACTTCCCATAACAATGTTACCCGAGGGTAATAAAGACCGTTTGCTTATAATCTGAAAGGAACCTATTCCCAGATAAAATGTTGTTTTCTAATATTCTGATTCAGACCCAACAAAGAAGTTCATAATCAAAGTATCCGTAAGCTTTTATGTTGTTGCCAGTTGGAATAATGGTTTCTGTTATTTCCAAAGAATGCTAACAAGCCGCGTGCATGTTTTCATTATTTTGTCAAGTACTGGAGAAAGTTTTCGAAAAGTAACTGCTGGTTACTTTAGAAGAATTGAACAGGAAAATGTAGTAGGCCGGAGGCAGTTCTAAATTGAGTTTCAATTCTTCATATAAAATGCTGAATCTCAAAGACTTCCTCTTTGTGAAATGTGTAAAAGTATTTTTGCTGTGAGCGTTTCAGTTGTGTTCATTGAAAATATCTACAACGGCAGAGAAATTCAGAGAAAGCAAGGGGATCAAATAGAAAAAAGAAGAGATGATTGATTGAAACGAAGGAGATGAAAAAGATATATATATATATATATATATATATATATATATATATATATATATATACATATATATATATATATATATATATATGAGTGTGTGTGTGTCTGTTTGTGTGTCTGTGTGTGCGCGTGTTTTGTGTGAAAATGTAATAATTCATATCCTCACATGTATAAATATATTATTATATAATGTTATATATAAAATTATGTATATAATATTATATATAATATAATATATAATTATATATATAATATTATAAATAAAATATATATTATATGTAATTCATATATATATATAAAATATTTTAACTGTATAATATTTATATATTTTATATAATAAATATATACTTAATACAATTTTCAATCTTATATTTTACAATAAAAACAGTTTTATCAAAACGGGCAGCCACAGTACTTAGTGCCATATATATATATATATATATATATATATATATATATATATATATATATATATATATATATATATATATATGTATATGTATATATATATATATATATATATATATATATATATATATATATATATATATAATATTTTATCATATAGACAAAACTATTTTACTCAATACAAATATGCAACTAGATTCCAGTGCAATTCAACTGCACTTCGACTGGGGAGAATCAAAAAATATTACCTAACACTTGAAGGCAATTTTGTACGCATCACTCTTGGCAACTCAGAAGGATCTGAACAAAGTCATCTGTCATTTCTTCTGTTAAGATTTTGATCTTGATCAAAATTTTTCTCATCTGAAGAAAAAACAAATACCACTAGCTTCTGGAGGATTTTTGTTAGCTTAAAAGCGTTCTGGATCTGTTGAAATGGTGTTCTTTTGTTTTTTTCAGGCATAAATTGACCTCCCTTCATTACGTAGGACATGTATCGAATGTCTTTCTGAATTTTTTTCTGATTGTTTTTTTTTTTAGACACATTCAGCTTTTTAGCAATTGACCTCATTAATTGATCTCGATTTTCATCAATTGTCTGCTTGACTTCCTGAATAAATTCGGATGTTCTCACTTTATCAGAAGCGTCACATACGGCACAAATATGAAAATGCGGTTGTCGGATCTTCATACGTAGATATCAAGCGTAGAGTTCCCCATATATATATATATATATATATATATATATATATATATATATATATATATATATATATATGTAAGAATTAATGGATGTATGCATGTGTGTATGTATTAAGTCATTTCAACAAAGACAAGTAAGGACTGCAATACAATTGCCGTCGTCTTTCAGCACATGACGATGCGTCTCTTCAAGCGATTGTAAATCATTGACAGGTGAACGATTAATTTGGTTTCAAAAGCAAAATACATTTTTTGAAAAAAAGAAGACAATAAAGGCTTGGCGGATTTACCATGATCAAGCTGTTTGAATATAACTTTAAACTCTAACTATGCGAAAATAAAAAAAAAACTGAAATTATTATCATACAAATTTGTCAAAGCAAAAATTTGATATCTCACAGCACGCAGACATTATCTTAAAGGCATTATACAATTGATCAGGGCGAAACCCCAATACTTCAATTTTCAGTTAATGTTTTTTTCAAAAACAAGTGATGTGTGTGTGTGTTTGAATCTACACGACTGTGTGTGTATGTTTGCCAATGTATGCCTGTGCACACGTGCTATTGTGTGCGTGGGCGTTGTCTCTTATATATATATATATATATATATATATATATATATATATATATATATATATATCAAAAGTGTGGTTGGTTCTGCATGAAGTTTTCACAACTATAATCAAATCAGACGTGTTGACGTCTGGCTGTCGGTTCTAAGGAACTGACGCCCTTGACCCTCGTACGTCGAATGCGTCGCGAGAATTCACTATATATATATATATATATATATATAGTTAAGTTACGAAGAACTTGGTAAACAGTAAGGGTAATTCCAAGGAGGATGAAATCCTGAGAGCTCTATGTTTGTGTGTGTGTGTGAATAAAAACTCCAGCTGCATTCTTATCGTCGGAAGCTTTTACACTACTTTTATCATCTCAATATATCCATAATAGGAGATTTACTCTTACATCATGTCAAAATACTGATTCCTGTATGTTCCCCGACGTTAAGCGACGTTGATCCTGCATATGTGATCTTTTAAGAATAATATGCGCTGTAAGCTTCGCTTACACACAAATACAATTTGGAAATATATGTATTTACCTATTCCCTCCATGTATGGGTTAATTAGTAAGAATCAATACTCGGTAATGGATGCGCACTGCTGATGAGTCCCAAATATAGGACGAAACAGCCGTCCAGTTCTTTCTGCATTCGGTTAAGGTTTCTTCTAGACTCAATGATTTACTTAATTATGATTATTTCAAATCCTCCTAAATATTTCTCTCTGTATATCCTTGTTCGAACCGGCTTCTAATGCTCTGGAGTGAGCGGCTTGGGGATAATAGTCGTAGCTCAGGGAGGCACAGTCCTATGGGTAAAAGAGAAACTCGCTGAAGTTCCACCACAGAATTTGTGATAGAGCGGCGCTATATCGAGTCTGATTTGTTACACCTCAATGAGAGTCGTTGGTATGTTGTCTGTCTCCTATCGTATCTGTTTGGGTTTCAATTCTCGGTAGTGGCTGCGTATATTCAAATATAGGGCGAAACGGCCGTCCAGTAACTGCTTCATTCTGTTGAGCTTTTTTTCTAGACTCGATAAATTGCTTAATTATGGTCATTTCAAATCCTACTAATTATCTCTCTCTCTCTCTCTCTCTCTCTCTCTATATATATATATATATATATATATATATATATATATATATATATATATATATATATATATATATATATATATATTATCTCTTGGGATGATGGTCATTTTTCGTTAATATCACAAACATATTATTATCGATGAAATACTTGAGACCCTACGAATTTGATGTTTCTTATTATATAAACTTAGGATATCATCAGAATTCAAGAATTGTATTATGATAGTGATATTTGAACTAACAGAATACTTAAACCCAATTTATTTGTTACTTCTTTAGAAATTTTCAGGTAAGCGCTTCTTTTGGTAAAATACGTAATTATAGCAAACCTGAAGTTTAATCGAGAAATTGATGAAGATATAGGAAGAACCAAAATTGAGGGGACCAGAAGTAGGTATTGAGTGAAGTATTTCAGGATTGTGTAACTGTGGGGAGATATATATATATATATATATATATATATATATATATATATATATATATAGAGAGAGAGAGAGAGAGAGAGAGTGACACTGATTCCAACACTGAGCAGCGATGGTTGTTTCATGCTGAAAAGCAATCTTCAGGTTTCTCTCTTTCGCTCACTATATATATATATATATATATATATATATATATATATATATATATATATATATATATATATACATATATTTCATGCTATATGCAATCGTTAGGCCACATCTGGTAAGCCGGAAAATACTGTAATTTATTTGATTTTGATTGCATTCCCTCAAATGGAATCGAAAATTTAACGTAAAATAGTTTGTGTGGGTTTTATAATATAATTCCCAAATATTAGGTTGGTGCAAAAATAATGACGTAATAATGTCGTTTTTTGACGTATTTTTTAACGTCAAAAAAGACATTATTACGTCCTTATTTTTGCACCAACCTAATATCTAAACCTGTCCATGGCTCTGGTTTAAAAATCGACCTACACTAATATTTATGCACCGCGAATGATTTGAAATGCTAAAACGGACAGTTTTAATTTGTGCCTGACGAAGGTTATGTGCATGAAACTTCATTAAGTGAAAAACTATTAGTATATATATTTATTTATATTTCTCAAGAAATAATAGGTTTATTCTTAATTAAGCATTTTTCATTACTTTGAACGTGACTATAGTGGAAACACCGCATTTGAAATAGTATAGGCGTAATACACTGTGTGCAATAAATAAAAAATGCGGTGTACATTTCTAGTACGAAGCATCCACTACGATAACGTTTTGATATAGTAAAAATATGAATAATATTATCACACAACACTCCACTGTCAGTATCAAACCGGGATCATATACCATATCACTGATCAGGACTAGAACAATAATCTGGCCTGGCTCGAACCTGCATTGTTCTCATGCTGCTCAATAATGCCGTCGGTCAACTAATGGTTATCTAATTTCCATTACATTCGGTCATCTGCTTCTATCACAGATTGTGTTCCTTCATTAGAGAGCAGTGAAGATCGAATTTCTTCCGTACTTGACCGCTGGATCGGACCGTGGCGTAACCGTTTTGGGAAAGAACAATGAAAGCTTCCGCTCGCGAAAATAAAAATAACTTAACGAAATAACGAAGAAGCTTTTCGAGTTAATTTTTAGTTTGTTTATATAGTTTTTGATAAAACAAAATTAACCCTTCTTGTTAAAATCTCAATCAAGACACTTTATCATTTTTCCTGTAAAACTTGGAGCGGGTTCAATCAACAAAGAAAGAGGTCGGTCGGGAATTCCCTTAGAAACAATTCACGTGGAGTTCAGCAGTCCCTTCATCTGCTGCTGTCTAGTCTCGTCTGCTTCTCTTGCCGAGACGCCAAGAGAAGCAGACGTTCCAGCTGCTGCGTCGCTTAATCGCTCTGTTTTTATGCATTTTGTCCGACTCCCACCGCACTTCCGGTCTCATCAATATTCATATCAATTAATTATTTCCTCCAGATTTGGAGAAACGGCTCCGACCCTCAAAAGAAGCGATCACCTATTCAAATCAATACATGATTCGATAACAAACATTGTTTATCATTCCGTTCTATATCCTGACGACAATCGGCTAGAGATCGGTTACTTATTCAAAAAAATATCTTTACCGATAACATATATTGTGTTTATAAATTATTTCTTTATCCTTGACATCAAGAAATTCCCTTTGCATTCGATTTTCCAATGTAAGCCATATAATTTTCTGCATAGCTTTAATGTTTACAAAACGACACACCATTTTGTTTACATAACCGGCATTGCGAATTCTAACAATTCCATTTGTGATTAGGTTTACATTTTACATTACAATTGCATACTCTCTTTCTTGCTTTCATATTTCAATTAATGCCTACACCGTAAGGTTTTTAACATTATTAACCCTTCCCATTCAGAAAGTTCTATATGGGGTTTCCTTCTGAAGTATTTTAATGATAATTTCAAACTACCAGTGTCACAATAGTGCCACATAGTAGCACATTGCGTTCTGTTCGGATATTATTCCACCTACTAACACACGCACACACACACACACACATATATTCGTATAATATTCTAAATTCTAACAGACACATATATTCATAGACTATTCTAACTACTAACACACACAAATATATTTTCGGATAACATTTTGTACTTACTAACACACACATATACACACATACAAACGCATACATACATACATATATATATATATATGAAATGCCTATATTTCGGCAGCATATTTTCATTAAATAACACCTAAAACGTTTCTAAACATTTACAACAGCATACGTGTCCACATTCGCAATTCAGGTAAATCCTAGTTGAAAACACCTCCATATTTTTCCACGAAAATTTTAAACACAAATCTAAACTTCTTGAACGTATTTATATAAAAAAAATTTAAAGCAAACCTTACTAAAATTAATTACGAATACTCTACATTTTAAAATATGTACAATAGTTAAGCGCTAAATGTTAGTATTCGTACTAATTGTTCTTTCCCTTTTTATTCGCCTCCTTCGGAAAATTTACCATGACATGGCTAGTTACCCCACATAATCGGGGTTCGTTAGCCACAGCAAATTTTGTCTTTCAACAACACAAGAATACTTATCTTATAATTAACAATAGCCTGATGTCACATTATGCTATGTCGAAAGTACTTGGAAATAAATACAATATGAACCGATACGGCGTTTTCTTCTTCAATAACCACAAACAAACACACAGACACAGATATATAGATATATATATATATATAAAATGTCATCCACAGACACACAGACTGTTTCGCTGTATCACAGCTCATCAGTGCGGCTAGACATCCGGTTGCCTCTAGCTAGGATCGAAACCCGACTGAATTGGTATCAGGCGAATATTCTACCACTAAGCTGTCGGGATGAAGGAGGGTTTTTAGCGTATTTATTTTTGGAAACACGCCCAGTGACCGACAGTGACTCAATTCGGCTTGCGAAGAGTCTCGATATATATATATATATATATATATATATATATATATATATATATATATATATATATATATATATATTAGGTTGGTGCAAAAATAATGACGGTTTTGGCCTTAAAAAATACGTCATTATTTTTGCACCACCCTAATATATATATATATATATATATATATATATATATATATATATATATATATATATATGTATGGATGTATGTATGTATTAAGACAGGTTTCGTTAAGTTAGTCGATTAATTTTAACGACATTTAAAAATTACAATCCGTCAGAGATTTTCTGAAGTTCATTTTGGAAAATTACAAGAAATTGTCTCTACTTACTGTCATTAAGGAAGTCGAAAGCTTGCACGATAATTCTGGTAGTTTTCTTCACAATCTTTTCTTTGAATTTACAGATATATTTAGCAAAATTACACAAATGTATCTTAAAATACTAGAGAGTACATTTATTCAGTAAAATTGATATTGGCTTCAACCACGTCCTCCAGGGAACTTCGGAATATCCTGCATATCTTCTGGATGGTTCCTTATTTTTAAGCTGGTAAATGGTGTCATAATCCATGAATTAAGTTCATATTTGATGTTCCAATGAGTTTTATTGGTTTTTGTTCAACTTTCGCGTACACATAATCAATGGGTTTGCAGTATGGGGAGTTAAGTGGTCATATGTAAGGGTGATGTGGTTGCAGAAATTGTCTGACAGCCATTACTGTGTTCTCCTGTTTGTGTGTCATAGTGCTGATTTCTGTTGCCAGATATAGGTCCAACCTGCAGTCATCATCTTAAAACAGTACGGCAATACCTCCTCAAGGCACGTGATGTAGACCTCCGTGTAGAATATGAGGCTCTCTTCAAAGTATGCCTGAGTTATTTTCTCATCAGTACGATCAGAGCGAGTTTTCCGAGCTGAGCTACGTTCGTAATCACAATTAGACACATCTAACATTTTTCTGAATCCACTGCACTCTCCTCCTGATTGGCACCGAAACACTCGGAAAAGTTTGTATTGGAGGTTCTGGCGGGAATGTCAAGTAAAACATCTTCCCGTTTCCATTTGTTGCGGATTGTATTGAGAAAGTTGACATTGAGAACAACATACAGATTTTTTAATGCTTAAACCGAAACCTGAAGCCATTTCTTTTAAGAATGTAAAATGTCACCGCGGCATGTTAATTTCAGTGTCAACTTTTTTATTTACACAAGTTCTTGTCTTGATATTGAACTTTTAAACCCATGAATATATCATACATTGGAAATTTTTTCCTCTCTCTCATACACACACACACGCACACACACACACACAAACACACACACACACACACACATACATATATATATATATATATATATATATATATATATATGGGTTTGTATGTATAGATATGTATATATACTCAAATTATACAATGCATATGTAATTTTCAATAAGGTTGCCCTTTTAAATTAAAATAAAATCTGAATTTTATAAAATATCCTGGTTTAGGTCTGCCCGAAATTTGGCATCATGCATTTTATTCAAAGTTCAAGCCTTTTAATTATTTTATTAATTTTCTGGAATGAAATATTGCTTGCTATGACGCATGTCTGACGGAGGATATTAGAAGGTGTATATTAAAGTATCCTCTCTATGCATCTACTTGCACAAACTCTTATGTACATTCGTACAGTCGCCTCTAGCGAGACACAGGTGTGCGTTTCTTATCAATGTTTCTTCCGACTCGAGTCAGCTAATCAATATCATAGAGAGGGGAAATATGTTTCTGACACCCGAGACTCACATTCTCATGCACAGAACAAACATACTCGCATACCACTCGCTTCTCCACATCCTATACACATATATGCATATATATGAGCGCGTCTGTTATTATGTAATGGAATTACAGGACAGACATTCGAATCTTTTTAATCACACTAGTTCGGTCGTTATACTTCCGGTTCTTTTACTCTTACTGAAATTCCATAACCGTCGATCGGACCCTGAATGAATGAATGTTTCCTCAGACTCTATATAAACTTCAAATTGAACTCGTACAGACGATCCATCGCTAAAGATCCTAGAAACAGAATTTGTTCCTTGTGCGGTTCCTGTATTTAACTGATCCATCGTGCTATCCTCTACCTTTACAAGAGCAAGATCAGGCCTAAAATATTGTACTAGAGCTATATATGGACAGGGACACTTTAGACTTCACTTTCCTGCCTTAATAGCCAAAGAGCGACTCCTCCTCTTTGTGGGTGACAAATTATTCTTTATCTACAACGCCTTTCTCGGGGAAGTGACTTCGCAAGCCTCTCTCTGCCCTGTCGCTATTTTCATACCAAGTTATAAGACGAACTAAATTCTTTAGTTTCACGAGTTTTAACCTTCATGGCCACGACCCGCTAAGCTGCTCACATTGTCGCGACCCACCCTCATCCCCTTCCTATCCAAATGTTGTGATCGATGTTCCACTCGAACAGCTCTGTACGGCGAACTGTTGCTCTGTGGAACTGATTCCCAAAAGAATGCTTCCCCGATCCCTACAATCTTAACCTTTTCAAGTCTCGATTTAACCATTCCCACATATCTTCCTAAACTCTGCCTCCTATCCTATAATTCTGTATATTGAGTGACGTCCGGTCCTTCAACAGGGTGGACATACTGTAAAAAAAAAAAAAAAAAAGGTTTGTATCGCATATGTTATGTTTTCCTTTCTCATCTTTTCCGTTTTTTTTTTAAGAATTCTTCTTACGTGACCATTCTTTGTTATTTAATGAGACAATTTTCACAAACATTTCTCGACCAAATGACCGAACTCAGGGCGACTATAGAATGACACCGCATTTTTACATTAGCAACTCATTAAAACTATCCACTCTGCAACTGGAAATGAATATTTATCTTAAAATTTCGATAAAGATAATTAGTGTTTGTAATGTACATGACTGCAGTTCGAACTCGACTGCAGTTCAAAGTCGAATTTCCGATTTATGATTTCCAAGTCGTATACCACATTAAGAATATTACTGGATTTAAAATATGTTCCTTTGATTATATTGACGTGATGGAAATATCATTGTATGGAGAAAAAAAATCACCCATTGAATACTTATTTTGACAACCATTTTATTAAATAATCAAATGAAATCTTTTATTCTAGAAATTTTGAAGCTTAAATCAATTGTTGATATGAAACTAATCTGAATATCTAATCAGAAGTTTGGTTAGAACAATATTTCACCAGTGTTTTTTTTCTAAAATGTGTAATTGTTGCAACCCGAAGGTTTGATATACGAATGCAATACGAAATGGGAATTCAGAAATAATACAGGAAAGATTGTGTTGTAACTATGTTCTAAAAGTGATTATGCTGGGGTTGCCTAATATTCATATCAGAGGTATTTATTTTCCCTCTCCAGTTGGAGATACGAAACTCGACAACACATCATATTTGGTCTTACGGTTCGAATAATAACGAATCATTTTCAAGTATAAAAAGCGTTTTGTCTCTGAAGTTCAACGTAGAATATGAATGAGAATGACCCTCTCTATGAATTTACCGAGATGTATATGTATAAAAACCGCCATTTAAACACATCGCTTTTTTACAGAACCTCCTGCTATTGTATTTTACTGTGTTTTTCAGAGGGATGTCATAAATATATTCAATAGAACGTGCTCTTGAAAATTGGAAGTAAATTCTAATACCAAGAAAATAAATTAATTTAATTTTTTTTATGCTAAGAGCCACTAATGTTAAATTTTTACTGGATGACGTTGTTCGATGGGCGTAAGGGAGGTGTGTAAGTGCAGACTATAAGGATATGAAGGATAAAAAATGTTCACATGCTTGTGTTAGGGGAGGTATCCTCGGGGATTTTGTAAATAAAAGTCGTGGTTCTAGGGGAAAAGATGAGTCAGTGACATTTCCTACTTACTAATGGATTTCGAAGAGAATTAAAATGATTGAGCCCTTTCTACATCACATGCCGGATTCTTCATGTAACTCCCAAACTTGTGAAACTAAGGAACAAACCTCGTTTGAATATTTACATTAGAAATAACAATAAGTTTGCAATGTTTATCCTTTGTTCAACATAAAATGTTTACTCGGTACAGCACCGGAAATGACTACATAACTTGATCAATGGGTTATCTTATTTTTTATCATCATATGACGGCTTTCAAATTATCCTTGGTATCGTTTCGAAACTAAGTGGTTTTCTTTCCGACGATAGCGTTTAAAACAACGAGTACTTGATAGTTATATTAGCGACAACGCTATGAAAATATCTACCTTGTCACCCGGCGTATGCACAATAAAAAAACTACTGGAACAATTAATTTCACACCTCGAAAAACCTTTCCATAAACCATTTGTTGGCGATTTCTTTTACATTGAAGCCTTCAAGTCTGTGGTCATGAGATTTTCCTAGTTTATCAAGGACAACGTGAACCCGAGGTCTATCAACGTGGCTCTGTCTCTGATCTCAGCATTGGGCACATTTTAGCTGGTGATTCGACGTCTGTTTGAACGTTTAATTTCATATGTCATTTTGGAAACCGATATTATTACTTTCGAAGCGTTAAAATGAGAAATGCCAGGAATGTGCAGTTGCCTTGCCTTTTTTGCTCGCTAAATTTTTGTTTTTATTGCCGTAAACTTATCTAATCCAGTCTAATAAAATGTAATGAATAGTGAATACAATTCAACACTCCAATATCATTATAATTTTAGTAGGTACGATCCTTACTGGAAATTATAGAACTGGATAACATTTGGCGTTCTTGTACTCACTTAGACAATAACAAGACTTTCGTTTTGAAGTAAATTTTACCAAATTACTTACATATATAACTACTTCATTAATATGTTCACACCTACTTCAGCATTCAAAAATCTATCATTATAGAATAGAGACTCTAGTGATTTTAACAGGTATCAAATGTTACACACTCTCTCTAGAGTTTAGCCACGACATTTCATAGTATTATAATTTACAGGGTACGATAGACTTTGGATATTCTTTGCATTGCGACAAACTTAGCTTAGTTAAACTAAATACAAGGACAATTATGGAGTATAAGTTTACAACTTGGATTTGGATTTTGAAATAATTTAATGTGCGAGCATATGCTTAAAAGTTAACGGCCCAACCTAGGAAATATTCCAAAGCGGTTGACTAATATTTATCATTTAGCAAACTTTCAGGATATAAGTCGAAAGGAGAAACGCTCAATCTTCCTCAGCATATTGAAGTAAGGTTTATATTTCTTTTTCTGTTTTGCTGAAGAGACATGTTTGTAAGGTTTGCTTATAATGATGGGAATCTTTCGAGAAAGTCAACGCAACAACTTAACTTAATAAAAGTTAATGTGTAGATATTAACAAAAATGTTACATCAATTTTTCAAGGTGAGAAAACGGGCCAACATTTAATTCATGTTTCAAGCACCTCCTCCATCGGTAAATAAATAACGAAACAAAGAAACACCTATAACCAATTTGTCTTTTAACTCTAAATGGTACAAATGGTATTTTATTGCTTTCAAGTTTTACGAAATTTTTTAATGTTTAACTTTTCTGAAAAAAGAATCAAAATCGCTATGCCTTATATTACTTTCTTGAAAAAAATTCAAATATAATATTGTTGATTTTTTTTTTTTTTGATATTATGTAACGGTTCTCAAGATACTGCAGTAATCATTTAAGGAAATGTATTAATTTATTCATCCCTTCTTGTGTTCCTTCTCATCAACAATATTCTTCCCAATCACACTACGATATCTTAAGAGGGGGATCAATAAGCATTTGGACAAACTTTTTTCCATACCATATAACTCAATATCAGTAAGGGTGTTAGCCAATTGGAGACTACTACTGATGATGATGTTAAAAAAAAATGACGATTATTTACAACTATGACAAAATCGTAAAATTAACCAAATTAAACCAAAAAAAAAAAGGATTAAATTTCGGAATAGGATCTAACTTTTGAATGATATGGAATTATGGAGCAATATTTTATTCCTAGAATTTTACGCATATTTTTACTCTTCTGAAGTTTACACCTTAAATTATCAGTGTAAAATATAGAATTTGAGCCAAAATTGATAATTGACTCGGGCAATTTTCAAGAAGCCAGGTAAAAAAAGAAACCATTGTGTTAGCCATCTAAATTGCCAGTAATAACTGTTAATATTTAACAGACCCCCCTCCACGAAGGATATATGTTACACAAGGCCGAGTTTAACGTGGGTCATTCGAGCCCGAAGGCTCAGCGGAAAAATCTCTATAGAACCCGCATGAACGGGTTTGGATCTCTCTGCCTCCTTGGACGAAATTCTGCCCTTCGGCAAAGTCTCGTCCGGGTTCCTCTCCGCCAAAGGCAGAAAGTTCGACAGGGGCAACGGACAGCCTCAGCAGGACAGTTTAGATCACTATTCCCCAAAAGTAATAACTGTTATTCCTAAATTTGCTACAATAAGTTAATATATGTCAAATATGTTACTCGCAAATCCATATTGTGCCGTTGTCCCTCGTCAAAATCGTAAATTTCTCTGCGACATTTTTCCTGTAACATTATTACCATTCATGTTTTTCGCAATGATCCATTTTTTCAAAACCGCAAGCTACTAATACCATTTTTCCAAGTCTGAATTACTGCTCGTTTCATGTTAATATTTATTCTTCATACGCTCACTAATGTAGTTGTCTTCATATCCCTCGGTGCATATGAACGGCAGTTCATCTTCAAATGATTATTCGAGTTTAAAACACAATCAACCACTCGACCATAGAGTCATATTTTCGAACGACATAGCTGCTGGCACTAATAACGTGTTCCGGGTAATAGAAAGAGAAAATACTGATTAGTGTCGTTCTAGTTCCGTTGCTCAGGCCGAAGGGCCATCGTTACGACGTTTGCCGATTACTAATGACTGCCCACACGTGAAAGGCAAATTTTGGTAATAATATTCTGTTAGGCACATCGGCGACACTCATGTAGAACCCCAATCAGAATATTTAGGGGAAATATAGCAGAGAATATACACAGTATTTACATATGCTCTTTTAATTTTGCCTAAAACAAACCTGTATCTCAAAGGTCGAATGAAGAAAATTGTTTCATTTTTCAACTTACAGGACGAAATTATGTCAACTTTTAAAGTTGATGTGTCTTAGCGCATTGTCTTCGTTAAGCAAGAAATAGAAACCATTTACGGGTTTGTGAGGCTGATATTCAACTTTGATAAATTTGTATAAGATTAGCTTTAGATTACATATTTGCGTGTGGAAGTTACAATGTATTTTTTTATGGTGGCGGGGATAAAAACGTAATCTTTCCACTTCTCTGATTTGACATCTGTAGAAAGGAAGAACAGTGTTTGGTGTGCGACGGTCATCGGAAATAGCCGAGAAGCATTCGGCAGCGTCCGTCGTTTGGCGGACGCCCGTGAAAAAACGAAGGTTTGGTAGCAGATAAAAAAAAGAACAGTCATTGAGTTGGCTTGTGGGCTTACGGAGTGGAAAAATTCTACAGAGTATGATTTAAGTTTGTTAGACAATTGCTTTTGACAGACGTTGTCGACTGTCAATGCAGTAAAGAGCCTATAGCATTTGTTCATTTCTGACACAATTTCTTAAACAGAAGATTTTAGAAAATCATATAAGGTGGAGAAAAATGGTGCGGTATTCTATGCATTCTTTGTGTGATAACTTTTCTTTTGGATCTAACGTATGAATAGCGGCTCGGATTGAGGAATCGGAGAGCCGAGTTCGAATTCCAGTCGAAAAAATTACATTCTCTTCCGTGCTAATAACCTTGGGAAATGTATGAATCCTCTTCTTCTCCCCCACCCAGCTATGAGTAAATAGCACGACAGACCGGGTTAGTAACTGGTCTACCGCAGAAAGAAATGCCAAAATATTGCGATAAAAATATGCTTCGTCAGTCATCTATCGAAAGATACATGATCGCCTACGCGAGTATCACGCATAGCATATAACTGACATAAATGCTTATATATCATAACAATATTGGGTAACTGAAAGACAACATACAAAAAAATTACGCAGAACATATCGTATTCAAAAAGAATTTCATCAGACTAAAGTAATTTTTTTTCTTTTTTTGGTGAAATTATATATATATATATATATATATATGTAGGTGGAGGTGCAAATATAAGCCTAAACTTCTGTTATAATTCCGCTCTGAACGGTAAGGGACGCTAAATTTTAAATGTTTTGCGGTCAAACATGTCTAGACACAACTTGGCCAACGTCATTCAGTTGTAAACAAAGCCAATCTTACAAACTATACTAAGATCCCATTATTGTGATAAAATGCTACAAATTCATTTAGGGAAATGTTTTTATTCTTTCCGATCGTTCTTCTTTCAATCCATACAGATCTAGTTTCATTTTATCATGCGCAGGAATGAGAACGCTTAAACAATTTTATCTATTTGGTTGAGGATTTAAACTGAAGATACACAAATATTTTTTTACTGTGGCAGGCGAGGAATCGTTACTCACCCTCCTGATATCATTGAAATTTGAAATCACAATAATTATCTGGATAAACGCGAATCGTAGCCTTTATCGACGCTGAAAATGTGATTGGCCTGTCGAGTGTAAATTCCAGCAAAGGACATTTATCAAAAATATATTTCGAAAGATGTAAATCCATCTCTTCTTACCCGGCGGTTATTAACAGGCAAGCTAGATTCAATAGATTCGGTTTGCAACCGGTACAGGAGAGATATCAATTATTCCAAAATCCTTGTAGATTGTGGCTAGTACCTATCCTGTGAAAACAGTATGTGCTGTGAGGCTAAGGCTTTGTACTCTACAGTTGATTTAACCAACATAATAATTTTGTGGATTTTTAACGATTCCAATATTTATAGGATATGTTTAAAGATTGATTAGTGCAATAGTATTGCAGATTAATTGATCGTTTAGCCAGCTGGGCATAAATTTCTGTTAGTGTAGACCAATGTCTGATATATCAAAATTTTATAAAAGTTTCTTAGGATTCTCACTCGAATTTTCATTCTATACCTACCTACCCATGTATGTCTTTATTTTGTTTATATATATATATATATATATATATATATATATATATATATATATATATATATATATATATATATGTGTGTGTGTGTGAGTGTGTTGCGCATTTAAGCAGCAATCACTCACTTATACATGTTTCATTAAATATGACACACAATGTACTGCAATTAAGCTCTTTATTTAATTTTATTTTTTCTTGTGTCCGAAAAGTGTTTACTTTTCTGGACACAGGGTGTGTAGAAATTCTCCTAAATATTCTGTAATCCCGAGCGCTTTCGGCTATACTTTACGCCATTATCAAATATGATTTAAATTTTTTACTTTGTACTGGATATGTATGTGTATGTATGTGTATGTGTCTAGAAC
Source organism: Acanthosepion lycidas (assembly GCA_963932145.1). Classification (NCBI taxonomy): domain Eukaryota; kingdom Metazoa; phylum Mollusca; class Cephalopoda; order Sepiida; family Sepiidae; genus Acanthosepion; species Acanthosepion lycidas. The sequence goes on from OZ010573.1 coordinate 141,042,238, forward strand.
TATAGAGATGCTTTTTTTCAGAACTTAGCACATTGTATTAAGTTTATGTGTTAAGCTTATATAAATGGAAAGGGTGATGGTAACCCTACGCAGATCTCTTATCTCTTCCCTTTTGTTTTCTTTTTCCCCTTTTTCTCTTTTTCCCATATCATTTCCGTTAAGTTGGCCGATTAAATAAGTCAATGTCCGATCCTTACCCCCCCCTATTACGTATTGTATTAAAAAGAAATATAAAGATCAATTTTAAAACTCTCCCTTCCCTCTCTCAACTCGACTATGACTCTCACACCATTCCTCATCACCCTCTAATTCATCTTATATAAGCTTAATACTGCCCGTTAAAAGTGTAAATTTTAATTCATTTTTCGTTTCGCCTTTGAGAGTGAAGTCTGAAGATCCAGAGAAAAATAAAATAAAAAGGCTTAAACACTAATATTCCATGGTCATAATTTATTCCATTTGAATCGTAAATACGATCCAATTCATCAGACCTACAAATTCAAAAAGAAAACAGAAAAGAACAACTCCGGAAATAAAAATAGAATTTAGGGAGAGTGTAAGTATGAGAGTGTTGGGCGAATGTTAGTGTTAAAGAGAGGGGTAACATACGAGAGAAGGTGGGAGATTAAAACTTAACAGAGAGGACGTTTTTAATATTTACCACTAATATTATCTATCTATCTATCTATCTATCTATATATATATATATATATATATATATATATATATATATATATATATATATGTGTGTGTGTGTTTGTGTGTGTGTGTGTGAGTATACTTAGACAGACACATAGATAGAAACGAAGATAGATAGCATGATATGGATAGAATGTAGCGAATAATTGCGTCCGAAAATCTGTCAAATTAATGATAGTAATCAGTTTGGAGTATTCTCTTTAGGTTTTCTGCTTTTAAATATAGCCCGTTATTGAATCTGCTGATTTTTATTCAGCAAGGTATTGGACACATCAGATGTTTCTGTAAAAACAAAAGCAACACATTATGTGGCGGTAGTTGTGGGATCCAGGAAGTGAAAAAGAAATTACCAAATTCCGGGCGAAGCGTTTGATTTTTAAGCATAATTTCATTACTCTTCAGTCTGTTTATTTAGTTCTGCAACAGCAGGTTTTGTCGGTCTGTTTGAACATTGTTTTGCTTTAGAGAAGACTTATCGATCAGTAGAAGCCGACATGAATGCAACAGAAAACAAGACAACGGCTGCAACACAGGGTTTGTTTGATCATCATGCTGAAAGAACAATGTTTGTGGAGAGAAGACACGATCCCCCTACCGCGGGCTAATTGTTAGCCAGCTAGCTGAGCAGACCGATACTATTGGGTAGTGAATACGATCCTCACAATTCCCCGAGTGTCTGGCCTTTGTCAAACTCGGTTTACATTTGCAAACAATACAATGCCTCGTGACTGAAATAGTTACATATTTCCCACCAAGATAAGAGGTTGGAGTTCGAGGCGAATGTAAAAACCAGAATTATTCATGCAAATTTTCTATAAAATGAGGTAAAAATGAACCAATATATTCATGCTCACACACGCCTATAAGGGAAATGATAGAATGAAAAGATTGGTTAATATTTCGAAAATTAACATAAACACAAATTAATATAATTTGAAATGTGGCATAAATTGTTAAGACTACTAAAATCATAACTTCTTCCCTATGCTGTTTGCCTTCAGAAAAGAGACGATCACGACACTCCACAACTTCTCCAATTTTGTAGCTGTCATTAATAGTTGTCTTTTTACTATTCCTCTAACTTAATCAGATATTATATGAAAAATAAATAAGGTGCATGAATCCTAGTAACACGATAAAATATACTCATTGAAATTACCTTAATTTCAAAAATCGTTATTTAAATACTAAAATTACGACTTAGAATTTTTTTGAAATGACACAGATACTGTGAAATAATACATACTTTCTCATTGTTTCTCAATTAAAAATGATTCCTGGGAAATGGACTGAAAGCCTAAAATTCAAAAACTGTATATGTTTGACTTTTCCTTTAAAAGATACCAAAATTCAAGATGGCCCGCACGCTCTGACTATGACACATTGTGATCCTAAACATACAAATTAAAAATAGCTCATTTTTTTTAAAATTTAATATATTTCCAATGATTAGTGATTCAACTAATGATAAATACAAATCCTGGCGCAATTTACATTATTGATTGATTCATCGTTACGGCTTATCAACCTCAAGCAGTTTATTTAAATTCAGAAAATCTTTTAGATTGCAAACTGTTTTTCTTTAAGGTAATAATGGTTTAGGGAAAGAAATCTTACGAACTAACATATATCTGGTTGAGAAGAAGTGCTTTCATACATTTGCCAAGGGTATTTGCACGTAAGTGAATATAAAGAATTCAACTGCAATTGGAAGTCAGCTCTTTGATTAACAATTCCGAGACATTATAAATTTCACTTTTCCCACAGCTGTAATACAGCTTCAGTTTGCTTTTCTTTAAATACTTTCATAGAAACTGTTCGGATGAAATCTTCTCTATGGTACAAAGATTTTATGTATTTACGTGCAGTACTAGATTGCTGACACAATCTCATCAATCCGCTGTTTAATTGGCTAGAGTTAACAGTAATTTCTATGCTAAGAGTTTCTTTTCACAAATTTCTCGTTTGTGTAACTCTCCTCCAGTTCATTACTTTCCAGCCAACTTTGATCTTCAAAGATTTATATGTAATATCAGTCATTATCTACGGTCTTCTTGATTACTCTTCTATTGTTCTCGCTCCTTGTCATGTATCTGTTTTCGATTTCTTCCACATCAAATTATTTCGTGTGTCTTAGAGCAACTATCTCATTTTAATTCAATGTTAATCGTTATCGAAAATATTCTGTCTTAGTGGCTTTACAGTCTTGCATAGGGTGATATGATTAAAAAAAATATACGAAGATATTGAAAGAAAATTACAGAAGAAAAAATACCTCTATATAATATTGTCAGAGTCTTCCTCTCCAAGTATTACAGATTTCTGAAATCATAATGAAGGTTAATCAAACTATAACTATGATCAAACATTGCCTTACGAATACTGCTACGAAAATGAGATTTATATTAAACTTATTCAAATATTATCGATATATAGCTTTGTTATCTGGGGCCCAAACTTTAAAAATTACGATCAGCCAAAGGAAATTTATAGCAAGAAGATAATCAAACTGCACTTCCATCTGTCAAGCCACCAGTCCTCCGATTTGTGTGAAGTATTCAAAAAAATGAATGAATATTATAAAATAGGCGGATACAGATTCTTTACCTTCTCTAAAAGTAGGATGTGTGGTCGTTCACACTTTCATGCCACAATAGTCAATACCGTTAAAATGGACACAATTATTTGTTCTAAGGGTGATAGGCAACTAGATACCATTACGTACTGACGTTGTGAAAGCACTAATGTTTGTTATTTTTTCTGACAAACTGGGGATTCGGCGTAAATGAGCTAAATGTAGATCGACTTCATCTAATTTGTAAACTTTGAAACTCGACTCTATATTTTATATAACGAAAAATAGTTTGAATGTTGCAGATCGTATGTTAGACTACTAAAAACCTAGAACTAAATGTGAAATATTAGTTGTTCCTTTAACCATTCTGATAGAATATAGACAAAGACAGTGACATATAACAAAATGAAGGGTTTCTTTGCTTTGAAGTTGTTTGTTTAGAACAAACGACTTTTAAATATATTTAACCGGTTTGTTGACACACTTTATCAGTTTCTCAAATCTGGAAAGCTAAACGAGTTACTTGCGATCACGGATGCTTCACAAACTTCTCTAATTAATTATTGTAGTTAACCGATCGCATTATACAAGTTTCAATATAAAATCAAACCCCGTAAAAATGACATGTACTTCGGTCTTTTGGCTAGCGTCCATGTGTCTTCATGAGATTTGTATTTGGTGGTTGCCAATTCCTGTCCGAGTATGTCCATTACGACATATCTTTTTGGAGAATATATACTGATTTGCTGAACGAATGTGTGTCTTTAGCCCAATCAAGGTACCTACATACTCTGGCTCAAACAGGGCACTTAAGAGGTCCAACACCGGGTGGTACATTATCATGAAATTTAAGATGTTCCATGAAACCGTTTCTAGGCCCGCATATCTTACCACAAATAGCTGTAAGTCTAGGGTTTTATATTCACTTGTCACTTTCTATCGGTGTCCTCTCAAGTGACTACTTAGACCAGCCATCGACAATCACACTTTGTCACAATCTGTACATATCAGATCGAAATGCTTGCGGGTGTCTTCAGGATATATATATATATATATATATATATATATATATATATATATATATATATATATATGTACTAATCTACACCTTTACCATTGTCATGTTGCTGACATTATATAACAGCGTATGCAGAAAAGTTATCGAACTGACTCATTCGACCAAATTTGACCAAACAAATATAAGGATTTCGTTGAGTTTGTTAGTGGGAATAATAACTTGTCGGCTTTCTCACATACATGACATGCAACGGTATTCAAGAAAAATATGATTCTTCCTTCAACCATACATCTGATACAATATTATATATATATATATATATATATATATATATATATATATATATATATGAGCAAAGAAGTTTGAAACTATTGAAATCATTATGAGGACATTTTCATAATTACTCGTGAACTAAAATGATCATTCAGCCAGACAGTTATGTGTCATGCGTGGTAGACTTTTAGGAGATCATGTATATTTCGATGCATGACCTACGAAACAGATTTTTTCCCACAGTAGCTTGCCATTTTAATCTGCCTCCCAGGTCTATAGAACCCGGTCTGTCCTCAAATTTACCCTTAGCTGCGGGGAGAAGAAGAGTATTCATGCCAAAGTCATTAGTACGTAAGTGAATTCGACTGGAATTCCAACTCGGATCTCCGATTCCTTAATCTTAACCGATATGCATTACGTCACCGTTACTGTCATATATTCACCAGTTAAGATGAGAATATATACTTTAATATAGCAGTCTTTTTTTAATGTAATTAAAAAGAATACATTAATGATTTTGCTTAGAAAATGTATGCATTATTTTATTATGCATAATTATGTCATCATCTTCGGTACGACTATTTGTTTCGGTTGTTGTGTTTTCGGTCCTACATTAACTGTCTTAACAACATAACAAAGAATTAAGGTTTTGTTTAATAAATTTGTTGACATAATAATTGTGAGTCCCGTTCTTGGGGGGATATTACGAATATATTCAATCTCTTCGGAAATATCGAACAAAAATTAACAAATTATCCGAATGATATATATGTGTAGATATGGATATTGGAATGCGAACTATCGATTACCGTCGATTTAATAAAGGCTTCAGGTCGAATTTTGTTGAAGTTCACCCAGAATAACAAACATTTAATTGAAAACAAAAAAAAATAAATTAATCGAAACTTTGTTAAAATAAAACACAAACGGCAAATAATAATATCTCCTCATCACAGAAATGAATAGTAGGTATATACTGTCAAATCAAATGTTTTATTTTGTACGTTGGTATAATGTGAATTACTTATTTCAACAATATTTTAGAGTTGTATTTTCTAAAATGATTTTAGTTAAAGGACATATTTCTATTGAAAACGGCCATTTTGACATCTAGATATATAAACCTAATATTAACAACAGTAGTGGTTAAGTTCAATTTTCTTGTTCTAAAATAACTTTAAAAATAAAATTTCTTAGAACATTTATTTCATTTTCCCTTCCTATCAATTTATCTAGCTAGCTAGCTAGCTATGTTTTTCTTTCCTTACACATCTATCTATCTATCTATCTATCTACCTATCTATCTATCTATATTTCTCATGTTGTCTGTCTGTGTGTCTGTCGTGGGCGTTGTTACCTCGCCCAGGCCGTATTAATCACCCGATTTCGATGCGGTTTTCACACAAGTTTGCAAATGGCTGCCGTAAGGACATGACGGACCCCGATTTTTGAGTTCGGACTAAGTTTCCGAAATAATCGATAATCGAAAAAATCTCCTTACAGAAGGAATGATCGCCAATCAACGAAATTTGACACCATATTAGAGTCTACCATTAGAAGTTTCATGATCACGGACCCCTAAACAGCTCGGAAAATCGATAAAACCCCAAAACCGATACGGCCAGATTGCGCCTGAACTGCATGTCGGTTTTTAGCGAAAACCGAGCGGATTCATGAGGTGGCCATTGGGAGTCACCATGTGAAGTTTCACCTCTGAGCGCCCCCCAAACAGAGTGGAAATCGACAACTGGTCAACCCTTAAAAATGTTTTCCGGTTGGGGATTTCCTAAATGCAGTTTAATTTAAGGTCACGCTATGCGCGGGAAGAAACAGGTCAGTGCGTGCAGTGGAATGGAAGAAAACATTTGACCTCAAATTCTGGAATGTGTGCAGGGCCACTGAAATTCAGCATTTTTATCCCTGCTACCAGGTCTGAGTTTGAGCCGCAAATAACATATTTGACTTTGTCAATACTTTTGCTTTAATCGTCGCATCTTATCAAAATAAGCACTTTCCTTTATCCACGCCTTTACTGAAAAAAAAACTCACATACGTGCTGAGTGAAAATGGTTCCGCCCTCAGCAATCCATTTCCAATTCTTTAAACATTTTCCCCTAGCCCAGGCCGCATCCCAGACCTGACGAGGAGTTTTTGCGCTAAAACAGCAGGGCTTCCTCCCAATCCATTTCAAAGCTAATGCCGGCAAACTGTTAGCGGCTTTTCATTGTCGCACAAACCAAACGAGCAAACGCTTCATTACAGCTCATTGTATTCTCATCGCCGGCATCACTTCCATTAGAGCAAAGCTGCATATGCAGCAGCCAGCTTGACCTCGTTTACGGCCAAGCTTTGCGCTTGCCAAATCATGCGCGAGTGGGTGAAGGCTCGCTAGCATCTTCCATTTTGCGTGAACTCATTCATTCGTCTAAATCATGGCCATTGTTCAGGCTACACCAATCAATGACAAGTCATGCTCCTTTTCAATACCTTCAGCGCGGCTGCATCATCACCCACGTCTTGATTTGATCGCCATTAACGCATGTGTCCTTGGATTAATTGCCAGTTTCCTGCTACCGCAATTTACTATTTGCTTAAACGTTTGCATTACCCATTTTATCTCCGCGTGCTACCTCTACTGCGCAGCCCAGTCTATCTTAGCGTACCATACCTAGTTCTACCTTTTCGTAGTTCAGTTTTGCTATTAGACAGTTAACTGCTGTCGCAAGTTACTACTCTTCTGCCTTTACTACGCGGCCCAGTACACCTCAGTCTTTCACTATATTTTAACCTTCAACGCTTCAACATTTTTGTTGCATAACCTCTTCCTACAGCGACGTTTTCGTGCTGCCATAAAGCACAGCCTATAGCTAGGAGAACCTTTATCCATACTGCTCCACTGCATGTTTAGTTTTCGTATACAACGAGGTGGCACCGCTTCAGCTTCGGCATCAAATTCTATTCGCATTCTTATACAGCATTTCTACAACCCTTCAAATGGCTCCGACACGACGAACATCCGCACTTCAGCAACTGTAGACCCCTAATACTGTTAACGTTAGACATGCAGAACAGGCGACTGCGGAGGAGCACATAATAACTCCGGTTACAGATGATCATATAGCGTCTACTTCAACGTCTGCTTTGCACTCTTCTGCGTGCCGTGGCGATGACCAACCCGGAAGCGCTGCAAAGGCTGCAAAAACACCCAGGCGAAGCAACCTTAGCAGGCGTTCTAAAAAAAGCCTCACCGATTAAGGGGAAACGGGAGCAGGATTCCATTGAGTGCGCCTCCTTGGAAGAGAAGCGGCTGGTGTCTACTTCAACCTCTGCTTTGCACTCTTCTGAGAGCCGTGGCGATGACCGACCCGGCAGCTTTGCTAAGCGTGCCAAAATACTATGGCGAGGCAACCTTAGCAGGCGTTCTAAAAGAGCCTCTGCCGAAAAGGGAAAGCGAGAGGAGGAAACCGAGGTAGAGGCCTCTTTGAGTCTTTCCAGTCAATCTCAACGGAGGCAGTATGTTTTGTCACATGAAACGCTTGGTGAGCGTAACTACCGTTTGTACTGCCAATCAGTTTACTCATATTCGTTGAAAAGTAAGAAGAAACTACCTAAACGCTTTCAAGACAACAAAAAAGTGGTTTCATCACAGGCGCTTTTGTGGTCTCGATAGAGCCCGCACCGAAAAACTACTCGTAATGCAGTCGACGCCGCTGCAACTTCCCTTCCACGGTCCCAGGAGACCACAGCTGAGAAAACCGCACGTAACGCAGCGAAAGCTGCGGCAACGCCCATTCGACGGTACCAGGAATCCATGGCTGAGAAAACCGAACGCCATGCAGACGACGGCACTGCTGCTGCAAGGGCGTCGGAAAGTTCCGTGCAAAAGCGCACAAGGCGGCAAAATGATGCAATTTCATCTTCCGCTGCTAGAGCTGTAGAAGTACCTACTGAAAGGCTTGAAAGGTTGCAAACTGTTAACCAGCGCCGCCATGCACAGCGTTCAACTATGAGCTTGTTTTGAGGCTTTTCGATCGCAAAGACCTCCAAACAGGATCCATGTAAATTGTCTGTCGGCATTGAAATGGCAAAAAATGGCCTGGAGAGTCTGCAGGTTTGTGTTGTTCAGACGGTAAGGTACAGTTGCCACCTTTTCATGAGCTACCTGCTCCGTTGAAAGCTCTGTTGGAGGGTTCCAGTCCAGACTCCAATCATTTCATCGCAAAAATCAGACAGTAAAATTGTGCCTTCCAGATGACCTATTTTGGTGGCAATGCCTTCCATAAAGTCGGTTGGAATCCCACCTTCAAGGGTCAAGGCCAGTTTTATCACCGGATTTTATTTCTTTTGCCGGAAACAGCCACTGATTCGGCCTTTCTACAATTATACTTCATAACTGACTACAATCAACAGGCAGATGCCCGCATGGGCATTATTCCCGAGAACGATACAGGCAAAGGACAATCATCGTCGCAGGGATATCATAATGAGTCTCCAACAAATGCTCCACGAGACAAACAGCAATGTCCGCAGTTTTAAGTATGCTCTCGAAAAGAAGACTTCTGCTGATTTCATTATTGTAATTGATGCTGACAAACGGCCCCAGGGAGAGCACGAACGTCGTTACAATGCTCCCGCAAGTAAGGAAGTTTCCGTCATTGTCAGCGGTGATCAGCACAACAGACGTGACATTTTTATCGAATCGCGCGGCAGTGGGCTCCGAAGAATCAGTGAAACGCACCGGTCCTACGATGCGCTGAAATACCCAATTCTCTTTCCTTACGGAGAAGATGGGTACCACATTGGCATTCTGCAAATTGGGTCCACCTTAAAAACCGTGTCTTGCAGGGCTTTCTACGCCTACCTCTTGACGGTACATGAGGGTGCATTCAATCATCTTCATCGAAGCCGGCAACATTTCCATCAATTCTTAGTAGACATGGCTGCTAAGATGGAATCCGAAAGACTCTGTTACATCAGATTGAATCAAGTTGCGCTGCGATGATGCTTTATGAAATGACAATGATCCACGCAATATAGGCACGATGTGCATACTACCTGCAACGTACACAGGCAGTCCACGATACATGCAAGTGAGGACGCAAGACGGGATGGCATACGTTCGTAAGTACAGCCGACCAGGCCTATTCATAACTTTCACGTGTAACGCACAATTGTACGTAATTGCTAAAGAACTTATGCCAGGGAAATCGGCCTCCGACCGTCCAGACTTCATTGCGCGCGTTTACCATCTGAAGTTTGGAAAGGTAATGGGTGTGGTTACAAAGGCCCAGGTTTTGGGTGCTATTTTCTGTCGCATGCACACTATTGCGAGGCAGAAACGCGCCCTGCCTCACGCATATATACTAATTTGGTTGTGCGACAAGACTGGGGCCACAGAAATCGATCAGCTTATACCTGCTGAAATTTCTGATCCGTCGGCTGACGCTGAATTGTACGAAATAGTGACAACCAACATGATGCATGGTCCCTGCGGGTCGCATTACAATTACACCAGCTGTCACAACAGCGACGGCAAATGCACCCGGCTATACCCACGAGATTTCGTGAGCGAAACCATTACAGGGAGCGATGGTTCTCCACTATACCGGCGAAGGAGTCCCGCTGAGTGAGGATTTACAGCTGTGGTAAAGGGCTACCCAATTGATAACAGATGTGTAGTGACATACTGTCCCCTGCTAACAAAAGAGTTCAATGCGCACATCAATGTCGAATATTGCCATTCAGTTCGCTCCATCAAAAGGGACTGATGCTGCAATGTTTGGTATTAGGCAGGAAGGTTCCGTAGACGAAATTCAGGACTTCCTTTCAGTGCGTGTCATTAGTAGCACAGAGGGCCCTTGGCATATATTCAGCTTCCCCATCCACGAATCGTCCAGCAATCGTCCAGCTTGCTATGCACCAAGTAAACGACAAACTTCGTTATTTTTCTGTGGATACAGCAATGGATGTGGCTGCGCGTACCAAAGACACAACGCTTACAGCTTTCTTCAAACTTTGTCGCCAATGCAGAGCTTGCTAGGACTCTACTGTATCCAGACCTACCTTCATACTACTTGTCGACAATAAAGAACACCTGGGCTCAGCGGAGGTGGGACCAAATTCGAGGGCTATCCAGGCGTCTAAAAAGACGCCTTGACTCGGAAGGGTATTCACGGTTCCCCCATCACGACAGGAATGTTTTTACTTGCGACACCTTTTGCACGCAATTAGTGGTCCAAAGAGCTAAAATAACTTACGGACGGTAAATGGAGTTTTATGTGTGATGTGGGTGCCAAAGTTGGGCCCACAGAAGTAAAACACGGAACACGGATTAGATGTAAGAAAGATATATTAACAGCAGTATACAGAGATAGTGTAAGCAGAGCTTACTATAAGTTAGTGTCCAACACTGGTAGTCGTACGAGACTCTCACTGTCTCTCTGTGTCACTCTCTATCACTCTCTTTCACTCTCTGTAGAGTGCTATGTTGCCTACTTAATATAGGCCTGGAAGAGTCTATTGTGTAGGTAGTTTCCGGTCTCACAATACACTCCTTCCAAACGGAGAGAAAAAAATAAAACTTAATACTTTTCCTCTTGGGATTTATTGTTTCTCAGCTGGAAGTAGAGATCTTGATGCGTGAGCCACAGCTTTTCGCGAACCGTCTGGCAGTTTATGTAATATGCAAGCGCCTATGCCGTACGAGCTTGCATCACTTGCGACTATGATGTCGAGACTAGGATCGACATGTGTGAGGGAGAGGTCTGAAGTAAGAGTTTTCTTGGTATTCTCGAATGCGTCTTGGCATTCCGAGGTCCATGACCATGATTTGTCCTTTTTTAAAATTTGGTTTAGAGGTCCTCTCAAATTTTGCATGTTCCTAATGAACCCTTGGTAAAACTTAGCTAGGCCGAGGAAGTTTTGTAACGCTTGAACGTTATCTGGGGGCGGCATGTTTCTGATCGCGTTGGCTCTTTCTGGATCCGGCTGACGACCATCTTTATTTATGATGTGACCTAAGTATTTAATATCTGGTAAGAAAAAGTCACATTTTGCCTCCTTAACCTGAAATCCGTATTCTTGTATGTTTTCGAATACTTTTATTATAAGGTTCCGTTGCTCTGCCGTAGTTTTACTAGTAACTAGAATATCATGCAAATAGGTTGTTGCGCAGTCAAGGTCGCCCAGCATGGCGTCCATGACCTGCTGGAAAATTGCAGGCGCAACCATTACTCCAAAAGCCAGCCTGTTGTATTTGTATAACCCTCTATGGGTGTTTATGCAGAGAAATTTAGAACTTTCTTCTTCTACCTCTATCTGAAAGTATGAGTCTGAGAGGTCAGTTTTAGAAAAAAAAAATTCCACCATTGAGTTTATTGAAAATTTCTACAGGGCTTGGGAGAGGGTAGTGGTGTTCTTGCATGGCGTCGTTTAACCCTGTGGAAAAATATGCGCATACTCGTATTTGATTGGACTTCTTTTTTTACCTAGACCGTAGGTGCTGCCCACTCGCTGAAATCTGTTTTTGATAGAATACCTGCTTGTTCGAGTCTATTTAACTCTTTATTGATTTGCACTAGAGCAGCGAAAGGGAGATTCCGTTTCTTTTTATATACCGGTTGTGCACCGTCCTTCACCTTGAACTTAGCTTTCATTTTAGTACATTTCCCAAGTCCGCCAGAAAAAAACCTGGGGAAATTGTTGTTTGAGTTCCTTTTTTAGATTTACCAAATTGGACGTTGTACTTTGTATCTTGCGACAAAATCTACTCATTGGGCAATCCCAAAGATTGAATTTTTCTATCCAATCAGTTCCAAATAAGTTGTCTGAAGTTTTAATACGTAGGCTTTGAGATTTTTGGTAACTCCATTTAGTGTTACTGTAAGTATTACCTCGCCTAAAATGTTAATCTTTTCGCCAGTTACTGATTTTACTGTTTTATCCGTTTTTTTGTTTTTTTTTTGTTTAATTTTCTCCAAGTACGCCAGTTAATGTTTGAAATATCAGAACCCGAGTCAAACTGGAATTTAATGGACTTATTGAAAATATCCACTGTTACATATTTTCTTAAATTCCTATCAACAATATTGTCAGATTGAGCTTGCCTAAATTTTTTGGGGGGTTTTCTCGTTCTGTTGGCGTACCAACACGAAGTTAAAGTATGCCCAATTTTATTGCAATTTTTGCAATATTTTTTGTTCTTAACAGAACATTCTGGACAGAGTTTCATCCAATACCATTTACCACAATGGTAACATGGTCCGGGTGGTTTCTTTAACTTATTTGGGTTTTGGCTACTGCGTAATTTAGGACATGAGATTTGCATTTTGTCTTTTTGAGGGGAATAGGAGGTAGAATTACCTCTGATTTTATTAATCTGAGTCACATCTGATTCCTCGATAGTATTTAAGTCACACTTTACAGATATTACTCTTTGACAGTCCTCTGCCAGTTTTTGGAGAGTCAATCCTTGTTCGTTATCAAGCTTAGTCAGTACCTGTCGTCTGACTTCTGCGTCTTCTGCAGATACTAGACCTTGGGCGAAAATTAAGCACTTAAAATCATCGGCAGACAGTTCGGCTATTAGTGGTCCAAAGAGCTACAATAACTTACGGACGGTAAATGGAGTTTTATGTGTGATGTGGGTGCCAAAGTTGGGCCCACAGAAGTAAAACACGGAACACGGATTAGATGTAAGAAAGATATATTAACAACAGGTTACAGAGATAGTGTAAACACAGCTTACTATAAGTTAGTGTCCAACACTCGTAGTCGTACGAGACTCTCACTGTGTCACTCTCTGTCACTCTCCATCACTCTTTATCACTCTCTGTCACTCTCTGTAGAGTGCTATGTCGCCTACTTAATATAATCCGGGAAGAGTCTATTGTGTAGGTAGTTTCCGGTCTCACACTAATGTGACACTTTTCGTGAACCCTGCCTCTGTCTCGGCCTTTTGGTAGACGACACCCAGTGGGATGCCACACTGGCTGAGGGAGCTCTTTTAAAAATGCCCTCTGCTTTGCGCCACCTCTCACCACAATCTTACAAATGTGCGAACCCAGTGATCCCAAAACACTTTGGGACAAATACAAGGAATTTTTTCCGAAGACATACCCTGAGAAGCGCAACTGCTGTATCAAACGTTGGCTCTTACATTCAACGATGAAATTTACAACAGAGCGCTTATAATCATTGAGAAGCTGTTTGTTGAAATGGCGGGGATCTCTCGCCGCTATTGGGCTTCCAGCGCCAGATCCTGTGACTTCTTCCAGTCTCTCACCTGAGATTGTGCGGGAGACATCCTACTCTGTTGAGGAGCTCAACGCCTATGTCACAATAAATGAGCCAAAACTTCTCATAGACGAAAGGGCCGCATACGATGCGTTTATTGCATCCACCAGGCAAGATACAGGATCAATTTTCTTCCTGGACGGGCCTGGCGGAACGGGAAAAACGTTCGTAACAAAACTGCTTCTTGCAGAAATTCGGCGCCATGGCGAAATGGTGCTAGCAGTAGCATCTTCAGGCATTGCTGCCACATTACTACCGGGTGGCCGGACAGTGCACTCAACGTTTAAACTTCCGCTTGACCTGATTATGGCAGAAACAGCTGTATGCAGTATGGCCAAGAAATCAGGTCTAGCGGAGTTACTCAGGCGATGTAAGCTCATCGTCTGGGATGAGTCCACTGTCAATCCCAAAACTTTACTCGAGGCTGTAAACCGCTCTCTGCAGGATATTCGAAACGATGACATTATGGAAGGTAGAACTGTCCTTCTATCCGGTGACTTTCGTCAGACCCTCCCCGTTGTACCTAATGGAACAATGGCCGACGCTATTCCGGCGTGCTTGAAATCGTCACAACTTTGGCCCACTGTTAGACCATTGCACCTTACCACCAACATGCATGCACACCTAACTGGCGATGTTGGGTCCGCCGAAGTTTCGAATTCATTCCCTTGGCGAAGGTATTATTCCAGCGGACACTAATGGATTTGTAAACGTCCAAGGGTTGTCTACAGTGGTCACAACGGCTGAAACACTCAGGGAATCAGTTTTTCCTGATCTTCAATCCAACTACAACAATATTGAGTGGATTTTTGGGCGGGAAATTCTTGCTCCCCAAAACACCACTGGGACAACCCTTAATAGACAGCTTCTGGAAACTGTGCCAGGGGTGTTGCAAGTTTACTAATCCACTGACAGGACTCCATATCCCGTTGAAATGGCGAACTTTCCAGTGGAGTTCTTAAACAGCCTCCACCCCGCTGGTCTTTCTCCTCGCATTCTAGAACAAAGTGGGATCCCGGTTATGTTTCTTAGAATCCCACGTCCACCGAAACTCTGTAATGGAACCAGGATGGCTATTCAGGCCCTCCACCCAAAAATTATTTTTTCGTAACAGACTTAATGTTTAGTATAGAGCTTAGAAAAAAATCGCAGTGTGAGATAGGCAAGAAGCAAGGCATATAGCAACATCAGCACGGCAAAGGGCACTCCTTTAAACGCAAAAAATCAAGCACGGGCAACGCCGAGCCATGCTGCTAGTCTATCTATATAGCCACTTAGAAAGCAATATAGATTGACACTGAGGATAAAAAGTCAGAAAATTGTGTAAGGAAAGAAAAAGATAGTGGTTTATGAAGGAAATTAAATTCGTATCCTTTTGATTTTATATAACTCTACTCACCAAAAATATTAGTCATTTGTTAAAGAGGCACAAAGCTTACGTAACTCTGTTCGAAATCAAAATCAATACCAATATTAAGCATCGATAACTGTTAATATCGATCCTTTATTCCAAATTGGAGTAGTACCAAAATGAAATTGTATTTAAAGATTGATAGAATGCATTTTTTAGAAATAAACAATATATTTTAATTATTAAATTTACAAACAGTATATTGAAATTTTTCACTTTATTTAAAAGACAATATATTTAAACAATTCGCCCGAAGCAAGGCGTTAATGCAACTGAGACGCAAGGGGCTCCGTGGAGCGAAAGAGAATGATAATATATCAGAAGGAATCGGAACACACGAATGGATAGAACTCTATTCCTGTTCTAAAGCCCAGGGAGGCATTTAAATCGGGCGATAAGCCAAATTAAACATTTCTGTTTGATGTGTATAGTGACTTACCAAGCATAGCGTAGATGTGGCACAACGCCGAAAGTATGAGGTACCCTGAGAGGATAAAACTCACTACTCAGACGTAATTGTTCTAGCGAGACAAGCTTGCCAACCTTTCCACCACCTCGAGGTGCCCATATAAGGTGGGATTCGAACACACCCCTTCGTAGAGACTGGTGTCTTAAACCAGCGCCTTAGACCGCTCGGCCACTTTATCATGTATATACATATTTCTACTTAAACCTTTACGTGACATTGAATGTTTCAATGTTCTGCTGAATTATCGGATATGATACTTTCGACAAGAAGCAAGTCTATATTTAATAAAGAGCAAACTCTGCCACAGTATCAAATATCACCTAATTCGCGAAAGCAGAATTTGAATGAACTTGAAAAATAATATGAAAAAATTACTTTATCTACTTCTCAGCCATTGCTGCTGTCTAAAATTGGCATTTGATATATGCTTAGAGATTTTCAGTCGAACAACTAGTTAAATAAAAAAATATATATATTTCCGTGAAGTGATTAGGGTCTCTGTTGTGTGCAGGATAACGTAGGATCCCTCCTATCAGCTGCTCCTCCGGGCATGCGCGATGGCTTCAAGAGAACGCCAAGAAGAATCTTTTTTTATTTTTTCCTTTTTCTCTTTTGCTAGTATCATTGTCTACTTTTTCGAGATTGAAGAACATCGATCTTTTGGGAAATCAGTTCCCACGAATTATCTGGCCCAGACGGAGGGAAAAAAAGAAAGCACTTTTAGTTTTGACAAAGTCAGAGTAAATTGAGAAAGTAATATCAAAAGTTGGTAAAGAAATGTCAAACTAATGTTGCTATCAGTAATTGCAGACGAAAATGGCGACGACACACAAAAATATATAAACATGTCTCTTGGTGTCGATATATTTGTTTTTGTATTGTTATGCTTTGACATATTTCAATTTTAATATATCTATATATAAGTGCATGTTTGTGCGTGTATGTGATTGTGCATGTGTGTACGTACTGAATAGTGACGGGTTTCAAAGAAAGATGTTCGCCAGAAAAAAATTAAAATAAACATAGGAAAGAGCAGAAATATTCATACCCAGTTATTCCCCAAGACAATCACTTGAACAATATGCATATATATATATATATATATATATATATATATATATATATATATATATATATATATATAAAAGTGAACATAGAAGTCAACACTTAGAGGCGACAGTCTGTTTCATGCTATATGCAATCGTCAAGCCACGTGTGCTTGACGATTGCATATAGCATGAAACAGACTGTCGCCTCTAAGTGTTGACTTCTATGTTCACTTTTATATTTACACACGCTCTATCTCTGATATTGAGCACTTTATTCCATAAATATAGCACACCTTAAGACTATATTTCTTTATATATATATATATATATATATATATATATATATATATATATATATATATATATATATATATTGGAAGTCTCCGATGATTTTGTTGATTTTCAAGGAACTTACACCAGCATATTTCATGCTATCAATTTGTTGACGGATCTTTTTAGAGTCTACATGGTGGTTTTATTTAATTTGGGAAATTCAGATTAGTCGTTGCTAATATACAGTAAATTTTATGGCAATCGGTTTTGTCCAAAATTACGTATGTGTTAGCTTTTTCGTGTGATGAAGATATTAGTATTTTTTTTTCTTTTTTAATATATTGCAGCGGTTTTGAGTTTTGATCTTAGGATATTATTATAATTGTTGCGAGAAGTGCTGATTTTTAGCCCTCTGGCTTAAGCATATAGATCGATGGGAGAGCCCAATATATATATATATATATATATATATATATATATATATATATATATATATAGAGAGAGAGAGAGAGAGAGAGAGAGAGAGAGAGAGAAATATATGTGTGGACTGGGAGGGCAGCAGTGAGTAGCGACCATCTGTTTCAGCGTGAACACAACCTTCAAGTGATACATCATGGTTAGTAGGTCGACTATATATTCGCATCATTGTGGTTATTACTTTTTAATATATTTTCACAGCGACTATTTTTTCTGCACACATTCTAAAATAAAATCAATCTTTCCTCAAATTTCAGACAATTAGCACATCTCATAATATATTCAACGATTCTCTTACTAATAAAATATTGCGAGAAAATGGTAAATTCCTTTCGGTACACTCTGTTTATATTTACTCTATCTGTTCTGTTACTGTTTTCAGGAAGTTATTTTCATGTCCTGCTGTAAATGATTAAATGTAATCTTAAAACTGTGGCTCACAATTTTTACATTCTTCTTTCACTACATGTTATTCCTTGTATTTACATTGAATTTCTTACATACATTGCATTTGCAGAGGTATATTTTATAACACTTAGCCTTTAAAGTTTTTATTATTAGCCGTAATAAGACACTTTCTGCCGTAATTTTACATTTCACGAGTAGACAAATAATGATTATTTTGAAAAGTATTTCTTATCATTTCTCATCTAAAATATTTTTTGATGTTTTATACACATATATTTGATGTTCTAGTTACTAGAAAAACAACAATGGTAACTAATGAAATCACACATAAACTCCAAATATACCTGTCTGGACCAAGAATGCGCATTAAAAAAATGGGATTTAATGGTTTAATCTCAGGCTTTGTGATACCAAATTTCTTTAGTAATGGCCTCATCTATATTATTTCATATAGTTATTTCTATAGTTTTCCGTTTATGACCTAACCTCATAGTAAGTTAAAAACTGCCGCCTATTCTACTGATTTCAAATGCTTTTTCACAGTAATTGAAAACTAAATAAAGTAGTTTGTTACATTGCTTATTCTTTAACCAACTGATTTATTGTTTGCATATGGTCTGCTGATGAAGAGATATTTTTTTCATCTGCCTGTTCGCATGGCTGATTTCCACATGTGATATTTCTTCGCTCGTAAGTATTTTGGGAAGATTAAAAAAAAAAAAAAATACAGAGAATAATGAAATACGCTTATATAATGCTAATATGCTAACTGATTTTTTATAAATAATTTATCTAGTGGCGGCCACAATATGAACAATATAAGATATGTAGATCACATTGTGTTGATTAGAAACACAGAGGAGAAACTCCAAGAAATTCGACAGAATCTAGTTATCGAAAGTAAGAAGAAAGGACTAAATAGGAATTACAAGAAAAAAAACGAATGGTTAGCAAAAAAAGGCAAAGTCCAGCATGAAAATTGCAAGTAACAGATACCGAAATAAAATTCGTACAACAATTTAAATATATGGAAAGTTTTATAACAGTGGAAGATTGAAATTTGAAGGCCCATTTTGATAGCGGAAGATCCCTACCAAATACTAAGAAAAGTATTCAGAACAGAAAAATATTCACAATCAAAGAAAAGACTACGAAACGTTTACACAATATCACTCCACAATACCAGTGAACTCTGGACAATATCCTCAGAGGATAAAAGAACTTAAAGCAACAAAAATATGGTTACATAGAAGAATGCCATGAACTCCATTCACCAAATATGTGATCAACGTCGACGTTTTTAGAGAAAATGAAAGCAAAAAGGTCAACTATGCTTAATCTCAAGAAAAGGCAGTTGGAATTCATAGGGGTTCGAGGCCTTGGAAATTTGATTTTCACAATATAGGTTGACGTGAGGAAAATTTAAAGACACTACAGATTTAAAAAAAAAGAAACCTTTATCAAGAGCTACAAAGAATGGGAAATGGTGGAGAGCCATGATCACCAACGTTACTGAGGGGACAGCGAACATTTCTGAAAAATGTGTACCAGGAAAACATATCTAGTGATATGAATTCAGTTGTAATATAGAAACGTATATTCCTAAAAAAGTTAAATTATCTCAAATCCTTCGTTTAGAAAAAAAAAATCAAAACACGCAAAAGAATATGACGTGATTTTCAGCGTTTCATATTTTGAACTTCAGAAGTAAATCTACTGTTTCTTTAGAAATACCAATATCAGTCAGGCTTTTAGTTGTTCACTTGTTTGAAGCTTAGAAGTTTGCATATTACTTCACGGTTATAGTTGGAGATATTTTTTTTTTCTTTTGGAGAAGAGTACCAGGTACAGTCTGTGGCAACGACTGGCTCCTGTATGTCGCAGAAAGTTTTGATATGAAAATATAACGGCTGTCGATATAATCTTTGTTTCTGAGAAAAAAAAGAAAAGAAATATGCAAAATTATCGAAAATTGGCGACAAATCCTACAGACCTAGTTTCCTTTTTCAGAATCTTATTTGCATTTTTGCAGCAGAATATGACTGACTTGAATGGACCTCTAGAGTGATTGTCGAAATTTTACTAAAAATTAAATGCTTATTATTTACCTAAAAAAATAAAAAAGCTTATATTATCATATGTCTGTCTTTTTGTGTACTGGCTAGATAGATAGATAGATAGATAGACAGATGCACCCTACAAATAATTCCGTTAATATTTACATTTTTTTTCATAAATTTCTAATGAAGCATGACCCAGTGCTCATGTCAGTTCTTCGTATGTCCATTTCACAAAGACGTTCCTTGCAGATTGACCACAGATACGGGATCGGTATTTAAATCAGAAGAGTTTCCGGGCCGTTCCATAGTACTTTGATTTTCACCCTGGTAACATTGGCCAGTGTGTTAGTGCAGTGTTGCAATATTCGTATGCTTCCTTGGAGTAACATCAATCGCAGTAAATAGCCGTAGGGCAACTAATCAACTGTTAAAAAATAGTCTGTACATGATAAAAATCTGTTGCAATCACGGATAACGCATTTTTTTTTAAAGCCAAACAAATTTCATCATACACTCTGAAAATAGTTTCATATTACTTCACACCACGGCGAATGACCTAATCTGAGGAAAAAATAGACATCGATTACATCCTGTCACTCCAGTGGGTCTAAAACTGACCGTATGATGAAAAAAAAAGGAAGCTAAAGTGGTTGTTTTCAGTAAATATTCAAAAGGCTGTAGATAGATAGATAGATAGATAGATAGATAGAAAATAGAAAATATAGTAAGAAAGGCAGAAAAGATAATATAGATAATGGGCATTTACATTATTATTGACAGATTAAGGGAGATAGTGAGAGAGAGAGAGAGAGAGAGAGAGAGAGAGAGAGAGAGAGAAAGAAAAATATATCAACAGGGAATGATGCTGATATGAATAGATAACTTGTATATTGCATGAAATCTGTATTTTTTCAGAGACTCAGAATGAATACGATATATAGTAAAGAACAGATATACGCGCGCATGAGCACACACACGAGTCCGTGATAGTTTGTGTGTTCGGACAGAGTGAGCTAGAGAGTGTTGCTTAAGGCAAAGACAAAACCCAAATCTTTGTAGAGTTGCTTATTTTGAAATTCAGCCTAGAAATTTTTAACCTTGTGTGGGACAGAAACAAAGGCGACATTAAACTTGACTTTCTGTCCAAGACTTCGGACAAAATAGAACACTGATAAAGATTTAGTTATATATATATATATATATATATATGTGTGTGTGTGTGTGTGTGTGTGTGTGACCTCCCCCTGGCCTCTGTCCCCGTGCTATCCTGTGACGACCAATGTGACTTGGTATTGGTCGCGGCGCCAAATGTGACTTTCTAACCCTTGGCTGATTCGGATGGAAATCTGGTAAGATTCGGTATCATCTTTGTCGTTCCCAGCTCGCCCCCAACGTCTGGTTACCAAAGTAACTGCTTTGATTTCTAACCTAACCTAAACACGTTGTGATTTGATCTTAGGTAGACAAAATCAATCAGTTTTCGGACCGTAGTGCAAGCCGAATTTGAGCAAAGTTGACACTGCACAATTATATGTAAAAGAAAATAAAGTAACAACTCGAAAGGTTCAAGTGTGTTAAAAAAAGAATAAAAAATATATGTATATCTGGTTGCTGAATACAGGACTGCATATTTCTCCCAAACCGGTTCTATGGATACGTGACACTTTGCGTTTGTTAGGTGAGTCTTAATATCTTAAGTTGTTTTTCAAGAAACTGTTTTTTAGTATCTTCATGCGATATTCGTAAAACTTGTTTTGTTGGTGTGAGTCTAAGTCGTTCTTCAAAAAAAAGTTGTTTTTGGTTAGAAGACGCTGGTCTCCGAGATCACAGCTCAACTCTGCGTCTGCCAAACTGCTATTCCCTGCCTGCTGTCCGCTACTGTCTAACTGCTCTGGGGACGTTCGCTTATATGGACGACGACCAAAACCGAGTGGGCGCCGGTCGTGTTTTCGTTTCCTCGATAATTCCAAATCCGCAATAAGGATTTTCTTTGTTTTCGAACAGGAAAATTTATCACTTCCCATTTTTGGAAGTCAACTACTTTCTGCTTTAGAGGGGTTCTTAAGGGAATCGTCCTTTCAAATTCTTCCTTTCTCATATTGGTATCTCAAACCAATCCCCTCAGAGGGTGTCAACAGGTTTCCCTTCTTTCTCATATTGGTATCTCACACCAATCCCCTCGGAGGCGTCAACAGATTTCCCTTCTTAATCATATGTTTACCTTCGCCCATCGCTCACGCCACCATTCCGTCAATGAACGCTCGGCAATGTGGGTGTGGCTAGACTGGCCTCAGTTTACAATTATCGCTTAAAGACAAAAATATATCTTCCTTTTTCTTTTCTTTCTTTTCCTCGCCCAGACCTATACAACTCGTAGTATGGTCCTTAATCTCTATCTTAACTGAATGTCATCTGAAATACATCAACGAGATTTTCACCAAGTGATTATCGGGTTGGTCAATTGAATCTCTTGTTTTCCTCAACGTCTTCGCACACTGTCGCCAACAGTCTGTCCAGGTAACACCCTTTATCATGGCAAGGTCTGGACATAAAACAGGTGGTTCCCTTCCAAAACCAAATGATAACTCTGAAAGATAGTTAATAGTTTATTCTTTTCCTTTTTCTCTTTTCCCTTCCTTTTTCTTTGGGGTAATCTCAGCTGATTCTATATCGGTCGCATGCTGGACTAATTTTCGATTATCTTCCAGCATTCCGCTTTGTAAGCCTCTTGACCAATTTGAAATGTTCATTATTGACATGGGCAGATTGCTATCTTTTATTCGCACTCTGCCGTTATTCGCTGCCTCATGGCATAAATTAATTCTGCTAGATCCGAGATCTTACGAACTTCCTATATTCTGTGAAAAAAAATACTTTTCTTCGCAAAAGAAAATAAAGACTTTACCACTTTTCTTTTCTTAAAAAATATAACATCGCTCAGTATGTCTTTCGTGATAGCTTCTTCTCGCCTTAAGTATTTCTCGCTTTTAATTTTCACGGTTAATTAATTAGACAAACGCTAAATAGTGTCACAATCCTCCCCTAACCTATTTTGTCATTTACTCGTTAATGACATCCAAACCCAAATACACTATTTCGCATGCATCATGCATCTGTCCCATCGTATTCTATTTTTCTTTTCTTTTTCACGGTTTTACATGCAAGGTGATGTTCTTTTTATCGTCTTCTGTTCTATATGCAAATGTAATGTTCTTTTCATCTTATTCTGTTCTACATGAAATGTAATTTTCTTTTTCATCTTCTGTTCTACATGCAAATGTAATGTTCTTTTTTTATTTTCTTCTGTTCTACATGCAAATTTAATGTTCTTTTCATCTTTTTCAGTTTATCGTGCAATTTAAAGTGTGTGTGTGCATGAGTGTGGTTATTATGGCTTGTTTTTCTTGGTCAATATTTTTCTCTCTGCTGCAGGAGGTTTTTCCGCCGCATGTGTCGGTTCCACTTCAGCCTCCTCCGCGGGCTTTTCTGCAATTACTTCGCCGATTCTCTATCGGTAAAGAACACTGCTCGGCATCTCCCTCTCGAGTTGCTGCATGCTCATTTGATTACCGCTAGTTAATTTCCTCTTACTTCTAATCTTCAATATTGCCATACCCACTATGGCTATAATTATGGATGTACTCATCATTGCTGACCAACTTATCGCGATCTGCTCATCATACTCCCAAGTCATACCTTCCATTCCAAACGCACTTAACTTGTCCCTCAATTGATCCATGTCGATCTTTTCTATCGGCTTCATCAGTACTGACATTTTATTCAAGGTAACACTGGGGAATCCCCTCACTATTGGCTCCCACAACTCTGTACAATTGACTAAGCTTCTGCCAATCAATTCTATAATTGAATCTTTCTCTTCATATCTTTTTTCTTCCTGGTAATAGGGTGGTAAGGAAATAGATATCCCAAATGCCAAACATCCCTGGGGTAACTTTAACAGGGATAATGGTGGTTTTACTCTTAATGTCCTTGTGGTCTCTACCCCACATACCCTAGACAAGCTGTCGGGTTTCTGTGTGGCCACTGCCCACACCCCGTCTGAAAAACTGATAGCTTGTGGTAATGCCGTGTTTGCAAATAACTCTACTTGACAAGTTCTCTTCATTCCCTTTTTCTTCCCTTCAAACAATTCTAGTATGCACATTCCGTGGTTACCAGCTATATAGATAGGGCTTAAAGATGTACAAGTCCCTAAAGCATAATTTATAAACTTTTTAGCTTCTTCAGCTGTTAGCAACATGAATTTTGTTCTACCTGAATTTAAAGCTATGTATTCTGTTTCCATTTTGTACCTGGCCACCATTCGTGTGGCTACTATCATCATCATCATCATCATCATCATCATCATCATCATCAACCCTTTCATTTCGATCATTCCTGCAAGGCAACAAAATTCTCTTGTTTTCATTCTTCATAGCCATTCGGTTTTGTTCAATTATTCACTGAATTATTCCATAATATCTTTCTAAGTCTGTAACCCTTCTGATGTTTCCTCCCCTAACTCCTAGCAGGCAGAATGGTCCGAACAGGTGCGCAGGGCTTCCAATCTAAGGGTCGTACTTCATGACACCACTGCTGGCCAGTTAGCAATGCCAATAATCTTCTTTCGTCCTTCATGAGGAGCGGCTCGCGACTCCATCCCCTCCATCCACATCCACCACAGTCAGCCAGTAGGTTTTTGGGTGA
>OZ010573.1:141069450-141074450 GCA_963932145.1 Acanthosepion lycidas
TGCGTAAGGATCCTCTTCCTCCCCATCATGTTTTTTTTCCGTGATTTATTCTTTTAAATGTGGTTGCGGTAGCAACTACATAGGAAGGACTTCACAACGTTTAGATTCTAGGATCAGGCAGCATGTCCCATTGCGAGTTCTTAATCCGGATGCCCGTAAGAGCCAGTTGGTTAATACTTCCGGGTCAGCGATCACTGAACATTTGATAAATTGCAGGGATTGTGCAAAGGATTTCAGTCCGAACTGGTTTACTGTACTGCCAAGTTCGCACTCTCCATTTCATTTGCGAGCACTTGAGTCTCTGTATATTCGGTCCAGGGAGCCGTCTCTTTGTAAGCAAAGAGACTGTCTCCTTGGGCTTCACGTTATTAGACTATAGTGTGTATGATACATTCCCCTCACACTACCCCCAAATAATTTTTTTTTGTGCTGTGCATATTCGCGCGGTTTGCATTTTTTTCCCCCCTTATACCATTAATCATTTCATTTTTTAATGCTTTAATTGTATGAAGGGTGTTTGTGTGAGTGAATATTGATTGCAATAATTGTTCCCAGTCGACCCTGATGAGCTTGGGAACGAAACCGGTTGGTCTGTTCATTAAGTGTTTTTCATCTCTTACTTTTTATTTTTCATAATGCCTTTAAGAAATAATTTGTATCTACTCCTTGCAATATTACGGTTCTGTACCTCCAACAATTTATTTAAATATATATATATATATGTGTGTGTGTGTGTGTGTGTGTGTGTGTGTGTGTGCTTAAGGCCGTTGGTGTCTGTTGGATTCGAAATCAGCCAAGTTAATTTCTGTTTTTACTCGTATATTGTCCTATTAATGCTTTTGCAATGAAAGGTAATATTATATATGATTCTGCTCTTAATTTTATTGTCTTGAATTGAGAGAATAGTCATTTCTCGCTGTACTTTCTTCTTAGTGAATCCTTCACTCTCCTGATCAGACGGTTATTTATTAAGTTGAATGTGTGTTCAGATTTATTATTCTGAGCCATCAGTGCATTTAAAATATTTCTATGATGAATAACTCTACAATGTTCACATAGGCTTTTTTACGTTTCCGTTTGTTTCGTTGATGTACATATTGTACAATCTATTGTACATTTTCCTATCTTGTCCTATTCTTTTTGCTATGAAATTTTGCTAAATATATGCATATATCCAATGTGTGAATTGGCATTCGTGTATTTAATTAAGTGAAAATAGTGCACAATATATAGATGATATTATATATATATATATATATATATATATATATATATATATATATATATATATATATATATATATATATATATGCGTGTGCGTGTGTGTGTATGTATTGGCGCGTCTTTGATTGTGGATACGTGTTTATAAATGTGTGCCACCCAATGTTTAAAACAATCTTTAAATCGAAAATAGAACAAATCAATCTCTAGTGTGGATCAGATGATTTTAGGATGCACTTTCTTCTAGAAGAATGTAAGAAGTCAAATTTTAATTACCACTTTATGCATGAGGTTAGTTGATTCCGTTATGCTACCATTGCACATTTGGGGTACAATTAATTTTTACTGGACAAAAAAAAAAGAATAAAACAACATGGAGTTGGAATTGAAATACACAGATCACCAGATATTGTAGCAGACAATACCGTACTCCAGTCAGAAACACTGATGGCGGCGACATTTTTGTTCATAGCAATAAAAACCGCGTGAAATGAGTTTATGTCTCGGGTATAGCGAAATTCTCTATAGGATTGAATAACATTTGTATATTACATAAAAAACAAAAAAAATACAGTAAATCTGCATTAATTCGTATATTCTTGCCACCTGGAACATTATAAAATTCTACTTCTCGTTTGAAAAAGAAGACGAAAATAATGGACAACTCCTGCTAAATTTGTGTTGCTCACATGGTTACTCCATCCTTTGAAACACCGTATCACATGGCATAGCTGAAATAATATATTGAACAAGATTATTGACTTCAGCATCTCAGATCCACGGATTAGGCAGTTTGTGAAATGTGTTAGAGTGTACTACTCAGGTCACAGATTACTTGTAACTGAACTAAAAACACGTGTCAACAAATTAGGTTGCTTCCGCACGCATAAATTAATGAAATCTCCAAGGTAGCAAGACCTTAAAAATGAAAGGGCGCTGTTAGAATTTATTAATAAATTAGTGACCAAATTCTTCTCACTAATCTATTTCAAAACATAGAGGTAACTAATAATGTTATTAGATCTTTGCTAGTTTCATCACGTGAGAATATTCCAAGATGACATACAAGGAAGAATGTAAACTCAGTGGGGAAGATAAACGTCAGTTAAAAAAAAATAAAAAATAAAAATAAAACTGATACAAAAAAGAAACAAACAAAAGAGGAAAAATGAAAGACAAAAAATACCAAATTAATAAAGAAAATAAAAAGAATCTAATTAATTTTTGAGAAACGAGGGTCTCCGGAAAATTGGAAGTTCAACGGCATAGAAAATGTATTAAAATGTGAAGGAATGCGAGAAACACATTAATATCAAACAATCAAAAGAAATGTCATGGTCTCCAGAAACAGTGACCAGACTAAACTACACACAGAAATATATATAAATACATCGAACTATTACAAATTCCGTCCCCAAACATAAAAATTAATGAATCTTCTGATGAGGATATTAATAAAGCTATTACAAAAACTAAGGAATCACTCGACATTGAAAATGATCCCTTTGAAAATATCTTAGTTTCTCCCTGAATCAAAAAACAAAATAAATAAATAAACAAGTTGCTCTATTTGATGAAGTGTATATGGGATCACTAATTCTTTCCCACACCCGAAAAATATATATCACACATTAATGCATTATGGAATCACAAAATAGCCCTCAAGGCTCTCACTCATACAGAGATATATCAACTGGATTCGTCATGATCAAGTATTAATGATCTTTATATCACCAGACTCTCGCCGTTTTGTGAAAGTGAAATCCTCAAACCCCAGCTTGGTTTACCTTCTGGTAAAGGAGAAAAAGATAAAATATATGTCATCAAACAGCTCAACAAATTGTTTATATCACTAATAGGAATTTGTCTGCATGCTTTGTCAATATCATGGCGATCTCTCCTTTCCTAAACAAAAATTATTGCTCCTTCATCACAAAAGTTAGAGAAGATTAGATGTGACAGGCAACGATAACCTACAGAAGAATTCAAAGTTGATCGCTGCATGTAAGTATTACGTTATTATTTAAGCTTACCTTTTAAAAGATAATTCTCCTGCCACCACTAAATTTAAAGACAGTTTGATGTACGTAAATGTTTTTTTTTCCGTACAAAACAATTATTTTTATTTCATGGATGACTTCGCTGTATTTCGCAATTAATTCGATTATACACAAATTGATTTCCAAGTTTTAAAAATTGTTATCGAACGAAAGATTTGTCGCAAAAATCACGTACAAAAATTGCCGAAGACAATCGCAGTAATAAAACCTTTTGAATCCCAAATTTCAGGATTTTGGGTTGGGATCCTGTCCGGAAAGTTTTCAATTTGCTCACAAACTCGGCCTGATTTGAAAATTGCCTGACGTGTTGTGCTACAGCCTTTCGGATTAGTTGAAAAAAATGTGACACAGAGACACTGTGAGAAAGGGAGATAACTGAGAGAAAAGAGAAAGCAATAGATAACGTATTTCTTTCGTTATAAGCAGACGACAGTATTCCCGTCGACTACCAAAAATTATTTAACGTAAGATATTTAATTTTTAATAGTCTCCTTTATTGCACTTAATACTTTGGTGAATACTGATCAGAGATGACTAGCATTACTTTAAAATAACTGGCATTGCATAACAATTATATATATATATATATATATATATATATATAATGTATGAATTTATGTGTGCGTGTATGTGGATATGTTCTAATGCTGTCTTTATCCAAAATACACGAAAAGTAGGTGGGACGTACATAGAATTATGGAGCAAAAGTAGGGAAAACAAAGGCGTATATCAACACCTGCTCAAATCCTACTCTTATGACGCTACTTTTCATTATATAAGTACGTGATGTCATTTTCAGAGTAGTAGAGGCCCATTTATTTATTAAACAGCATATTTATTTATTTTAAATCGATCATCTACTGAAATATGAGTGTCCATTAAAAAATAACATTTACAGTGATAAAAAAATGTCGGATTGATAAATAAAAAATATAAAATATATTGCCCTAGAAAATATATATGTAATTATTTAACTGTCTATTAAACTTATTTGATATTAACAGAAGCATTAATATTGTTTTATAATACACCCACACATTGACGAACACATACACACATACGTCATACATATATATATATATATATATATATATATATATATATATATATATATATATATATATATATATATATATATATATATATATATAGTAAAATGGTGGTTTCTATGTTCAGGTGTGTGTGCGTTCTCGATCGCTCATGTCTGTTTGCCTACATGAAGTAGCTGATGTTAGGATAAACAGCCTTAGTGATTTCAGGACTTTTATGTAAATTCTTCAAACACCTAGCGCAAACAAGTTCACAGTTGAAGTATTAAGCGAAACAGCAAGAGACAACGATCATTTAGCAAATGTTGTCACGTAATGCGCACATATACAGTCGATTCTTTGTGGTCCGTTGGTAATACCTGGCGCAGACGTGACTGTAATTTCTGACATGTGGCTTTTTGAATTTGAAGACGATGGGTAGCCGTTCTTCGTTTGCATGTCTCTTGAATATTTTCTGTTTTCGACCTTTTAACATATATATCTGCTGCTTTAACTACACACGCTCATATACCAATAAACACACGCTCAAACAGCAATACGCACAATACATAGATGAACAGAGATACCCATACATATATTTTTGTATCTGTGTAATAAAGTGTGTAATATGTACAGGTAAAAAATAATTATGTTATATATATATATATATATATATATATATATATATATA
>OZ010573.1:141081950-141126950 GCA_963932145.1 Acanthosepion lycidas
GAAAATTGCTCCAGACATTTTTTCCAACAGGATAATATTGAAATCATTTACAAGTTTATCTTTATTATCACGCAGTATAAATATATATTGGCACACATTTCGGCAATTCAACGTAGTGTAATGTTTAACGAGCTTGTCTTGCTAGATCAATTACAATCAAGTAGTGAGTTTTGTCCTCATTGAGTGCTACACATTTACTGCATTGTGGAACGTCTAAGCTACGCTTAAAAAATAATATAGTTTCTCAAAATGTTCTAGTTTTTAACAGGCTTGTCTCGCCGAATGAATTACGTCTGAACAGTGAGCTGGTTCCTCACTCTGTGCACCAAACTTTCGGTCTTGTGCCACATCTAATCTACGCTGAGAAAATCACCATATGTTCTCATGAGTATTATAGAGATCTGAAGTTAACCTACGCACACACACACGCACGCACAAACACACACACACATATATATATCTGTTTATATTTCTGAGATGAGGTATTATCTTAAATATTTACATTACTCGGACTATTGTCCTCATCACCTGCGCCATATTTATTACAAAGTTTCAGCCATTGCACGCTCCGGCCTTTTTCTGGTGGTTGTAATGTCGAAATGAACCCTTTATTTTGCTCACTGGTGTACACTAATTCTACGTGCCATGTTTTAATGGATGTCATTTATCAATTATCTCCTGTTAATTCCGCTCTCCAAGTTCTCCACTGCCTTAACCGGGTATTGAACTCACACAATTTGGGTCCTGTCACTGTTTCTAACTAACGCCTTTATCCACTGTGCCATGTGTCTTTGGGGACAGTCTACCCCAATGAGCGAAATAAAGTTAGACATTCCAATCACCTAAAGAAGAACGGAGCGTAGAACGGCTGAAACGTGGTAATGAATATGGCAACAAATGATGAGGACAACTGTCCAAATCATGTAAATAATGTCTCTTATATATATATATATATATATATATATATATATATATATATATATATATATATATATATATATATATACATGTATGTATGTATACACGCCGATTGATCAGACGTGTTTTAATTCAATGATTTTTATATACTGTTTTCATTCCATTACATGTGGTTTTTACATTTCAGTCCATATATTTTTTCAGAATATTTCAGGGATTGACGCACTCTGACTGAAGTAAACATTAACAAACATCGATTTAATTCAAAAAATATTTACGCATTAATCAAACTGTAATTCCTGGAGGATAACACAGTCGAAACGTCTCACTAAAATAGACAATAATGAATTAGTCACAAACCCAATATATGGATCATTAAGTCATTCACGTTCAATTTATATCTTCGAAATGTGTGCTTACGAATTTGAAAACAGGAAAAGAATTCCAAGAACCGATTCTTACTGATGAGACGAGTCATGAATAGATTATTCCAAATGTTTGAACAATGTGAAGATTTGCGAAGGAAAAAATAAGAAAGAAATATAAAAATACGATTAAGATCGAAAGACGAAAGAGGTTGAAATAGGTCAGAAAGGGATTAAGGGCTAGAAAAGATATTCTTCAATCTTAAGTCAGGTTTTCCAGTGATTCCTTTAAAAACAATTCAGCATTATTTACAAACTGAACACACGAAAAGTTATCTATATGAAGAGCCCCAAACAGACATCTTAAAAAATCACCGACGAAATCAAGCGATGATGACAATTATAAATTTGTATGTGATCGTGTGTGTGTGCGTCTGCGTGTACGTGCTTTTGCGCTTGTATATGTAATTATATAAAACTTGTGCAGATCATGAATGTTATACCAATGTTAACATTAAAGAGGAACGGAGGAACGGGCACTTAAACTAACACACATATAAACATTGTAGGTGAAGTGACAATGTATTAAAATGAAATATATTTAAGCATAATATTGAATTTAGAAAAGGCATTTCTTTATTTCTCTCTCTCAATATATATATATATATATATATATATATATATATATATATATATATATATATATATATATATATAATGTTTGTGTGTCTCTGTGTGTGTGTGTGTATTTTGCTCATTCGTCGAAACCAATGGAAAAGTCCATTATCATTAGTAGTATATACATCTATCTATCTATCTATCTATCTATCTATCTATCTATATATATATATATATATATATATATATATATATATATATATATATATATATATCGATAGATACATAATCGAAATATGTCTGATACGGTTGTTTATATGCATTTAAGATATTTCCCTGGTTTCTTATGAAATTTTCTTAGCTAAAATATCCGATGAAATAGCCAGTATACACATATATCCAAAACAATAATCTTCAGCTGTTTATCTATCTATCTATCTATCTATCTATCCATCTCTCTCTCTTTCTCTCTCTCTCTCTCTCTATATATATATATATATATATATATATATATATATATATATATAATCCCTTTACTCATGAGCCAACATTCGTCATTTATTTATTGACCGATCCTCAGTGATTGAGGTTTTCATTGTATTGGCGTTGTTAAGTTGCTAGCGATGCAGGTGTTGAGATTTTCCCAAGAAACTTAACAAATTCTTACTCAACATAGTTTCATAATAATCCTCAAATTGAATCCCTGGGTTCTGAAGAAAGGCAGATGTGTGCAACGGGCATGAGTTAAATTACATATTGGTGTATTCACAAAGGACGAGCTACGCATCATAAACACACATGTAAATGTCTACACACACACACACACACACACACACACATATATATATATATATCTTTTGAACAATAAAAAAAATATAAAACAATTAAAATCTTCAGACACACTGGGTTGTAGATTTATATTTTTTGTTTTTTTTATTATTATTTCATTTAGATTCCTCGAATAGTTTCGGCCAAAATGGCCATCATCGGGAGAAGAAATATTTCTGCTTGCTGCTAGCAGTGAACTACAGAAATGAATCTCTCTCTCTCTCTCTCTCTCTCTCTCTCTCTCTCTCTCTATATATATATATATATATATATATATATATATATATATATATATATATATATATATATATATGATTTCTGATTGAATTTGTAGGTCTGATGTATTGGTTCGTGATTACGATTCCAATGTTATAAATTATAACCATCAGAACATTAGTGGTTGATCCTTATATATATATATATATATATATATATATATATATATATATATATATATATATATAAACACACTCACACACACACACACATATATATATATAAATTTAGAATAAATATAAAATAATATATTGTAAAAAGAGGTTGTAAACAGCCGCGTTTAAGAAGGTGCAATCCAAAAGATCGATCAAATACGGAACACTTGGCTTGAAAGAACAAAATGTAATTAGGGACACCAAAATTCAAACTACCTCGCTACCCGGGTTTCGACTTTTATGTGTCCTCAGGCAGATAGTATGAAAGATTTCAGTTTACTCGACTACATTTATATACGAATATCGGAAGTTGGGGGGAAGAGGAAGAAAAAGGTATTTTCATCCAGGTTCGTACATGCGCAACACATATTTGCCAAGATGCCTGCATTTAGATAACACCTCCGATCTTTGATTTAGCAGTTCGTCCCTTTTTGGCTATTCAATGATCGTCAATTCTTCCTCTTGCCATAGCTTACAGTAGTTTCCTCGTATTCTTCCCTGCATTTTCCACTTTATGTGTGGGACTCTACCATTAACTTCTTTTAACCTATTTCTATGGCTCTCGAGCCTAAAAGATGTAATTTGATTGTAATATCTCCCCTTGAATGATCCCTCTGTGCAGCCAATTTATGTTTTATTAAAATTTTGGGCGTCACTCTCTTCCGCTGAGTAAAGCACATCTTCTGTATGGCACCCGCCGTATAAAGGACAATTATTACTTTCTCTGCCATTGAATAGTTTCGTTTTTATCTCCCAAACTCTTTCTGCTTGTAATTGCCTGGTGTTTTGTCTTTTTATAATGCTTAATAACTTACTCGTGTAACTGTAGCTAAGCTTTACTTTGCTTATGTTAAGCACGAAAAACAAGATTTTCAAAGCCAAATCAAAAATTCACTATAATTGAAAAAATAGAAATAGACAGAAAAGATAACCTGAGATAATTACTTGAAGAATATAAAGACAAATGGATTTTGAGTCCCAAAACACATCGTCCAGACTGGCTTAACCAGAAATTTAACAACATATAATTAATATATAAACCCATAAATCAAGTCCTACCCAGATTTATCATCCCACACTGAAGACATGCATGCAGAGTTGTTGAGAACTCACACTTATACACACACTCCAACAAATATATACACATACACACATCATACAGACTCCCAAAAAATTAAAAGAAAAACATACACCTATCACACACATCCCATTCTCAGCAACCAATAAAACTATCCAAATGGCAAAGGATGTAATACTGAGTGTCAGGAATCCCTGATCCGTTTGACTAATACAAGAACTGACCAAAAATTAACGATGGAAACAAAAAAAAATACAGAAAAAAGAATACTTTCTTTAGAGAGAGTCATTCCCCCCTGTAGTTTATTGCTACTATTTTTGTCTTGATGATGACAATGCTAGCTGAAACTAGTCGAGGAACCTAACTGAAATATTAAAAAAATATATTAATATACAGCCCAGTATGAATTAATATTTTAATATAATATTTTATTGTTCAATATATATATATATACACACAAAACAATTGTCGGTCTTCGTCCATTTGATAACGTGTGAGGTCATTTGTTTACACTTGGATACGCCATGAACATACTTGAATGTACGTGAGAGAATCACGGAAGATTGTAGTTTAAAAACAGTAAAATCGAATTTTCTAACCGAACGATTCTATGTATCCCAATCGGTTAATGCATGTCCTGCTATATGTCGGTTCCGTATAGGATACAGGTTCGATTCCTGCTGGAAGACGAATATTTTCTATGAAAATTTCTCGGTCATTCAGGCCGGTAAATGTTGTTTATTATAGACAGGGAATTTACTTAAATATTTGTATGGATAAATATAAAAAATGTCGTAAAATGATATATATTTGGCATCAGACGGACACTCTACACCTAATCTCACGGCTGAGAAATGGAAATTTTTTAACATATATTATCAAAATGTATGTAATTATATATAGGGATTAACAAAGCATAGCATACAGGAAAAATATAACTAATCTGATCAGACAAGCTTGCTAACCATTATACCACGCCGAAATTCCCATATAATTCTATTCATTTTCTATAACTTATATATATATATATATATATATATATATATATATATATATATATATATATATATATATATATATATATATATATATATATATAACGCTAGACCAGCAGCCAGAGCTCTTAATTCTGACGAACTGCAATGCGTTAGCAGGAGTAGTAGCTTAAAAAAATAACGTTTTCCATATTGCTCAATCGGTGAACGAGAGCAATTAGAGAGAGATAGAAAGAGAGAGAGAGAGAGAGTCTACCGAAATATATACACACTTCACGAAAGGAAAATCTTATAGATATTTTAATGCTAAATTTATTTAGAAATCACGTGATTAATACTAAGTATCTTTGTATTCTACAATGATAAGAAATGCTCAAATTGAGGGCTTTAGTTTTCAAACATTTAGTAGTACGGCGAACGACTGCTTGGGCAACGTTGGACAAAATATCCAGTGAGATTGCCGCATATACATTTTGAATTTCTTGTCGACTGGCAGCGAATGAAGTCACTTTTCTGCGATGCACAACATCCTTGTCGTTCCTCCATAGGTAAATGTTTAAAAACTACAAAATACATCCTGAACTTTGTGTATATTTTTAGTTTGCAATATCTATATTTTTATATATATAAATGAAGATGTAGGCCTAATATAGTTTTGTCTAACATAGTCTATTAGTTTAACGAGGCCGACAAAAAAGTGTACTTTGAGAGTAAAATTTCAATAATTATATAAATAATAATAAAATAATTTATACATATTTACGACTTCTCATAAAGCCGTTTGTTGTAAAATATATATAGAACTGTATGTATCCTCAAGAAATCTTCACAGCTAGAATCGTATCATCTATCATCGATAATGTATTTGAGATTCTGTTTTCAACAC
Organism: Acanthosepion lycidas; assembly: GCA_963932145.1. Lineage (NCBI taxonomy): Eukaryota > Metazoa > Mollusca > Cephalopoda > Sepiida > Sepiidae > Acanthosepion > Acanthosepion lycidas. Next base: position 141,088,070 of record OZ010573.1, read on the forward strand.
GCATTCTTTTTTCAGCTTCTAACACCCCAAATCCTCTTTCCGTTATACATCGTGACGTTCCGCTATTTCTGAAACCGCCTTGTACTCTCAAGTATTCAGTTCACGCAGCAAGATTCATCATGGCGCGAACTGCATCGTTTTCAGACTTCAAATACCGGATTAATTTCTTAATTCTTTGTCTGTCCCATCTACCCTTATTCACGTAACTGTCATCTCAAGAAGACAAAAGAACAGAAAGAATAAATCAAGCAAACGACAAATCCGCAGATCGGATCTTATGCAAATAGGTTAACTCTACAGTGTTGAATTATGCAATATAGAAATGCTCTTCATTGCTAGATATTAAAGTTGATTTTTACATACTTGTAATATGGTGGACGCGTTGGGTTATATCTTGCTTTCAAAAAATATTTTATGTTTAATGACAGGCACACCACACATTATGAAAATGTCAGCGTTTTATAAAAATCATGAATTGAAGCTGAATATTTTCTTGTGTTTATTTTTAACATTTTTAGATAATATTTATTGTTTCTCTCTGAAACATGTTATGGTCGTGGTAGTGTTATAAATTAAAAAAGAACTTTGAGAATTGATTGAAAGAACAGTTAGTGGTAATTGCAGTTGAAATGTCTAAAATCACTTTTCTCAAAACGGTTTTTCATGAAATTAGACTTTTCACGTCGACAAAATAATTCAGGCATTCTGATATTGATAAAATCTTACTTTTAACCCTTTTTTGTTTTCGTCAATGTGGAAGGCTAACAGTTAATTATTTACTTTTCTAGTTACATTTGCTAATTGTTTTCGTTGTAGTTGCTGTTCGATATATTCAGGTTGTCTTGTTGATATTTTGTCAAGCTCTTTGTGATTCTATTCGTCCAGTGTGTCTAGTCTGTTGAATGATTGTTTACTTTAAGGCATAATGTATCAATACGCTTCGAGTCTTTTTTGCATATTTACTATTTTAGGTTAGCCATCATACTTAAATGATAACGGTAATTAATTAACTCAATATTAAGAAAGACTGCAATATCTTCATCTTATCTGCGAATGATATATTTCAGATCCACTGCGAATGTCTGAAACTACACAAAGCAATAAACAACATAATTTACAATACAGAAATAACTATAATGTATTTGCCATAAAACGAATACTATAAATGATAATCTGAAACCACAAATAATAAAAATATAACAACATTTAATAAAAATATAACTCTCATGATATTGTGTTCTAATAAAGATTATATAACAAATAAATGATTAATTATTTTCGTAGGTCTTGTTTTTGCTTACTTTATAGAGATTTTCACCTTTTCAGTTAAATGAAACACGTCCTGGATTCTCTACGGGCAACCAAATTGGCATCCTTATTTCTTTTGCGATTTGTATAGACCATATAGAGTAAAATATATATGTTAATATCTGAGGATCATGGGAGAGGTCAGTCTTTATTTTAAGCAATATGATCGGAATGTGGTACAGAATAAATTTAAACTCGGAACTAATTTCAACTCGTAACTAAGGGTTACTTTTAGGGTTAGGGGTTAGAGTTAGGAATAGGGTTTTAAAACGAGTTGAAATTAGTTCCGAGTTGAAATTAATTCCGATTTGAATTTAGTTTTGTCTATGATCGGAATGATTAGACATTATTTTATTTGTTCCTTCAATTCATAGCACTTATTATTCTTGTTAAAGTTATACATTCATTTAAGGAGGTCATTTCACAATTTTTCTATTAAAATGTTTCCTCTTTCTTTCGCACAACGTCGTATGTTGAATTTGGAGAAGTGAATGAAATATTATTTCCATTTTTTTCTGTAAATAAGTCATGATTACTTTCTTAATTATCTGCATTTGAAAGCCTGAATTTGACAGTACTCGAACACTGATGCATTGTTACTGTTAGGTTGGTGCAAAAATAATGTCGTTTTCTCACATAGTAACATATGTGAGAAAACGACATTATTTTTGCACCAACCTAATACATTGTAGATAATCTCCAGGATACTTATTTTGGGGGAGTTACATTTCTTTCGCATTTTATTTAATGTTGTAGAAAACTTTCTGGATTCCATGTAGCCAAAAGCAACAAAAAAGTATGTCCCTTGAAATAATGACATATATTCATAATTTTGTATGAATTATATATAACTCATTAGTCTTATATGCGTAACCAAAAAAAGAAAAGAAAACAAACAAACTCAGGTTCTCTCCTTTTAGGAGTATAAGTATCAAACTAAAAATAGTGAATATATTCTCCCTATTTCTCTTGGAAATTTTTATATAAAGGAAGCTTTGTTCTATTTTGTACTTGTGGTTAAACTAACTGAATGCCATGAATTTGTTTAAAATATTTGACATCCAAATACAGTACAATGAAAATAAGATTCAATCTTGAAAAATAATGAAGCAAGATAATACAAGAGAAAATATTAAATCGCAGCTTTAATATGCGTTTGAAATATGAATATAATTAATTTTATTCATCCATTAAATATTCACCAATTAAATATCTATTTTTCGCTATTAAACCATACAAATAAAAAAGAAAAAATACATAAGTACTACATTATTATTTTCAATTTACATTAACATTTGTCGATATAATTATTTTTACATAGTTTGAAAATTTGTGTATCCACCCCATACATGATCACTCTTAGTGTGAAAACAATTAAAACAATCCTATTAAAATTTTTTTATTAAATATGCATCGAAATATGAATTTGTAAAGGTGACTTTCCAAATAATGAACACAAATACAAAAGTATCTATTTTAATTAATTATTTAAAAAAAAATGTTTGCTTTATTTCACGTTACTTGTATATTTTAATGATGTATGTGTGTTCAGGAATATTTCAATTGGTCAATTTGTAAGAATCATTTGCTTTTTGCTAAATATGTATCCGTTTATTGATGACATTACGTAAACGGGAATTTGTCAAGTGTTAAAAGCCATCAGTGATGATACAAACATTGAGAAATATGTGAATAGGATACCAAATTCTCATGTATACGCATAGAACGCAGAAAGTCTGTGAGTTCTGCAACGAAGGTTCTGATATTGATTGTACTGATGGCCTAATTTTGATCGATATACGAATAACCGCTAAAAGAATTCCTGAACCATTGATATATCAAGAAAAAATATTGAGCTAATAATTGATGAAATGTTGTTCATGAAGAAGACGTCATTGAATTGGTGGCCAAAATATTTGAATATCCCGTATAAACGTTATCGTAAAGTCATTTACAAATTAAATTTGCCGATAATTTGTACCATAATTTTATGCTAATCGAAAATGATACTTCGATATTCAGATAAATATCGTATGTTTTCATTTTAAATAAAATATTTTTTGATAATTTTCAAATATAATTCCTGTGTTTTTAAATTATTTCAACGCAGTTAAAAATTATTTTGAATATACATCTGCTGAAATTATTAGGCAATATATGTTCACTGGAAATATTTTTATGTCGGCTAGCAATTCAAATGCTGAGTAGGCACATATTATATTTTTCTTTTTGAGACAAACCGAATCTTAGAAAGCGGGTATGGTATTAAGAATTTTATTGAAGTTTCTTGAGTAACTTCATCTCAAAAGTTGTTTATTCAAACATTTTGTTTCTTAGCGTAGTATTTGCAGAGGTTTAAAGAATCAGGCTAGCATAAAATCGTGAGCAAAAGAATCGCAATTACAGAAATACAGCGAGTTCAAATATGAAAGCCAGAATAGTATGTCAAATCTCTCCACTCAGAAAATGTCTCTATTTTATTTTTGATCAAAATATTTTCTTTAACACGATGGATGCTGTTTTAAGTGAGCAATCAGGTCAGCGGAGACAGCTTTTTTTCTTTTTTTTTTTTTTTAAACACGATCTTCAGCCATGAGTGTTGTATCTTCGCGAGACTATTTATATATGCGGGTGAATGATGTATTATGGTAGGTCTGTTATATTTTTCTAATGTTTATTAGAATAATATAACAGGCGTACTGCTAACGGTTATGGGCGGTAACGGTTATGTTTCAAATCATTATTTGAGCTTATTGAATATATATGTGAATGCGAATGTAGTTTTTTTTACTATTTTACAATGTTCATTATAAGGTTTTATACATTATATATTTTCGATTACTTATTTTTGTTGATTGTCATTATTATTTTAACATCTGTTTATGCATACATTCGGAGGTAATCTAGATAGTTTTCATACTTATTTATTGAATTTAAATATTTTTTCGTTATATGCGTCGATATTGAGCAATTCAACCCATAATTACTGCATATATTAAAGTCATACTTTTAACACACACACACACAATATATATATATATATATATATATATATATATATATATATATATATATATATATACATACATACATACAAACATATATATATATATATATATATATATATATGTATATATCATTGGAAGACAGTACTGTTTCGCTGTATCACAGCTCCTCAGTGCGTCTAGACATCCGAATACTTCAAGCCGACCGATCTGGTAGCAGTCATGGTTTCTACCACTAATCTCTCATCATTCGACAGAGTGAAACAGCTAATTCTAGCAAATTGTTTTTACGAATGTAAACAAACGCTAGTCAGATACCTCCAATTCCTTTTGTTGAAAATCATTGCATTAGCGCAGGTGGCTATACATACATACATACATATATATATATATATATATATATATATATATATATATATATATATATATATATATGTGTGTGTGTGTGTGTGTGTGTGTGTTCTACGAGGAAGAGATAACAGGTAAGCAACAAAAACAAGCGTATAAAAAGCTTTACAGATAATCCGAACGATAGCCTGAAAGCATTGAACATGGATATGCAAAATTAGGAAGATGATGTATGTCTCACTCATACTCTGATCAATCATGATTTCCGAAGAGGTACTCATTCTGATTTGACAAGTAATATGAAATGTTTGAAATGCTTTGTGCATGAGTAAATATTAGGTTGGTGCAAAAATAATGTCGTTTTCTCACATAGTAACATATGTGAGAAAACGACATTATTTTTGCACCAACCTAATACCATTGCCGTGAGCAGGTTATGCAAAGCATCCGAAAGGTTATTATATCAACCTAACTATTCCATACCGGTGGGGTATTTGAAACTATGTTTGTAGGTCCTTATCTGGGCTGATGATGTGCATGGTGGTACAAAGGAGATTTGTAGAGCAGACAAAGCCAATGGAGTTTAGAGAGTGTATCTCTCATGATATACCTGATATATGTGAATTTGAATGCTGGTCTCAAAAGCCATCCTAAGGGTTGTGCATGGCGAAATGTGACAATCTAACATAAATGATAGAAAAGGAGATGGGCGGTTCTGAGTAAAACGTACCAATTACTATATACGTATTGTGAGACCGGAACTACCAACACAATAGACTCTTCCAGGACTATATTAAGTATGAGACACAACACTCTAGAAAGAAACAGAGAGAGCTGGGTACGACTACCAGTATTGGACACTAACATATAGTAAGCTCCGCTTACACTATCTCTGTAAACTGTTAATATATCTTTCTTACATCTAATCCGTGTTCCGTGTTTTCCTTCTGTGGTCCCGACTTTGGCCCCACATCAGTGGCGACGAGGATTCGAGAAACGCACTCACGGCGAAACCTCAATGCCTTACCAGTTCCACATCTGTTTCGACGAAGAATTCGAGAAACGCATTGACGTCTAAAAACCGCAATACCTTTCCAGTCCCACAACAGCGGCGATAGAGAAGATTCGAGAATTTCGTTCTCACCATATCAATAGCGATAGTATACTCAAAAAATACACAGAAACTCCACGTGTTCCCACCGCAGTGTTGAACGAGAAATAAAGCTGGTATTAATACATTAGCGATTTAAACGCAACACCCAGCGTCTACATATATAAAAAATATATATATTCCGATACGAAACCGCAGTGATGAGCAGTGATTCGACATCCACGGAATATTAAACTCTGTCCAAATAACAATACGAGAACGATTTCTTACACTACCACGCACAGAAAAAAAAAAACACATTTGGTTCGTAAAACAAATTGACAACACAAGAGCAGAAGTACTACCATTGTTCTCAAGTTTTCGAAAAAACTATCTAATTTTTTTATTATGTAACTGAGTTGAACTCGGGCATAAAATAATTCTCCCCTCAAATTCACTGACGCGAGTTTTCTCTTTTTTTTACCTCTATAAAAAAACAACAAAAAACAAAAAACATAAGTGCAGTGAAAAATTTATACAATTACGTTAAAATGAACGGAACCACGGAATCCCCAAAAAGCTAAACACATAATTAGTTTAGTTTAACTATTGTCTGTCCATATTTTTTTGTAAAAAAAAGAAAAAGAAAAAAAAAAAAACTATCAAGATTTTTTTGTGTACCTCCCCTTGGTACACGGTTTTCAAAGCAACAAGAAATCACTGTCATTTTTGTCTGTCTAAATAAGAAGGTTTTCAAAAAGTAATTGCCCAAATGCTAAAAGTAAATTTGGACCAGCAACAAAAATCAGAAGAAAGACAACAACAACTATTTTTGGAATTACATAAACAGCAAATGGAATTCCAACTAATTACGCTTCAAAATGCTGAACTACAACAGAAACAACTTAAAGAATTACTCGTAAATGCATTAAAAGGACCAAACTCTGAAAAAGATACAATATTTTCCCAGAGTACAATCTACAATTCAATGGAAACTTTTGAAAACATACCAGAGAACGGCAAAACGTTCGAGGCTTTTTACCGGCGCTACGAAAATATTTTCAACGTAGACTGTGAACAATGGTCCAGTAAAAAAAAAGGTACGTCTACTATTGAGAAAACTGGGAACTACAGACATAGTAGGTTCGTAGACTTCATACTACCGAAGAAAACAACTGACTTGGATTTTTCAGAGACTATTAAGCTCATTTCGGAACTATTCGGGCCTAACACAACCTTGTTCCACAAACGTTGGAAATGCCTGAACACAGTCAAACATAACCAGCAAGATTTTCTAACGTTTGCAGCATCGGTAAACAAGCTCTGTAATGATTTTAAACTAGCCGAACTGACTGCCGATAATTTTAAGTGCTTAATTTTCGCACAAAGTCTAGTATCTGCAGAAGACGCCGAAGTCAGACGACGGATACTGACCAAGCTTGAGAACAAGGATTGACTCTCCAAAAACTGGCAGAGGACTGTCACAGAGTAATATCTGTAAAGTGTGACTCAAACACTATCGAGGAATCAGTTGTGGCTCTGATTAATAAAATCAGAAGTAGGTCTACCTCCTATTCCCATCAAAAAGACAAAATGCAAATCTCATGTCCTAAATTACGCAGTAACCAAAACCCAAATAAGTTAAAGAAACCGCCTGGACCATGTTACTATTGTGGTAAATGGCATTGGATGAAATTCTGTCCAGTTAAGAACAAAAATATTGCAAAAATTGCAATAAAAGTGAGCATACTTGAACTTCGAACTGAAGCACTACTTTTACATTTCATTTCAAATTAATTTATATTTATAGATTCTTGATAAACTCCAAATGTAGATTCAGCAATAGTATTGTGCGGATATTACCTAGCTTTTATAAAATGAAGTACAGTGCTAGATTGTTGGCAAGATTTAATCAAATAAGAAATCAACTGACTTAATCTAACCGTAAATTCTGTGTTAAGAGCTTCCTCTTTCGAACTTCTCGCTTGTGGAACTGTTTCCGACTCCATGTTTTCCAGACAACTTTCATTTTCAGAAATTTAAACGCAATGTCAATCGTTATCTACTCCCTTCTTCATTACTTTTTTTCAATTATTGTTGCTCCTTAAAAATGTTTCTGTTTTAACTTATTCTTTCATACCCAGAAACCACTTTTGTCTTAGTGACATTACTGCTTTTCATGGGGCGAAATGATACAAAAATTATTGCTTAATCATAAATTGTAGAATTCAGTTAAGTCTTGACTAAAATTTGATATGATATCAAATTTTATAAAATGTTTCAAAGAGAGGAATTTTGCGTGTAGAATCTCCTTCTGTCATTTCATGCGGTTTTTTGAACCTTTAATACATATAGGCAAATAATGTAGTTTGTTTATAAGAAATATTTATTTTCCTTGAAAAAATAATAAAAAGATAGTCATACGAGCCATGATATGATATCACAAATTATTCTCTTCATCTGCTTTTAAAGATTAACAATAAAACGAAAGTAAAATAAAAACAACAGAAATGGATGAATTATTTTTCAATTTTGAGTTTAAAATAAACAATACTACATAAATATAACACGAAATTAATAATCTCCTTAGACTGAAAGGAAAAACATTGAAACCTTATAAGTAGGATAATGTACATATTTTCTAGAAGACGTATGATATTCTTCCTGCAGGGTGATGCTTGCATGTGGAAAACCAAAGACTATTCACTTTCTGTTATTTTTTTCTGTAAATTTGATATAAATGTGCTTGCTTATCACGGAGTATTTATGCGCATGCTCAGTCTAGCACGTTCCGATTATTTATGGTCGTCTGCCACAGATAAAGTGCATGCAGATAGGCTTAGAGAAATATCTTCAAAACATAAGAATGTGATTATTTTTTAACTTCTAACACGCACCAGGATAACATACACATAATGATACATACGAAGGTGGATCGATAAGTCTGTAGACTACATGTATTGATTAGTTGAATTTAGATCAGAGGTTTTCAATATATAATTTTGAATCTATGAGTTCATATACATCCTTTAATCAAGAGTAACGATAAAGAAGGAAGTCTTGATGAAAATAAGGATTCCTTCTGTAAAAAAAAAAAAAAAAAAAATACGTTTCCATCATTAGACTACTGACTTAATAATATACGTATGTATATATGCATATAATGTGACTTTGGATGCATTCGTCAATATTTGCGTTTGAATATACATATCTTTTAAGGGATAAGTAGGTTTAAGAATATAGAAAACATTTATCAGCGTCTTTACAGAATAAAATATGGATGTCTTAAGAAGACATTCAGGGACACCTGGAAGCTGTTGGAGAGGATAATCAATTGATGCTTAGCTAACGATGGGTGTAGACGTGAAATGGAGTTGCTGTTTGAATGACCGCCATTCTCTAGTGACCGAAATAGGAATCAATGTCATACAATTAGCTGTACCGTTTCCAAATTGGGGACATTAAATGTAAGACGAACTTATTAGCCTCCTTCGAATACTTCCTACCTTTTTTCTTTATATGTTTTAATTTCTTTGCGTGGGAGTTTTGTGATGTATTCGTAGATTTGTCCCTTGCATCTTACTATGAATTATATCTCTGTACCTGAGTCATTTATACAATGTGGTTTCATGGATATGTCATTTGAGGAATTTATTTCTTTTGGTTATTTTGGTGCTTTATTCTGTTATTTTAAGATGTTAGTTTTGTTGGGATATACTACAGCCTATAGTGGATCTTGGAGAATGGAGAAAACGAAAATTTCCTCACTCTTTCTTAGCCTCTAATTTCGTATATTTATAGAATTTGTATCTCGTTAAAACGGATCTATTTAAGAAGACAAAGGTTAATATAATTACACTAGCTAGCTGCCTGTCCTCAAAGAAGTAGCTACTGTTTGCTGATAGAATGAAATAACGTATAGCATCTCGCAAATTCGGTTCTAGATGTTATTGCCTGCTCTGCAAGAGCATGATGAACAATAGCAAATTCTCAATCATTCCTTTATGCAAGCAATTCGAAGGATTTGCTCGAAAATTCTCAGTAGAACATTCGATTCATTTGGAGTAACCAGATCTGGTTTCCTCACTAGAACAGAGGTTCTACTGAGTGATATGGGCATTAACCTGTCACTGGCCTCAGACATTATTTTTAAATTAGACTCCAATAAAGCATACAGAGATGACGGCATCCAAGCCATCGTCCTAAATGAATGTGCTCCCGAACTGGCTTCAGTTCTCTCCAACAATTGCGTCGCTGCTTCCTGCTTTTCAGGTTATTGAAAGTCCTCCTCTATAGTTCCTGATTTTAAGAACTGATACCTCTATCACCCTATCATTCCCATAATGCTTTTTGGCAAAATATTCGAGACATTAAATCAATGCTGAAATGATTATGCACCTAATCTACACTCTGAAAAACAATGTGGCTTCCATTTGGCCAGATTTAATCTATCTGCGAATTAGAATAGACTATTCCTGCTATAGACACCTGTTCAGGCACATGTGTATTTCTTAAACATTTTTCGACTTTCTGGAAGAGTATGTATAAAATTGTATGATCAAGGGGTGAAGTTCAAACATCGAATTTAATTATACATTCACATTTTAAGAATATTTTGCTGTTCATTTAGTATCTAATTCAATTACTTTCCAAGTAAAAAAATCTACGTAGATAGATTTAATTTTTCCATTCATGGTAATTTTTAAATTTATATCAGCAGACATAACTGGACTCATGGACGTCAATCTACTATTCTGATATCGTCCGGAATATTAAAAATTAGCATTATGACGATTTTATTTATCATCTTCTTCAAAGCTACCTTGACGTATTCAGTATTCAGATCATTTTAGATATTATCTCAAGTGGTTTATCCACAATACTCCCTATCAAAGACGTAAGAGCCATAATGAAAATAATCTGAGTATAATCGTGGAAAAATCCTTTACTTTTATTAATTTTTGCTTAATCGGAACTCCGTGTCCGAATTCCTGTCGAATCCATTACATTCACTTACGCGCTAATACCCTTGGGAAAGGAATGAAATAGTCTTCTTCTCCCCCCAGATAAATAGCAGTAAATAGCAGGACAGACTATAGTCTTGAATGGCAACTGGTCTACCGTACAAAGAAATGGCAACATATTTCGGGAAAAATCAGCATCGTCAGTCATGTATCGTAAGAGACATGATCGCTTAACCATGTATAACGCATGGTGCATAACTGACAGAATCAAAATATTGCCATATTCTTCTACATACATTTTTCATATTTAACTATAATCAACGAATATGATTTGTAATATTGTGTTCTTATTATTTAAATCATTTTTTCTATTTTATAGTCAATCGATCTAATACCATTATATTCGCGTCACTGATTTTCATCAATTAGGTTGACTCATATATAATTTCGAGGAAACGAATACTCACGCAGCTACCGTTGTCATTTATCTAGGAGAAAATAACTCCAAGAGACTACCTGCTACTTCGTATATGACCTTTCAAAGTCACTCTTAACTGATGTACAGTTATACAAATAAATCAATTGGAAAAAGTCGTCTATTTTTCTAAAATTATAGGATGTCGAATGAGTTAGGAACGTTTAACGAATATGAAACTCACTTTCGAAATGCCCTTTCAGAGGACATTCACTCTTGCAGCTAGTAAAATCATCTACTACGAAAAAGAGAAACCTTGCTATTAGGTTGGTGCAAAAATAATGACGTAATAATGTCGTTTTTTGAAGTTAAAACGACGTCAAAAAACGACATTATTACGTCATTATTTTTGCACCAACCTATTACTTCGGGGAGGAAATTCACAAACTCTATCTAACACAGTTACGGCATATAAACATCTGATTTAAAGATTCAGTTGATAATACGTACGTCTCTCTCAACCTAAATCTTTATTGGGACACGTCTGAGGGATATTCTATCATTCCTCACTGACACATAATACAAATAATCCTCTTATGTATTCGCTCGCAAATTCAAGATGTGATATGCATTTTTAATAATTTCATACATCTTTCGTATCTAAATACTTAGCTACATACATGTATTATACATTTTTTAAATATATATATATATATATGTGTGTGTGTGTTTGTAGTTAAGTAAAAATTTCTGATGAAGTACATCTGTAAAACGACAATATAATAAAAAAGATAAAAAGGAAACTTATCTTAACTGACGCGCTTCGTCCTCTGAGATATCAAAACAAATATAAGGATTTTTTTGTGACAAGTATTATATATAAGAGCAAATATGATATTGATTTTTCAAAATTTTTGGTATGATAATGCTCATAAATATTTATCATGATAGCGGGAACGTCAGGCAAATTCACAGGCATGAGGTGATACAGTTCAATGCCTAATAAAAGAAAGTAGGTAGGTGGTAATTTTTTGTGTATACATACAAGGTCAAATGGATAAATTGTTGCCTAAATAACGCAAAAAAAGACTGACATTTTAAGAGATATATAAACCAAAATTAGACAAAATTATCTTGGCATACAAAAGCGAAAATTTATAAAATAAAATCGCCATTGTTTTTAACCACGGCCTCCTGACGACTTCGAAATCTTCTGCACTCTTCTGGGCGGTCTCCTTTTCTAAGTTGGCGAATGCTATCGTAATCCTTGCCTTCAGTTCATCTTTTGCGCCAAAAGGAGTTTTATCTTTCTCACTCAAATGCATCCCACACATAATGAGGAAGTTTCAGTCTGGCGAGTTAGGTGGCTAGATATAGGGGGTGATGTGTTGTCTTATTGTGAGGCATAGAGCAGAGTACTATTGCCAGAAATAGGGTCTTCCAGGAGCCATCCACTACCTCCTCGTAGATTAGGACTGATTTATGTGTTATAACATGAGGTTATGTTTTTAAACGTTTTCTTTTAAATTTCTTTGCATTTTTTTTTGTCAGGTATCTTGGTTTGCGATAGTAGTAACTCTTTCAGTAATTTTGATAAAATTCAATAGTGGGAAATTCGGCAATTCTCATTTCTAAGTAAGTTACTTGCTTACGTCATATATATATATATATATATATATATATATATATATATATATATATATATATATATATGTGTGTGTGTGTGTGTGTGTTTTCAGACAAACAACAGAAAATAAAAACAAGTTATTACTTTTACGGAAAACAGTTGTAATGAAATGCACCATCCTAACTAACCGTTCTTTAAATGTATAAAACAAGTGAATTAAAATGAGTTACTTGCTACAGTCTTCAAGGCAAATGGCAGTAGACTGGCAAGGATAAATCTCTCTCTAGAGACGACATGAAGAAAGCTAATGTACTGCTTGTGGAATCGTCAGGGTTTTATTTATTTAGATTTCATAAAAAAGCGTTGAAACAATAAATGCACATTTATATGTTCAACAACTGCAACGTGTCCAGAAAATTTTGTTGAAATACACTCCTTGCAGGTTTATATAAAAATTCGTATTATCCTTTTTGTCAACGCATACAACAAAGACGACAGGAAAAAAAAATTGACCTCGATTACTGTCTTCCTCCCCTTAACGTTCTATATTTATCTGGCCTTAATTCCGAGTTGAAATTAATTCCGAATTGAAATTAATTCCGATTTGCAAATAGTTCCGATTGAAATTAATTCCGAGTAGAAATTCCTTCTCTAACTTATTTTTTAGACTACCTCTGGTTTATTCTACAACAATACTGAATGAATCGTTGTCATGTTTTCTGGTATGAATATCAAATTGAGGGAGAAAAGTACGATCAAATACTCGGATATGTTGCGATTCATGCTAGTACGACCTCCGACATCTGAATTTTCCATCTAAACATTTTCATCCGCAAATAGTGAATCAACACCTCGTATGGTGCAATGATGCAGCATACTGCAATGTCCTGCATCTATCCTATCTATTCGTCTATAATGCGATTCGAACTCATATATATATATATATATATATATATAGTTGCCACTATCAGTGCATTATAATCTAGATAATGAAAGTGGCGCTAAACTCGGACTAAAACACAGAAAACTGATGCAAAGATAGCGGTCGAGCAGAACTCAAACACCATTGGCCGGTGGTAACGAGACCAAAACATAAAAATAGGTACATTTTAACTAATAACAAAATGAAGTCGAAGTTCGTAAAAATAATGTTGCGGGCGGGAGAATCAGGGTCTGATCATCCCTGTTTGTGTCGCTTGCAGGAGAGACTAAGATGTTGTGACCCAAAATTCTCGAGGAACACAGGAATATGGCATCGCTGACGACTCCCTTCTGTTTATCAAAAGGATGTATTTTGCGATATATATATATATATATATATATATATATATATATATATATATATATATATATATATATATATATTAAAGAAAAACAAACCACTGTAAGGTACCATTATAATAATTTATTTCACCAGAGACTTTTAATGACGCCGGATAATCAGATAGCATTTACAAAAATGAAACGAAAAATGAAATTAAAATTGATGGGTAGTGTAAGTTTTTGTAATTTAACAGAGAGTGTAAAAGGAGTAGTTATATGGGTGGTGGAGCATGTTGAAATTTCCGGATAGTTTTTTAAATAAATATTAATATGTTATCATTGGAAATTCTGAATACCCCCTTCTGCCACTCGCTCCATTTTTCTCTCTCTCTCTCTTACTCTCACTCTCTCACATTCTCATTCTCTGTATGCTTTCTATCTTATTTCTTCTTTTTTTTCATTTCTCTTTCTCCCTCTCTCGTTCTTTATATATCTGTAGCATGTTTGTCTCTATATATCCTCTTTTTCTCTCTTCGAAATTCTCTTTTCTCTTGGCTTCCTTTTTCTTTCTTTATTCCTCGCATTGATTCTGTTTCCCTCTTTATAAACCGATCGCCCTCACTTTCTTTCCTGATCATGTGCAATGTCTATGTGGAGCGTATGAAAATCTAAATTCATACCGGCAAATTATTTCGCGTGTTTCACTCACGATGCAAAGTATCATGTGATGCCACGTCTTTGCTGCTGACGGCAAATGTTTCCGCTTCTATAGTACGCTCAGATGCATGGCTTCGAGGTTTTCGCTTCAGCAAAGTAAATATGCGTTAAAAATCGGTTAAGTGTCTCAGCTTGTACAGGTGTTGTTCTTGAATCATCTAAAATCACATTACAGACGCAGTAATACACAAGCACTACCGTTTTATTTATATTATTGCTAATATTAATGCCATTATTCTCTCTGAGGTGAAGTCTGTGCATATCATGTTGAGATGAGAAGTGAGAGCAAGTCTCCCTTGAATCGAAATATTTTCCCGCCATCATTTTTTTTTACATACAGTATTTTCTATACAATATTATACTAGTTTAGCATCCCGCTAACACTTTCTCATCAATGTCGAATTTTGTAAAAATCTGTGCAAAAAGAGTATCAAAAGCTTACCATCTTCATACTAATTTTCAGGGAATATCAGCTTCTAATTGGTCTATAAACACACAAATGGCTGTTGCAATCCGCCCACGTAAAAATATTTTATCCGGTGCGTGACCAAGTGAAGTTTTCCCAATAATTTTCTGTGAGCTTGTCACGTGATTACATTAATTATAAATAGCAGACTTAAGCTTACTCTTTCTCTCTTCTTCTTTGATTTCTCTGGCTACAAGATGTAGTTGTAAAAAGGATCCCGCCTCGACCACGTACGGTCCGACATTAAAAGTATATTCACATATGTACTTACGTACGAAAAGTTCCAAACTGCATTACAAACATATAAAAAATTTTCGGACAAGCATCAAGAACTTTTCTCTTTGAAATAATTTTCTAAAGCTACAAGTTTATTCAGCATTTCTCAGCTTTATAATTCATTCAATTTTTGTGATCTCAGATAAAAATATTTCAATCTCATGAGTAAAACTAATTCAGTCAAAGAACATATCACAAACAAAATAGTAATCTCTTCGCATGTACATCATTACACTAAAATAAAGATAAATGTTGTTATAAAAGCGTTTCGTCTCCTTCTTGTGTTTCATATTTTGTAGTATTTTACGTTAAATATAAATCGTGTGGCCATGTTAATAAAAAGACATCTACAAATGGTGATATATATTAACATTCACATCACTAGTATGTGTAATTATCATCTGTTTTACTGTCAGGTCTCTTTAGATGGTAGATGTTTAGGATTCTCCACAGCCTCATTAATTCATCCCTTGATCATTAGAGAAGAGGATACATATTTTTATACACAAGAATAATGTTAGGAAAATTAATGAGCCAAATGAAAAGTTCATTTGTGCGTGAGTGCGTGTATGTGCGTGTTTGTGTTTCAGTGTGTGTGTATGTGTAATGCTTTATTCTTTGTGTACTGAATCAGACTAAAGTGATAATTCCGTTGGTCTAAATTCTCGAATGAAATGATGGGGATACTGAAATTTTAAACTCTTAATTTTAATTTTTTTCCTTTAGGTGTATTAATCATGCATCTCATCTCGAACAAATTTCGTTCAGTTTATTTTTATTTTTACATATGTGTTTAAATATCCCACATTGCGAAAATAGAAAATTTGCCAAGAAAGGTGAATTTTTTAAGAATGTGTACACAAATTTACTGTAGATGATCTAGCGGTTAAAGCACTTTCTATAGACCTTTCCAATAGTATTTTTTTTTATTTTGGTTAAAGTAACCATTTGAAATCTAAATTATAGACATTATATTCCTTGAGGTTTATCCTATATATTCGTTGTGGCAATTATTACAGGTGATAAAGTAAATTTTCTCTCAAGTATTATATGAATATTATGTTTTGTATTAATTAACTTTTTATTATCTACCAAATTGTTGTAAGAAATGTTACGTTATGATAAGATTTTCATCAAATCGTACTTTTGAGAGAATTGGAAGAATGCTTTATATTGACTCGTTAGATTTGTCTGAATGGTCCTCTCTTATCGCCATAATGAAAATAAAACTCGGAATAATTGTTTGATTGCATTTAATAGCAGTGAGAATTTTTAGCGCTCTATATCCGCATGAAGGCCAGAAATCTATTGGAATTGCATTTAAGCTTCTATATATACTAATTATTTCATTTTTAACGCGAAACTAATCCCTCGTAAAAATGGATATATTATGGATTTCGCAAGGATATTTATAATTTTGTTGATAGCTCTGTTCCGTTTAGCCAACGAAATATCTATTTGCCAGGTGAATTTACACGTTTCGTTTGTTGTTTAGTTGAACCGGAACTAGATGAACCGGTTGCTGTCTCTTGGGTTGTCACTATGTTGTAGCACAAATGCAGGTAATCATCTCTACTAGCGGAGTTAGTTTGCAGTGTGATGCACTTGTGTCATGTTTTCTTGCCTCTCTCTATTCAGCAGATAGCTCCCCGCAATATAACTCGAAACATTATTTGCACGCTTTTGTTCACAACAACGTCGAGTAGATCTGACATATTCTCTCTGTTACTGTTTCTTCCTTTCTCTCGATTTAATGGTTTGCACAAAGAAGAGTTAGTAAATGATAAACTGAATTCTTCTCTCATTTCCTGCCAAATACCATCGAGTGGCACACGACAGGAATATGAGAGATTAAATGTAAATCTTGAATCCAAGTTTTTATTCTGTGTGAATTAAAAAAAAAAATCTTTTTTTATGTGCCGTGTCCCTTCAGCCTGTAGATGATTATAGCCCTCCCCCTCCTCCTGTCCCTTGTAAATTTTAATAATTGTATCACTTTGTTATTTCTCCCAGACCTTGCTCAAGCCCATTAAGTATGTCACGCGTTTCTTTCTGCTGACCCTTATTCCCTCTATTCGTCCTGTGAGTAACAAATTTTTCAAGCTCTTCTTTCTCATTATATCTCCCAGAAATTTCAGCTGCTTCTTTTTTATATTAATTATATGTTTCGTCTTTGTTTCCATTAACTCCAAAATCACATCATTGCTCACATGTTCGATCCATGGTATCCTCAGCATCCTTCGGTAGAACCACACTTCTGTTGTTTCGGAAATATTCTTCATCTTTGAAGAGGTTGTGCAGAATTCGCTGCCATACAGGAAGAGAGATAACATGTAACAGTTCAGAACTCTTTTCTTTGTTTCCAGTGAAAATTTCGTGTCTCGTAATACTCTGCTTAGCTTTTGGAATGACGTCTTTCGTCATACTTCTATGCATTTAGCAAAATTCACAAGGGCAGATATTAGTTTTATTTCGCATCCACAGATATAAAGACTTCGAATTACAGATAGGAAAATAACGATCTGTTTTAACGTCATTTCTATCCAGACAAAAATTATTATATTATCGATAAAGACTTCCAGGGGAAAAAATATCATTTAGTAAGCAAAATGACGTTTAGTTATTATAGTTTTCCTGCTCTTCACAAACACACACCGTAGTGAGTGTTAAAATCTTCATTTTGGGATATTTCGGTTTTCATGAAAAATATAACAAATAATAAAAAAAATAATACCATGATCTCAATAAAAAAATTAAATCTGTGATTATTTCTTCTAAGTGTCGTGTCTCGTCAGGACGTTGTCGATTATGGTTCTCCACAATTTCCTATTGCACTTAAAAAATTTCGTCTTTTTCCTGGTCTTCCTAAAGCCTGTTCTGCCAGAATTTTAAACAAGTTCATTAGATAAGTTATACTATTTTCTTCTGTTCCCTTTACCTTCGATATATCCTGTGATTATCAAATTATACAAGGCTTCTTTTCTCATTATGTGAAAATATGTTTTTTTAGGTGATTCTTTTTCAACTTAAAACATACTCCAGACATTATCACAATCTTTAATTCTACTTGGTGCATGTCCATAAGCTCCTAAGAAATGTTAACTTTCGTCGTTTGTTTTCTATGAAAATTGTTTGTTTTTTCTTCTGCTTTTCTATTTTTTTTTCTTAAATAATCTAAAACATTAAATAATATATTTAAACTTTTGAATGGAGATATTTAATTTCAAAATATTTTTTCATTGCTGCTTTTATTGAGGAAAGAAAGTGGGAATACACTATATTTTTTTTGACATGCAATCCCATCATATTCTAACAGTTTCCTGCTACTGTCTTATAAAATCCTATCTAACCCAAGGGAAAATGATTTGGATTGCGCAGCAGAGGTATTTCTTAGATTTTTATATTGTTTTCAGCTCAAGAGAATATAGTTCCAATATTCCTAATTGATTTTACTCTTTTTCCCTCTCAAAGGTCTGACGATTTCAAAATTCTCTTGTTATCTCCACTTGATTTAAGGAATATTTTTGTATCATCAACAAATTTCCATTTAAAACGATATTTTAGTATTGTAGCAGAAGGTTAATATACTTATATTCAATTATATTTTAAGGGGAAATTCTGTCTATCATATTTGTGGTATTTCTATTATCTTTAGATATCATTTCACTCCAAGTATGGCAGTAAGGCCACTAAAAGGGAAAACGTTACCGAGTTTGAGAGAATATCAGAAAAATAAAACCTTATTAAGGAATGAGATCAATAAAAGAATTCGATTTAAGAAAAACGAAGATAATAATTGACATTGCCTTTAAATGCCTGAAGATCAAAGTTGAATGTAAAGCAAGAAAGTGGAAGAGAGAATTCCACAACCAAGATGTGTGAAGGAACTGTTAGCATAGAACGTACAGTTACATATAACCATTTAAATGCAAAACGAAAAGACATTACAGCCAATCTATTACTGCTTGTAAATTCAAAAAATCAACTTTTCAAATAGGAAGCTTGAAAACAATTACCATGAAAATATTTACTGAAATGGCACAACGAATCTAAGTTACGACGGTGGTAAATAGATTCCATGTCATGATAAATAACAATGCAGATTTTTCATTGTATTTAATCAAGAATTTTTAAATACATTGAAAAATAACCAGACCAGATGAGCCATGAATATCCAATATATAGACGAATGATAGACATTTAAATATTTAAGACAGCTCCTTACCAGTACATTTCTCTATCAGGACACAGCGAATAAACTTTCCTAGCAATCTGTTGATTCACTAGAATGGCCCCACTTCCTTTCAGGGGAAAACGTTATCCTGAGAAGTCGGAATGAGTCATTCTCCTTGAGGTTAGGGAGAGCCATGCCTGGTGAAAGTCTAAATACGTTCCCCTCAGACAAACACTTATTATGTTGTATTAATTTTTTCAGCGTTTTAACAGATTCAAGCAGACATCTGGGACTCATCATTGGATATTGCGCGACTGCATCTCTCTCCTAATTACTAGCGGCTTGCTCTTTGTAAAAAAAAATTTGTTAAATAAGAATCAGCGTTCCGTTTCTCGTAAAATGAAAAGATCTTTGATTATATTATATTTTTGCTACAAGCATTTCATGAGAAAAAAAAATTCTATGGAGAAATTGATCTCTAGTTTCTAAAACCTTAGGATATAAAAAAAAGAATCCAAGATTTATTTTATGTATTTCTACCGTATGAATTTGAATTTTTTTTATACATTCTTCAACCTTCAAAATCAAGAAATGAAATCTCCTGGAAACTGGACATGGTGCTCCTATATAGCACTCTTTCACGCAGAAATATTCAAATTACTTCAGGTGGCGAGCAAATCTTTTGTATTGAATGGGATATTTACTGTGAACTATTTTCTTTCGCCAAGACAAACCATGTATGAAATATCTCCAATTACGAAAGATCACAATACATGGAACCAGGAATGCTGCAACATCAGATTATTATTATTATTATTATTATTATTATTATTATTATTATTATTATTATTATTATTGTTGTTGTTGTTGTTGTTGTTGTTGTTGTTGTTGTTGTTGTTGTTGCATTTTCTTTAGTCTCTAATGCATACTCATTTATTTCCAGGTCCCGACCAGAGACCGCAGGTCAGAAATGTCATCATGACATTTTCCACTAAGTAGTTTAAAAAAAAATCGCACATATTTTACATAGATAAATCCCTTTGTAAGGTGGGGTCGGAATCTTTTCCAATCAATCTGACTACTTTTGGATTGTTAATGTCCTTTATGCCATATTTCTGAGATTTCGATTTCAAGGCCTTTGTATTTTGAAGGTCACCAAAGATACATTACAGTTTGCAGGGACTGCCATGTCAATAAGGAGGCACATTTTGTCTTTGCGGTCTCTGATCACGATACTAGATCGATTAGCTTTAATTGTCTGATGGTATGTATTGTAATTATTATTATTATTATTATTATTATTATTATTATTATTATTATTATTATTGTAATTATTATTATTATTATTATTATTATTATTATTATTATTATTATTATTACAACTACTACTACTACCACCACTACCACTACTACTGCTATTTCCTTTAATTTCTGTGTATAGTCATTACCTTTTGGACCCTACACATAAAACTAAGTTAACAAATGGCTTCATGACATTTTGCACTGAACATTTTTGTTAAAAAAGAACAATCAAAACAACACTTTGTTTACATAGATAAAGCATTTCGGAGGGGTGGGCTGTAATTGTGAGTATAATATTTTGTATTTCCTTTAAGACATCCATTTTATGGGTATATCGGAACCATCTCCAATCAATCTGAAGGTGCCAACTTCAACTATTATTATTTATATCTTCCTTTGTCACATTTTTTAGATTTCCACTTCGAGATTCTTATATTTTGATTGTTTTTGGAAGATCTGCAAGGATATATTGCAATCTACAGGAACTACCATGCCAATAAGAAAGCGCATTCTTTTTCCATGGTATTTAATCAGGACGTTTGGGCGAATAACTTTGATTGTTCTGTCTGTGTGTATTGTAAATTCCGGTAAAATTGTTAGATGTTCTATTTCTGTAACCGGGTCTGGGTGATGTTTATACCAGTTACTTGCATTTAACTTCCCATAAAGGTTGCAGGTATCCAGTGCAGATATTGGCCCACTCTATCATGATGTGTTTTTTTATTCAGTAGGTGAATTAACGTGCAACCTGATACAAGATGTTCATTTGTTTCTGCATATTTATCACAGAATCTGCATTTCGGTTTAACTCATTTTTCATTTCAGGATGTCTTCTTGGTAATTTCTAATTAGCAAGCATTGGTCCTGTGCAGCAAGAATAAAAGCTTCGGTTTCACTTTTTGATCTAGCACTACGTAGGCACTGATGGGTTCAGGGTTTCTCTACATAAGCTTGTTTGATACTGGCAGAGTATTGACTATGAAGTTGTTTACCTTTCTGTATTTAGTACATTTCATTTGCTTTTGCTTTTTTATGCTCGTTTGCGTTGCAGTAGTTGCATAATTATTTATTGGCATTTTTTCACTCACGTGAAATTCCGTTTTGAATTTTATTATTATTATTATTATTATTATTATTATTATTATTATTATTATTATTATTATTATTATCTTTGATTTCCGGTGTATAGTCATTTCCGAACCAGAGACCTAAGGTCGGAAATGGCATCATGAATTTTTCCACTGAACAATTTTCGAGGAACCCACTCATCACTGTAAAAAAACAAACAAAAAACACACACACCCAAGATCACACATGTTTTACATAGGTAAAACCCTTCGAAAAGTGTGATGTTTGTTTTTGGCATGAACTACAAGAAAACCCTTCAAATGAGTCTATTGGAATATTTTCCAATCAATCCGAGTGCTACGAATGCAACTGCAGTTTTTGATGTCTTAATGTACTACATTTCTAAGATTTCGATTCATTGACTTTCAAGTATTGCCATGTCAATAAGAAAGTACATTTTATTTTCGCGGTATCTAATCACGATGATTAGCTTTCATTGATCTATCGCTGTCTATTGTTAAGTCCCATAAAATTTTCTGGCTTTTGTTCATACGAAGTTCTTGCAGTTTCCTTTCCTTAAAACTTGCAGATATTCCAATTCAGTTATAGAGCCACTGCGTAATGCCTGGTTTTATATTGCATGGGTGATGCAACCTGATACATGATAGTAAATTGTTCCTGGATATTTATCAGAGAATCTGCATTTTTAGTTAGCAAGCATTTCTGTGCTCCAAGAATAAAACCTTCAGTTTTAGTTTCTAACCCCGCACTAAGTAGCTATTGATGTTTGTAAACATCGGCTTGTGTGGCTAAGGGCAGAATATTGGCCGTGAAGAGGTTTATCCTGGCATCGTTTTCTCTATATGGTCGATTGCATCTGCCTTTTCGTTCTTTTTTTAATTTTTTGCAGCTGCAGTACGTGTTTTATGTTCTTGAATTTTTCACCCAGCTGAAACTCCATTTTGAAATTGTTGAGTTCTTTTGTTACTGAATAAGCATTCTTTAATGATCTTTGACACAGATCATCATCCAGTCTTCAGTGATCTTCAGCACTTTACTGAGGAGATAAGTTTACTTTTAGGTCTTTAATTCTCATTTTTTTCTTTATTGCTGGTTTTATTCAAGACTGTATCCGGTTAAGATTTTTAGACTTTAGACAATTTTGTTCCACTAATGGTCTTGTTATTTATATATATATATATATATATATATATATATATATATATATATATATATATATAAAGAATTGATACTAAGCTTTATGTCGATTTTCTAAATGTAAAATTTTGTATTTGAGACTATAGTATATTATTATTATTATTATTATTATTATTATTATTATTATTATTATTATTATTTTTTTTTTCTTTGATTTCTGGCGTTTACACATTTCTTTCCGGGTCCCGCCCAGGGACCTAAGGTTAGAAATGGCATCATGACACTTTCCACTGACAAAAAAAAAAAAATTACATAGATAAAGCCCTTCGTAAAGTGTGGGCTGTACTTGTCAGAACAATTTTTTGTATCTCCTTGAGGCATGGACTTCCAGGAATCCCTTCAATTAGTCTACTGCAATCTTTCCCAACCAGTCCTATGGCTCCAACTACAATAGGGATTGTTGATGTTCCCATATGCCACATTTTCGAGATTTCTATTTCAAGGTCCTTGTATTTTGACAGCTTTTTGAATATCTTCAAAGATACATGGCAGTCAGCAGGGAGTGCCATATCAATAAAGAGGCACCGTTTTGGTTTGTGATCTTTAATAGCAATATCTGGGCGGTTGGCCTTGATTGTTCTGTCATTGTGTATTGTGTAGTCCCATAGAATTGTAACAGGTCCTATCTCCGTAACCGGATCTGGGTGGTCTTCATACCTTATTATTATTATTATTATTATTATTATTATTATTATTATTATTATTATTTGATATCTTCTCCATCTTATAGATGTTTAGTATGGATGATGATCTTCATCATATCTCCCTTCAACTAAGTTACACAACAGCCATGTCAATAAGAAGACATATTTGCTGTTGTTATTATCATTATTATAATTATTATTTTCCTTTTATTTCTATTGTATACTCATTTCTTTATGGCGCCCACTAGAGACCTAAGGTCAGAAATAGAATCATAATATTTCCATTGAACAGTTTTCCGTAAGAGCACATGGCACAGTGGATAAAGGCGTTGGTTAGATCCAGTGACAGGATCCAAAGTGTGTGAGTTCAATACCCGGTTAAGGCCGTGGAGAACTTTCAGAGGGAAATTAACAAGAGTTAATCGATAACTGGCATTCATGGAACTAAGACTGTCTACCCCAGTGAGCGAAATAAAGCGTTCAGTTCGACATTCCAAGCACCTGAATACGGCCGAAGCGTACAGCGGCCGAAATTTTGTAATAAATATGGCGACAACGATGAGGTCAATAGTCCGAATAATGTACATAATACCTCATCTCAAAAATATAGGCAGACTCTGAAGAATGTTTGTGTCCTCATGTGCCTCGATTTTGAAATGTCGATTTCAAGATACTTGTATTTTGATATTTTTTGAAGATCTTCAAAGATACATTCCAATCTGCAGGAACTGTCATGTCAATAAATAGGCATATTTTGTCTTTGCGGTTACTAATCACAATGTCTGGGTTATTAGTTTCCATTGTTCTCTCTGTGTGTATTGTAAAGTCCCATATATTTGTTACAGGTCCTATACACTTAACGGAGTCTGTGTGGTGTTCATACAAATTTTTTGCAGTTTATTTTCCGTAAGGGGTTGAAAATATTCCAGTGCAGATATTTGCCCACTCTCCCATGTTGTGTTTTAGAATTGATGCTGCGCAACCAGATATAAGATGGTCAGTTGCTTCTGGATATATATCGCAGAATCTGCAATTTGGGCTAACACATAATTTCGGATGTGTGCTTCGTAATTTCTACTTAGCAAGCATTGGTTAAGTGCAGCAAGAATTAAAGCTTCAGTTTCACGTGTTAAAGATGCACTAAGAAGCCACTGATGGGAACGGGGTTTGTATACATCAGCTTGAGTGGTACGGGCAGAGTATTGATCCAGAAGCGCTTAATTTTGCCATCGTTTCTGTATCAGGTCGCTTGCTTTTACCTAAGCTTTTTCTTAAGCATTTTGCATCTGCAGTCGGTGTATTATGCTTTAATTGTACTTTTTCACCCATTTTAAACCTCATCTTGAAATTGTTGGCTTTGTTTATTACTGAATAATGTTGTTTTCTTCTCTCCTGTTATTTGACACAGATCATTATCCTGTCTTCTGTAGTTTCCAGGTATCTTTGAAGGATAATTGTTGCAATTTTGAAATATATTTTTAGTTTAAAAATTTTCTGCATCTTTCGGATCTGGAAATATATAGACATTGGAATGATGCATGCCGTGGCAGGTGAGGAGGTTTTCACGTTTTGGCATCCATTCGTTAATTCCAGCCATGGTCCTGTTAAGAACGTAACGATATTGCAACACGGGACAGCCGACGTGTTTCTGGCCGATATTCTGCTTTTTGAATTCAGCTCGGTATTCAGTACCAGACGTACACGCCAATAGTAATCATTTCTTACCTTCTCCTCCATTTTTCTATGCTGTATTCACTATCATTCGCTAATCCATAGTTAACTATAGACTTCTTCTCGTTCCGTAATCATTGTGACAAAACCTATATCTATTTAATGTGTTTCTGTAATTCTCCCATTTGTAAATGTTATTGTTGCACATTTATCTAATCCGAAATCTATACCTATGTCGTCGTTGAAAAATTTAACAGTATTGCAGAAACACTTCAAATCATTGTCGTCTTTAGCAAAGATTTTGAGATAATTTATGTAGAGTAGATGTGCTTGAATACTTTCTTGTTTAGTTTTATCCTTAGCTATTTTTGTTTAGTTGAAGATGAAGGAGGATTAAGGATATACAAAACAGAAGAAGTGACAGGGAGTCTCCTTGAAAGATTTCCCGTCGGATAATCAGGCGCTTAGATATGGCAGTGCCTCTTGTGTAATTTAGGTATGATGCGATTTGCCAAATCCTCATGCTTTGTTTAAGGGAATTTACTATCACGGAGGAAACATTGTACATTTCAAATCTTAAGGATCCAAAAGTGATGTGCACTATCAAAGGTTTTACGGTAATCTATCCATGCTAAGATTTTTATATCTTTGCTTGCAATTTTCCAGGGTCAGTTTTTTTTTTTTTGTTTTTTTTTTTAATCAGTTGTTGTTTGCAACCAACTTAACCTCCTGTCAGGAATCCATTCTGTTCCAGTGGAAAAAATGATGTTTGCTTCAAGAAAATAGTAAGTACGTTTCGTCAGGACACACGTGATCAATTTATATCTGGTGAACAAAAATATTATTGGCATGTAATTTTTCGGATCATGATTTACTTGTTTTTGATATGAGATATGTAAAACCATCATTGATGCATTATTGGACTTCGTTGGGATTATTAATAGGCCTTTATAGAGATTGTGCAAGAATTTATGTATTGATGACAGATGACAGAGACAGAAATTGGGCACCTTGTCATTGCTTGGGGATTTCCATTTATTGGATTTTTTTAGAGCTTACTTGAAATTATCCGTGGTTATATATTCTTATTCTTGCAGTGGTTTATCTATCATTCGTTCTACTTTACGTTGCATTCATTCTGCATTGGGGTTATATTCCTTTGAGTTGTTCCAGATACTGTCCTTAAATTCATGCACTTTTTCAGTAGATGATAGATTTTTGACATCTAAAGCTGCTTTTACAATTTCCATGTAAAATTTCTTAAGTTCCGTTTGGAATATTTTATGTTAGCGATAGAACCTACAACGTTTTCGCATCGTTTAACTGTAGTTTCTGTTTTACTATTTCCTTGATTGATTGGAATTTCATTTAGTGATTTAATTTTATATTTTCGTTTGAACCTCCTGCATTTTCGTGTTGAGGCGTTTAAGTTTCTTTTGATCACATCTCGTATCGAAATCTCACATCTGATTTCATTTATTTCTCACATCAGTTTTGCCTCCCTAGCTTGATCTCTTTGTCTGTTGTTTGATGTTTTCATTATTTTGATCCCAAGCTTCCCTGTAGCTGTTAAAGTTGTTGCGTATATGATTTTATGAACTTCTATGTTTGTAGGTTAATAGTGTTTCCAGTGCAATGTTGTATATTGGCAGTGTGCTGATTAGACTTTGTCATATGAATTTTGGAAACATTTGTTTGAGAATTACACTGAGTACATGGATGATGTGGTCTTTTACTTCGGTGATTTCACCTGTTTAGTTTTCAAGGAATTCTACCCTAATGTATTTGGATTCAACTTCAGTGATAAAATCTGGATAACAATGAATTATTTCACAGGTAGATCCTCGGAGATTATTATTTCGTATTTCATTTATTTGAGTTTTTACCTCATCGACTGTCATATTATTTTTTCACTACTCTCATCTCTTTATTGTTTCCTTATGGTTTGGAGTATTCTGTCGTGGATCGAGTTTTATCTCATCTATTTCTTCATTTGGTAGTATTTTGTTTCGTACGATGTCTCTGCGCATACTGATAAACCTGTCTGAGTTGAGATGAAGTCTTGTTCCACTTCTTACAATAGTACTCCATATCTGGTATGTCTGATCCGTGGTGATCATTTGTAGATTTTCCAGCGCGGTTAAAAGAATGCCATGCTTTGTTCATACTCTTCACGAAACCATTTCTTTCGCTTTCTTTTTATTAGTTGATTTGGCATTGAGTCACTTTGTCCAAGGTTCGAAATAGTCCAGGTGTAGTGATCAAGTGTCCTTATTGTGTTGTAAGAGTTTGTTACATTGACAGATTTTTCGACCCTGGACTGGGTCCTCTCTGAGTTACGCGGCCCTTGTTTACCCGGGTGACAGACGATCCGATACGAATATCTGTTCATAATCATTGAGATTGGTAATATTTTGCGTTTTTCATTACTGCCAATGGGTAATTTTGTTGAAATTACCAGCTCTGGGAAGACTATCGAATAAGTCTACAGAAGACGTCCTGCCCATGAGATAGTGGGGTGGGGGTATCCATATGTTCATGGTTCAAATTTTCAAAATGGGTAGCATAGGGTATGCAAATGCTATTGACTATATTAAGATTTTCGTTAGTAAAAGTCGCAGTGACTACTGCATGATTAACTTTTAGAGGTGGACACAGTTTTAAAGTGAGGGTTGTCACTAAATGAAAAAGACTAAAATGAAAAAAAATTAAAAGTAAATAAAATCAAGAACTTAAAATGCAATTACAAATTAAATAAAATTGATGACATCTTACAAGGCGGACAGGATTGTCATCCAACAAATGCTCAACTTTCCGAGGAAAATAAAATTGATATATCAAGCCCGACCCGCTATATGTTAGCGAAGGGGTCATCAAGAAATTCATTAAACAAAAAAAAAAAATAAGGAAATCAAAATAGATTTTTTCATTAAGGGCTATTTCTCAACTTCGTAGCCATCATCATCATTATTATTATTATTATTATTATTATTATTATTATTATTATTATTATTATTATTATTATTATTTCTGGTGCGTACTCATTTCTTTACAGTTCCTTATCAGAGACCTAAGGTCAGAAATGTCATCATGACATTAGCCACAGAGCAATTAAAAAATAAAAACAAAAACAAAACAAACACATATTTTACATGGATAAAGGTCTTCGTAAGGTGTGGTCTGTACTCGTGAGAACAATTTTTTTGTATTTCTTTATTGTATAGGCTTCCATGAAACCCTTTCACTGAATATTTCCAATCACTCAGAGGGCTCCAACTACTACAGGGATTGTTGATGTTATCATATCCACATTTTTTAGATTTAGATTTCAAGTTCCTTGTAGCTTGATAGCTTTTTAAAGATCTTCAAAGAAACATTACAATCTGCAGGGCCTGCTATCTTAATGAGAATACACATTCTGCTTTTTTATGTGCCTGGGTGATTATTATTATTATTATTATTATTATTACTATTATTATTATTATTACTATTATTATTATTATTATTATTATTATTATTATTACTATTATTATTATTATTATCATTATTATTATTATTATTAATCAAGGTTTACATTAATCTAGGGTTTGAGTTTTCCTCGACCACTGTGCGTTTTACTTTACGTTTCTTTCTCTATCTACAACACCTAATATTTCTAAAGACTATTGTTTATGTTTTCCTCTTACTCATCCGTATGCGATCCATATTTTTGGGCGCCAGTTAATGTTAATTCCTATTCTTTAACTGACGAACTAATACGCAGCAATCACCATGCATGACATTTCTAATGTCACTGTCATTAAATGATTTGACATCGAGCCTCCCGATCAGCTCCTCCATCTTCATTATCTCTCCCCGCCCACGTACCTATAAGCACCTCCACTGTATCATCTCCCACGTGGCAGTATGATAACGCTGAATTTCCCAAAAGTGACATCAGATTCCTTTTGTTATCATTAACGTAAATATGTATGTGTAATGTCACATTCCATACACTGTTCAGAAAGTCTTCATATTCACGTTAACTTTATCTCCGGTTAGATCATTATACTGTAATGTTTTGTAATTATAAGTGCTGCCATGGAAGTCACACACACACACACACACACACACACACACACAGACAGAGTAATATTCTATCTAATATTGTATCAATATTTTCTATCACTTTCCAAATAATATATTTTTGTTTTCCTTCCATCAATCATGCAATGGAGCCAAAGTTATATCGTAAATCCTTCATCTTTATTTATCCGTACACATTGTTAACAGTATTTTAAATTGTTCAGTACAGTATTGAAAGTTTAGTTAAAAAGAAATCTCCGACGAAGTCCATAGTGGGAGTTAAATTTAACATTCAAAACTCGGTCTTGGAGTATCAATAGTCATATGTAAACAAAATAACCCTTTAAATATATTTAAATTAATATCATATACTACTTACTATATATTCATCACGTTAATACATTGTTGATATTTATAATAAGATTTCAGCTCGGAATATATCCATACATTCATAGGATAGCTAGCTTATAATGATTGATATATGTACAACTACTAACCAGTGTCTTAACAATTAGGAATTTATTTCTACCTCCAGTTGTAATTGAATCATATTCGGTGAAACGTTCAATTTGATGTTTATCTGTATATAATACGTTTTTATTATGTATCATAATTTAATGTCACAATGAAGAAAAAAACAAAGTTGACTCCCCAAAGTAAATATCTTTAAACTTTATTTGTATTAACAAATGTGTAAAGACAATGTTTGCTCGTTGGTATGTGGGGTAGCGTAAGAGGAATGGAGGAAAGAAATTAGAAATCACGGCATAAAGCAGGAACAGATACTTGTAGATATTAGGAAAGACTACGTTAATTGGGAGACTGAAATCCAAAGTTGAGTTGGAATATCAGAATATGATTCCGCAAAGGTAAACGAAATATCAAAAAGCAGGCAAATTTAGTAAGCAAACAGACAAAAGGTTACTGGACTACGATAACAATGAATGCTGGAGAGATGAAGAGAGTATTTGACCTAAAAGTGATGCAGTCAAACCCAAAAATACTATGACCGAAATATATGGTCAGCGAAGAAATTTTAAGGAAAATGGTAATGAAAAGGACACTTATACATAGAATGAGAAACAGAAAGATGATATTTCCCACACATATAATGAGGAACGATATTTTTGAGATTTTCATACACACAGGAGATTTTAAACTTAGACAGAAACGGCGAGTAACCTTACTAAGGAACTATAAGACGGCAGTGAATGCAAGGGATAGTCGGTGAAAAAAAGACTAAGACTGTATAAAGATTTAAAAAATAATAATTGCCCACGGTCTGAAGGGACATGTCACATGAATGACGACAATGAAAGTGTTTTGCAGATCACTGTGTGCTTTGCGCGAACCTTTCAGCAAATCAACAAAACGAAAAATCCTACAGAGGAGGATTGGTACTGATAAAAATAAATGCAATTTGTTTTTAGAGACCTCATCTCGCTGATTACTTTGTATTATTTACGAGAAGCTATTTCAAATAACATCGTGTTATTATCTTCATTAACAGAAGGCAGCACAACACGTGCATATGCTGAAAAATTCAGAGGAAGAAAGGATAAAACATCTCTAAAACAACTTAGGGCCTAATTTTAATTTATATTTTAAAGGGTAGGGAACAATACAAAACAAGCCAAACGTAATGAACCGTAGAGGCACACTGCCGACTGATAGAGAAACTCTATTGACAAACCTGATCACGTTTACACAACTTCTTCATGAATATCAATATTATGTTCTTAATTTCAATAATTGTCATTAGTCATATATAGATATTATCTCGTCAGCAGTTAAATTGTCATTATTCTTTCGTTTGATAGCCAATTATTCTCTTGTTATGTTTCACAGATCATATGAAGGGAGAGATTAGCAATCATAAAAAAGATTGGAAACAATTCTATTGCAAGCACATAAGAATAAAATAAATACTTGCCCAACAAAAATATTGACTGACTAAAATTAATTTGTCATAATTCTGAAGAGAAAAATATACAGTAATATACATTATCCAAAGCAATCATGATTAGGGTTGTTTATAATAAATTGATCTATTTGTAAATAATTAAATTGTTGATGTAAACACCAAAACCTTAATGAAGTCATCGACAATAATTTTATTAACAGCAGAGAGCATTTCACCCAAGAAACACCCGACCAGGAAAGGGATATGTTTTCGTAGGCCCGTTGTGATTCTACCATTTTTTATTAGCTCTGTTTAATGATCAACCGGCATTTTAAATTATTTTAAACAGACTTTACATTATCACTCCTTCAACTAATGATATACATCGTGTATCTGCATGCGGTGCGTACTACAGAGGAACACGTCACCTAGTTGGAGAAACAAAAGAACTATTTCAGCAGAGTTTTTTAGGGGTTTTTTTTGTACTTTTATTACCTAAGTTTTATTTTCAATCATACAATAATCGACAGGGCCGATGCCTACTACCCTGAACTTTTCAACCACGTAAGGGTGACATGCCTACTGGAAAGGGGGCACAGAACTGATAAATTCAGTAGCGCATTGTTTTAGAAATTGTAATTTTCTTTCTGAACAATTCATTTAAATCAATTATGAGATTAATATATCGCGGCAAAATCATTTTTTTTCATTCCGAGGTCATCCATGAAAGAGGATAGCTGATTTTTTTGTTATAATAGTAATAATAATAATAACCAATAGTAACTACAATAAAATATCTAGTCCTTATTTTTTTATATGCTAGATAGAAAAAACAGAGAAAATGATCGTTGAAAAAGAAAATGTTTCAAAATTTCAACACATGAAAAATTTTAACAAAAACTGAAAACCTGTTTTTAAAACACATTTTTAAGTCAATCCTGTTTCTGTTGTGTTGAAATCTATGCAAAACCTTTTTTTCTTCAGCGGAGATATGTTGGTGATTAATCTTTATGGAAATATCAAAACTTACGACTTAAACACTTTTTTGCAGTAATATTAGTCATGAAAACATTAGTGGATATTATCAAAAGTAGAATATTTTCTCATATTTTTTTTAAAAAATAAACAAATCTACTCATTATAAATTTAAATAATTGATGAATATGTACTGAAATTTTTTATTTAAATTGGATAATCCCTGATTTTTGGTAATTTAAAAAATGCGCTGCCCTACCCATCACATATTCTCCTTCGAGGGTTTATGGCCCCCAGTGTGGGAAAATTTGAAATTGACATGTAGCAGAGAAGTGAGCCCCGTATCAAAGTTTTGGGGAGACACTTTAGCGCCGGCCCAATGACAGCCCACTTAAACTCTCATTGAAAGTGACTGGTATGATTGATAATTCATTCTTCGATAGATAGGGTGAATGGGATCAACGTGGTAAGCAGCGGCAAATAAAACAAATACAAACGTTCCAGGCAGGTGTCTGAGTCATATGTTCTTGATGCAGATGGAAACTAAGGAAATACAAAGGCATGAAGATAGAAATAGAAAAAAAATACAAATAGAAACTGAATCTATTCCTGTTGAACTTTGGGCCTGATAAGAAAAGGATCCCAAGGACAAGACAACCAAATCACTGATTTATCATCTATTCAGGAAACAAAAAATAATAAAATAAATAAAGAAGATCCATATCTTGCGTAGAGCTTTGTCCATTTACATTTTTTTTTTTTGTTAATAATTTGTCTTTTGTTTAATCAAGTGGGAACAAAATATGTCTTATACTTTGTTTACGCTCGATCACTGATTGTGACACGTTAGGTCATATAAAATAATTCAGGTCTAAAACGATTGTTTTTTTATAATAATAATAATAATAATAATAATAATAATAATAATAATAATAATAATAATAATATATGTATTTTTTTTTGTCAGTGGAAAGTGTCATGATACCATTTCTATCCTTAGGTCTCTGTGCGGGACCCGGAAAGAAAGGTATAAACGCCAGAAATCAAAGAAAATTTAAAAAAAAATAATAATATCATCGGTATGGATTTTTGATTAGGTATATTTGCAAAAAAAAAAAAATCAAGAAAGGAGGGATAAAGAAACACACCCAATAGATCAAGATTTTATCACAGAGATGGGAAATTAGAACAAGAAGAAGTCGATAAATAACAAAGAGTCTGCGAAGGAGACTGAATACAACATAACCAAATGAAGGAGAATATAAGACAAGAATAATAAAGACATGTGATTTTGGTGTTAAATACCGAGTAGAATTCACGAAACAGAATAGCAGGTATAAAAAAAAACGTAAAATACGGGTGCACTGAGAAACAAGTAGGTAGGCAACTGTACTACTCAGTAATTCACAGAAAAAAGGTCCTATTCTCAAATTTTGTGACAGATCATCTATAAATTCCACAGTTGCTTCAACTCAAGCGGCAGACATCTTCTTGTATATCGGTGACTATTCTCATATATCTGTGTAAAGATACTGTCTATATGAAGGATTTTCATATTTCCTACTATCGAATATATATATATATATATATATATATATATATATATATATATATATATGCGCAACGAAATGGTAAATTCACTGAGTGACCTACATTATTGTCTTTCTGTGAGTGAAACATTCTACATATCTCAAACAAGTGCAAATTTTGAGGGGTCGATAAGAACTGACATTCTGCCAATAATCCCATCCATGCAAAATCATTAATCACCACCAAGAGAGTTGACATCATACTTTAAAATGACTGCACTCGATCAGCAGTTCTCTCGGTATAAGCCATAATATCACTGTTATCGTTTTCTCATGATCTAAGGTAATTTCCGTTTTTCCCGAGAGACATCACACCCATTCCCTCTTCTCGAAACATATCAGATTTATAAGCGGTTTTATCTTTGACTTTCGTTCATGACAATTTTCATCCTCACCTAACTTTCAACTCTACCGTATCAATCAGCCGCCATATGCAAATAACTGAGTCAGTATGCCTAGGTCAATTGAGAAGAGAAGCCATCGAGTTACTAGCTTCCAGACTAAATAGATGTATATCAATATTCCTTAATGTTTATTAATAGAAATGTATAGAAATTCAATCTATATAGTCGAGGAAAAAACCGTGTGTGTATTAATTAGGTCAAGCTGTATATTGACCTTACAGAAAAGGGAAATATCTGGAAGCTGACGAATAAAAAAAAAACCTGTGTTTGTGATAAAAGCGACGGTTACATTGTATAATATGCCAGTTGTATGTTGGTATAGTTTTTAAATGCAATGTCTGGAAATGTAATCGCATATGTCACTTCCCATTGTTATAACAATGGTCAAACTTTTCTTAGGTGATAACGTAAGCAGATGAAAAAAAATCTTATTTATTTGAAAGTGCAGTGTACCACTATAGTAACGAGAATAAATAAATTAAAAGAACTAATACACACACACACACACACACACACACATATATATATATATATATATATATATATATATATATATATATATATATATATATATATATATGTATGTATGTATATATATAAATATGTATAAATATGCACATATATATATATATATATATATATATATATAAATATGCATAAAATGCATATATATATATGTGTGTGTGTGTGTGTTTGTGCTTTCATTAACGAAGACATGCAAGGTACTGCGATTAAGCATTTTATTTAATTTTTCTTGTGTTCCAACATGTTTTCTTTTCTACACACAGAATGCGTAGAAACTGACGAAATATTCTGTAATTCCGAGCGCTTTCGGCTATAAGTTTAGCCATTATCAAGGATGATATTATTTTTGCTTTCTGTGTGTATGAATCGTGTGTATGAGTCCTATGTATTAGGTTTCCGGAAAAATAATGTCGTTTTCTCACATATGTTACTATGTGAAAAAACGACATTATTTTGCCCCAACTAAATATGTCCCAAGAACCCCGGAAAACAGAAGAAATTGGATATATTCTAAATTTATAAACATGCACACAACACAGACACCCTGATAAAAAAAAAAAAAAGCAAAACTAAATTCACCCTTGGAAATGTCTAAAATTATAGAGGAAATCGCTCGGAATTACAGAACATTTGGGCAGTTTTTACACACTCTGTGCCCCTCAAAAAAGAAAACATATTTTCGAACCGTTCTATGGGTAAAAGAGAAACTCGGATAAGTTCCACCACGGAATATGTGATCGAGCGGCGCTATATTGAGTCTGATTCGTTACCTCTTCGTCACCGAGGCCCGTTGGAACAGTTGGTATGACGTTTGCCTGATAACGTAACTGTCCGGGTTTCAATTGTCGGTATGGATGTGCGCTGTTGATGATCCCCAAATATAGGATGAAACGGGCGTCTAGTGCTTTCTGTATTCTGATGAGGCTTCTTATTGCCTCGGTGAATTACTTAATTATAATTACCTCAAATTCTCCTAATTTCTATCACACACACACACACACATATATATATATATATATATATATATATTCTAAAACACGTAATGTATATAATCTTTATATACGTACATCATATATGTTCTAAATGTTGCGATAACCGGGTTTGATATGTGGGACATGTTTCCACTATCTATAAAATGTTTCTGTTGCAAATAGACTCTTACATATAAGTCTAGACCCAAGCCGGGAATGGACAATGACAGAAATCTGGCGCTACCCAACCAGCTTTTTGGGTAGATGAAGCTCTCCAACCCAGGAAAACAGTCCACCTAGAGAACTATGGCACAACATTTTGAACCTCCTTTGACTTACGGTCATATCCCAAAACGGAAAATACTATGGAAGAAGATTCATACCGAAAAGACGCAATTGAACACTGAAGCCTTTTGGCTTTCAACACTGACAACTCTCCGGCAAATCCTGCAGCCAAGCCATTCCCAAATTTAATGTCATATATTGTTTTGGATCTTGTCAGTAGTGCCGATTGGGAGGCCATACAGTCTAGGCAGCACACGGCTTCCATACACCATCGCCCAGACCTGCTCTCTGGAGCAGTCTCTCTAGTTTCACTACTAAAGGACTGAATTTTCTGCAAATGGGAAGATAAATTGATTGCGGGAGATATATTATTACGCGGAATTTGATTCATGATGTGTGTCTGCGTAAACGTTTGAGCATCAGTTATGCATTTTTATTCATGTTTAGTAGTGTCCGCCTGATAATTGGTGGATATTTTGTGTAAGAATGAAACAATTTAAGTTATACCTATTGTGGTCGTCGTAAGACTGATATTACATTATTTGATTATTGACTTAATAATAGTTGGAGATATAAACTATTTTTCAGGATGCTACAAATTATTTTCATTATAATATATTATGTTATTTGTAAGTAGTAAATTTAATAAATTCCATCCTAAGATATGAACAAGATTTAACTGTTTTTGAGCAAAAATCTTAGTTGGGGTCTGGAGAATGAAACACTCATCTAGTTTTCAACTGATCTTGTCTTTATTATACCAGATAGCTAGAGCCGTATTCATCTGTGCATTTAGCATCCAGCCTAAAAGTTTCTCTTTTGGGATCATTTCTATCAGCAGATATCTACCCTTATTAGTAGAGATAATATCTGTTCTTAGCTGCTAATTAATGACCATAGTTTTATGAGCGGAAATATTTGATTCTTTTTGTATTTTTGGAAGCTGGTATATTTTTGTGCTGTTTTCCCATCTTCCTACGATGGATTTTCTATAGTGTTTATGGTAGTGTTATACGGGAAAGTAATAGTCTCCCATTATGGGCATTATTACTTCTATGGTATAATGACACCTTAACACAAAGACAGAACGGAATTGATGAAAGAAGGACAGACATTATTAAAAGATAATTTTATACTGCGAAGACATGCACAAAATTATATATAGATATGTATGCGTCTCTCAATTGCAGAAACTATAAGAATTATAGACAACACGAGTAGAGCGAAAATGGCTAATAGTGAGCGTGTTTTACTTGTAATAAATCCCAGCGTAGGTTTATTTTGCGTTTCTGGAGAAGCCATATTTATATTCCGAACAGAGATTTGAGCGGGTCGGATTTATTTTATATTTCATCAGCAAGAACTTATACCTCAAAAAGGAAACGATGAAACATTGTTTTTCCCAGCATCAGAAATCCGGACAGGAGATTTCGAAGATATTTTCCTAAAGGAAATCTGCGCTATGGATTTGTGAGCAGACTCTTTTCCGGTTGAAACTGATGAAATGTTTTTTCTTAAAACAATATTTCTGAAACAAAATGTTCCTCTAGTTCACTAACTTTTATCGCTTTTAACTCCTGATGAAGGATTCATCCGTTGGTTTTTATTTGACTTTGCGCGCAACGTCATCATCATGATTTTTCCATTTTCTCTCGTCGAGTGAGTTACATGTGATTACCATATTCATTCTTACTACATTGAAAATCCTCAAGTAATGTCCTTTGTGTTACGTAATACAGTGTATATGTTTGTGCATGTAAAATGCTTCCATTGTTACGGTGATCTATCTGTTTATGTATATATCAATCTATCCACAAACACACACACACACACACACACACATATATATATATATATATATATATATATATATATATATATATATATATATATATATAGATGTATATATTAAGGAGAACACTGAAGTCAACACTCATAGGCGAGGCAAAATGTCCACTTTTATATTTACGTACGTTCTCTTACTCTATCTGCTATTCAGTACTTTTTCTATAAATATAGCATACCTTAAAACTATTATATTTCTTTATATATATATATATATATATATATATATATATATATAATCATTTTCATGTCCACATTCTTCTATTATGTATCAATCGTTGCTGTCCGTATCTTTTTATATTTTCTATAAGTAACTTATGATTCTTAACATAATTCTTGTTTCTTCTGTCATTCATTTACAAATATCGTACTGTATTTGGGTCACTTTTTTCCCGGATTTTCATCCATTTGATATACCCTTAGAATTTCCTCTTCCTATATCATTTTTCCATTTCAACTCCCGGGAAACCAGACTATAAATTTCTTTTTATTCTCTCCACTTTCCTTGTTTTTGCTTTTATTCTATTTTCCGTACTATTTTTCTCAAAACCCTCTTTCTGATTCAGTGGTGTGTCCATGATTTTTTACACGGTTTTTCTATCGGACATAATCTCAGTTTATTTCACATATGTTCATGGTGAATATTAGACATCATGTAGCAGTTCAACCATATCTGTATAACAATCTTTTAATCTCTCTTAATATTTTGCTTATTTTCTCTAATACGTTCTTCGCTATTCGCTTCCGATAACGTTATCTCTCT
>OZ010573.1:141129450-141166950 GCA_963932145.1 Acanthosepion lycidas
ATTTTGAGAAGTAGATCGGAGCCGATGCCGACATTTTTAAATATAGTCATAGCATATTTATGCTTTATCGAAAGGTTAACTAAGTTATTTTGGGTCCTTGTTTTTATTTCTTTACTCACTTCTTTGCTATTTCTTGCGTACCATACACAAAATAATTTAGGGAGATATCAGATATGGACGAAATATATCAATGGGTTGTTGAATTTCTTCTTCTGAAATTATGTACATATATATGATGGGCTATGAAGTCAATTTGGTTTTAAGGGTGGCTTAATGGGTAGCAGTTTGCAATTAGAAATCGTAGTGCCGGTTTCAAATTTGAGTTGGTTTCCTTACATTAATTTACACCCAAAAATATTCTGAAAAGTATCAGTTACCCCAGATAGAGTTTAAATAGTAGATCTTGAAACTGAAAAATCATTATTATTCTGAAAATATGGGTCCACCAAAAATTTTAGTAATCCTCCATTTCAAAATATGTTACGGTTTAAAAAAATTAGTGTTGGTAAGCCGTAAAAAACAAATCAATCGATCGGAAACTACAACCAATTTCAAATTATTATCATTCGTTTGTGGCTTCGTTTATTTGTAGCGTATTTTGCTTCCCCTCATAGTGAAGAGGTTATTGTGTTGCTTAGTCGACCAACACGGAAAGGTCTCACTTTTTCCGCCAGAAGAGCATCAGAAAATATATTTCATAATAGCAGAGGTTTTCTGCGTGTTACATCTTCGACGGTGTTCATCTGCCTGCTGGACAATGCTGGCCTCAGAAGCTTGAATAGCTTTCAGACATCCACGGCGCCAACAGGCCAGATCACAAGCCAACTTTTCTAATTTTGGATGAATGCTATTACATGTCATCAAGATAGCCCTGGTATGGTCCCAAAGCGCGCGTGCCTGTGTGTTCGCCTGTGCATATTTGCGCAACTCTGTCTATATTTATTTGTGTGTGCTGCCAAAATGTGCATTTTGATCATATGTGATAATGTTATTATATTACAAATATTTCAGAATATAAATGTACAGTTTAATTATATGTAAAAGTAATTAATACTTTCCTGTAACAAAAATAATGTTCTGTAGCTTTTATTAGTCGGTCCGTCTGTCAGACACACCCTCTAACATAGCCATATACTGACAGATCGATAGCAATTTTGGAGGAGAAGCGCAAACGTGTAACGGGATACAATACAGAGTTAGTTTTACTGGAACACGGAGCTTAGTACAATAAACTCTTTTTATTTTGATAAATTATTTTTTTTTTATTGAACCTGCAAAATTCTCCTGCTACTTTAAAAACAATTTAATGATTAAAGTAACAAATCCTTATCTAATAAATAATCAATATTGTTTATATATATATATATATATATATATATATATATATATATATATATATATATATATATATATATATATATGAGAATCTACTTACCAGTTCACTCTGCATTTGAGAGAACTATAAAAATTACAAGGTCAAACGATTCACTAATTAAAATTTAGCTATAGAACGAAATATGTGTATGTTCAGTTGTATGTTGCATGCTCAAGAATGAGAAACCCTAAGAATTGGTTTGCGAAAATGAACGAAAGATAGAGTGTTTAAATCTCGACTAAAATGCCATCGATAACTTCAAACATACGAAAAGTTATGAGGAATTCAACACGTATCATCTTGTTAAAAAAAAACAAACAGTTAACAAAAACATCTGCACAAAATTTTATACACGCTTCTTTTATTAAAGCTAGGACTAAGTACAACCTTTTTCATTTTTCATTTATATATATTCTCAATCCTTTTCTTTAAGAGTTCTTTGTGCATAAATATGTAATGTTCCTTTCTTCAATGTGCCGCGTCCCTTCGAGACGTTTACGGTCATGGCTCCCTCAAATTGCTGACCTTTGTAGCTCTCAGTAACTATTGACATTAATTTCTCACCCCTTATCACTGTTCTGTCAAGGGTTTCCTTGGCTGCAATATGTCCTGTGAATGTCAAATTCTCCATGAACTTTCTTTCTGATGTTAAATATATGTGGCATTTTTCTTTTATTTTCTCTAAAACTTCGTCATTGTCATATGTTCCTTTCATAGTATTCCTAGAAACCGACTTGGGAACTATATTTATGTTGGATCAAGTTTCTTTTTCCTCTGTGAGGAGACTGTCCAGCATTTAATGCCATATAAGAGGGCCAACGTTACAAAACATTTCAGTACTCTTTTCCTTGTCCCAATGAAATTTTCCTGTTTCTTAATACTTTGCTTAGCGTTTGGACAGCCCATTTCGCTATTGAAATGTGCTTACAGATTTTAGTGCCTCGTTTACCGTCCTGTTAAATCACTTCCTAGATATTTAAAAAAAAGTGTCCCCGCTTTAATTTGATGTTTCCAATTCATTGTCCGCCCCACTTGATCTACCCCTGCGTAAAGCGTTACATATTTTAATCAATGCCGAATATTTAAGGCTGTAGACAGATTGCTCTCCATAGACTCAACTTACTTTGTTATCTGATGACATTTTCTAAATATATTGGTTTTCCGTTTCTTTCACTATGTTTTCAAATTTGGAATAACCTTTCTTTTTAAAACGTTACCACAGTAGGTTCGAAATCCCTGTCTAAATAGCTAAAAAAAAAACAATAGCTTGAGACAAAAATAACCATTTATGCAATTCATAATTTGAACCCGGCTCGACAATTTCACTTTTCACAATTATAACTGCTCCTCAAGCTTCAAATTCCAAAATTTTATCCGAAGAATTAGTTAATTTCTTATGACAGACTTTACATAGATTTCGTAAATTGGCCTTTTGCTGTTCCAGAAAGTGATTGGAACGAAAGAGACAGAAAGCGAAAGCAGAAGAAGAATTAATCTGTGATATTCAAATTCTTATAGATTATCGTTATTTCTATCTGCTGAATAGTCAATTCTCTGTTTTGTAAACGAGAGAAAATCATTTTAATATATCTACTGTACCTTTTTTCGCTTTATGATATAAAAAGGAATTGATATTCCAAAACAGCTTATATTTGCTATTTTGTAATTGATTTGCAGTGGCAGTCGGTGTCATCGTGGAGAATTCCAACCTTCAAAGACAATTGTTGCAGTGTTTGGTTTATTTTATGACATGTCAACTTCTGTTGTGTTATTTAATGTTGAATGTTGGTGTTAAATGGAGCCCACATAAATAATCACACTCAATAATCTTAGAGTTTGGGTCAACCAGATTAACCTCACGAAACCAAACTCCACGCCCTGGCGTCTTGACATATCATGTATCAGTGCAGACATTGACATTTATTTGATGTCGATTAAAATTTGAAAACTTCGCCTGTGGCTGAATTATTAGAGCGTTTGCAATCTGACTATAAACCCAGGTTTCGGATCTTACCACAGTCGATTATTAAAGAAATCTGCCTGATAATATCATCCTGGGGAGACGATCACGACTATAGCAGCGTGTGTAGGACTTAGGAGAAGAAATGAGTCAACAAACTTTTGATAAATTAGTAGGTAAGCCTTCATTATATATGTATCTAGAAATAATAAAGCGTGCCTTAGTTCAAATCCGGCAATAAATCTTCTCGAAATTTGAAAATATCAAAATGTTTTTAATTCTTTTCTGTAGGACTGGTTTCAATGTGTATTTGTTGTTTTTTTTTTTTTTACTGATTTGTTTTCTACGTGTTAT
Organism: Acanthosepion lycidas; assembly: GCA_963932145.1. NCBI lineage: Eukaryota > Metazoa > Mollusca > Cephalopoda > Sepiida > Sepiidae > Acanthosepion > Acanthosepion lycidas. The sequence continues at coordinate 141,133,140 of OZ010573.1, forward strand.
TACACGTGTGCAGGTTATTTAAGGCCAGAATATATTTATAGATTGTAACAATTTTTGATTTATTGAAGGCGTAGATTCATGCCTTACCCAATGTTATTTAGTCGTAAGGGAATATAACGAAAAAAACTGAGACTGTAACACGGCTCTCCAATTTCGAATTCCGAATCATTATCCGTTAAACCACCCGCACATCCATGTTGATATCACCTAGTATTCTCAAGCGGTCACCCATCTAGTTACTGATCAGGTAACGCGATATGGCTCCAAGCCATGGGTTCAATGCGCTCTCATGTTACATTATCATGCTGTAAATGCATTTGATTTAAATACAGTTTCAGCTTCCCTTAATGTATTCTTCTCTCTCATTGATTTTGTCAATTTACGTCAAACCTGCATAAAAAATTTTGAACTCTCCACCATTTTTTCATAGAAAATATGGTGTGTCTTGTTAATGGAAGCGAGATAAATATTCCGCCTGGCTTCAATACTCCCGAGATTTACTTGAACCCTCACCCTACACAGTCAGTTTGTGTTACAATGTCGTTCGTTTTATTTTTTTTTTTGTTTTTTTTTTAACGTGTGTACCCGAGTATTTCCATTTGGGTCGCTGGTCTAATCTGGTCTTAGCTTGTCTAAGCTGGACTTAACCGGTCAAAACACCGCTAGGTAGCAGAAATCACGCAACGGTGGCGGTGGGGAAGGATGTGATCGGAGAAGGCCTCCAGTACAGATACTACATATGGAGCATCCATTCCGAAGGTCAAACTCGCATTCTTCTCTTCTGCGATTCCCTCCAGAAGAATCCAAAAGGAGAGCAGCATCAACAGTCCCAGACTGGTAGAATATAGAAAGTGTAGAATGATGAGAACCAAAAAAACATAACTAGCTCCTGATTTGTTACTTTATTTCTATATATTAATAATATTCCAAAATTGAAAAGAAATTGGATTGAAATATTACACTTTAATTACAAATGAGCGAGTTACTTGAAAAAAAGTACCGAATTGTTGGAATGTTTCATTTATATTTTTTTCATAATTTTTAGGCAAAATAAAAAAAGGGAACTAAAATGTCCAGGAATACTTCCACTTGAAAATAAGAATTGGAAAGGGAAATTGCTGTTTATTTCATAAATGCGTTGTTCAAAATAAGGATGCTCCAGATGTTTTTTTCTCAAAAGTAATTAATCCTCCGAAGGTTTTGCAACTCAAACGTATATATTACTTATTGTTATATACGGCAGTCAATTTCAGAGAAAGTTTTCAACGTTGTAGACGTAATTTAAAACTACAAATACTGAGGATACTGCAGACGGAATATGTGAATGATGAGGATATTTGAAGATGCATATAAATAAAAAGGAAAGTGATGCTAACATTCAAAATGGAACAGCTGAAATGTATGATTTCCCTACTGGAGAAAGAAAGGTTGGATACTATAAAAATATAAACGCAAGATTAAGAGCGAGTTTGAATGAATTAATGAAAACCCAAGGGAAAACATGATAGTAATGATTCAAGTGTTACTTAAAGTAAAATAATGTCAAGATGTTATAGAGATGTTATAGAGAGTCTTTAGTGGCAGGTAGTTAAGGAGAGACCTGATCAGTTACTTAGTGAAAGGATGTTGCATATTAAATATAATAAAACCTGTATCTCTTTCTATAAAAGAGATATTAAACCGCTTAGTATAATACCTGTATTTTACTAAATTACAAAATCATTTAATCAACACCAAATTACTAAATTATTTCACATCGCTGATTATACCGTAAGACATGAAATATGGCTTTTGCTTCTTCAGACTAACAGCTGATATTATAACATTATTTACTGTAAGTATGTGTCAAGTTTTAGATAATGCTTGGGCTTTTGCATATGATGTCTAGAAGGCATTTGATATGGTCTGGCATGCCGATCTTCATCATACTTGAATTGTTATCGTATTGATTGAATGTTTTGCAAATTTGGGATTTGATCCAATCTTTCTTAGCAAATCGCAAATTATAAGCTGACTTCTATCAATATATTGAACATTTCAATATATTGTCTACTGTCCATCTGTTCAATTTATTGTCCAGTGTCCACCAATGCTCTATCCTAGGGCCTACATTTTCCTAATTTCCGTCGGTAAACTTTCTGATGTCATCAGTTCTCAATTGTTGACTATGCTGATAACACACTTATTTACCTCTGTCTTAACGGTAAGCTTGATAGATTCAATTCAAGTTCAAATGCGCTGATGACCTCAATAAGGACCTTCAATCTGTTGTCAGCTGTAGAAAGAAATAGTTTGTTCGATTTAACGCCTTCAAAATAAAGCTATTCTTTTTTATTAGTCTTCAAGAATATTCTGGTGTCCATCAGCATGGCTAATGCTAACCTCCAGGAAAACGACTCATTACACTTTCTTGTGCTTATGTTTTCTACTGACATGAAGGTGTCCGATTATACTGAATGAAATTCTCAATATATTGCCGTACTAGACTAATTTACCCGCCAAAAACTAAGTTTACAATTCGTCCATACACTGGATATTGCTGTCTCATCTGCCCTGTTATTTTTTCTGTTCTGTAATCAGAGATTCTTGATAAAATACCATGAAGAATTTACAATGTTATACATCCTAACATGGCATTTCGGCTTCTGTCTCTGGCCGACCGTGCAAGGCATCTTCGCTGTGACTTTTCTATAAATACTTTCATGGTAATTATTATGATGAGATTTTCTCTTTGATACATCGATTTTATACATTTTAGAGTACTAAGTTGACAACTAAGTCTTACAATTTTAAAGTTAAAATCGCTACATGAAAACAAGATTCTATTCTAAAAGATTCTTCTCTTGCACTTTCCACTTGTAAAACTCTATTTCAGCCTTCTTCTATTCCAGTCAGATTTTAATAAAAAAAATCCAATGTCAATCGTCATCTGTCACCTGAATTACGTTCTTTAATTGCCTTCTCTTCTTAATAATGTTTTATTACATCATTTAGCAGTCAATAATGACTTGAATCTAAGTGGCTTTGCCATCTTTCTTGCGGTGAAAGAATTAATAAAAATCGTACCTGTATTCGAAAGTCTGATCTGGAGGAACTTAGAAGACATACTGACGGTGAAATGAATTTCTAAAAATTCCAAACGCACAGCTTCTGCACTAATCACAATCTGGTCTTTATTAAAATAGACTGACCCCATACTGACAGAACTTCCCTCTACATAAACGTTAACTCTCTCTCTCTTTATATATATATATATATATATATATATATATATATATATATATATATATATATATATATATATATATATATATATATAACGGTAACTATACTCGTTTCGAAAAATCTTCGAATTTTTGATTTGCCAATAATCAAAACAATCTCGAGGGAAAAAAATATTTTAAAAAAAGAAAGAGCTAGAAACATGAAAAAATCGCACAGATACAAGTTTGAAGCCCAAAGAAAAAACCCGACACGAGTAAACAACTAACAAAAGAGCTCGACACAACCGTAGAGCAGACCTAGATAAACCTAGTGAGCCAGACAAACCTACCCAGGTTTCACCTAAACGGATCGTCAGGGAAAAACTCCTACAAAAATAACAAATTCTACGAAATCAAATCAATCCTCAAAGAACGGATAGAAGCTTAAACAGGAAAATATCAAGAAGAGAAGAAGTAGTTATGACTAGACTTCAAATAGGGCACACCGCTCTCACCCATTCACACCTGCTGAAGGGTGAAGAAGGCCCAATTTTCATTCCATGCCAGGAGATCTACATAGTGAAACATTTACTAACAAGCTGCATAGATCTTCAAGAAATATGATTAAGGTACTATCAAGAAAACAATCTGAAAGATATCTTCAACAAAACTGACCCAAATGACATTTAGAATTTCTAAAAAGCAACAAAATTATATAACAAAATATAGTTGGCAAAGAAGATAGCATATAATAACCATGTGCTAAATCACAACACATCTACCTTATATCTTGGGAACAATAAACTCACAAAATATCAGCAAGCAGTAAACAAAAACCAAACAAATTCTTTAGCATTAAATAACCCAAAAGGGTTGATATGCTGTTAAATCAAACAATACATACATACATACACACACACACACACACACACACACACACACACACATACATATATATATATATATATATATATATATATTATTGTGTAGCCGGTGTAATCGTTAGATTCTCGAGATGAGAAATCAGTGGGCCAATTTCGAACAAGTCGTGATTTATACAGTCCCTTTCAAATACTCTTATATGAAATATTCATCCATTTACTGTTCCCCCCAGATATGGATTAAATAAGAAGGGTGTTACTAACCAGTATAGGAAAATAGCAACTTCAAAATTCAACATTAAAATTCAGAACGATATATCTCCATGGCGTGGTACATAATTGAATTTTAACTAACAGTTCTTCAACATAATTTGGGGATAGAATAAATAGATTGACTATGTGATTATTGAAGAAACAACTTCTTCTGAACTGAATGACATTCACATAAAACGAGCAGCCATACTGAAATCAGACTGATCTGCAGTGCGCTTTCAATTTAAAACAGTTCTGATGATGACTCTGCTACTGATAGGCTCCAGATCCATTCATAGATTAATGACGTAAATATGCGTATTTGATCGCGAACTTCTACATATTTTTCTATCTACCTATTTCATCGTGATTCTTCCTGGACCATACTATCGCGATGAATTTTTCACCTGAATAAACTATAAAATATGTTTAATAGCTTAGATCTCTACAGTTAAATAATGAATTTACCACATCGCTCATTTGGTAATCAGGGAAAAGTCAGACTTCATAATAATAACTGTTTCCTTGAGCCCAGTGAAAATTGTAAAAGAGATTTAAGCATGAAAACGAATCGAAAATGGTAAATTCTAAAGGAAATATTGACTCAGACTCTACTTCTGCGACTGAATTCTTACACTTGACAAGAATACATTATCGATCTAATCGATAAAGACAAAGTGTGGATGAGATCGAAACATGAATTAATTCCTTAGAAATAAAGTTCAACCATGCAGACAAATGACGCAAACAAGAATTTGTCTATTTCCAAATTCAGAGACAAGACATCTGAAATTCGTATGGCAAAATAAGATGGTATAAATATGATATGTGCCAATATATGTATTTGATCTTACAAAAAAAAAACAAGCTGAAAAATTATGAAAAGCTGGATGAATATAAGAGTAATATATCGGAGATAAAATATCTAGTATACTTATAAGCTGATGATTACGTCAGTCAAATAGAGCGGTTCACATATCTGGGAAGTTTATTTTTTTTCTCACAGAAGATGGAAATAGTGACGGCGAGATTCGAAGGTGCATGCTAATAGCAAAAAAAAAAAAAAAAAAAAAAAAACTTTTTAAAAGATAAGCAATGTAACTAAGAAACAAAAATATTTCTTTAGGAAAAAACAAAAAAAAATAGAGTTCTGAAATATAAGACATCCGTCCTTTTCTGTGGCAAATAATGTTGTACAATTTTCTCGCAGATGAAGAGAAAAAAGACGGACAACAGAAATGTGTTTCTACATAAGGATGATGAGAATATCACGAATGGTGTCCGTTAGCAACGAAAACGTCTTAAGGGAAATGGAAAAAAAAAAAGGAAATTTATACGCAGAACCCGAGAGTGACTGCCAAATATTGGGCACCTAATGAAGAAGAAGAAGAAGAAGAAGAAGAAGAAGAAGAAGAAGAAGAAGAAGAAGAAGAAGAAATTGGAAAATGTTTTACTCACGCGAAAAAAACAGGCGCTATTGTATCTAACTTATATTTTCATATATCTGCCGAGACCAAGATATTTATGTATCTATAAGCACTTTTTCTTCGTTATTTTTACATGTTCTCCACGTTAAAATAGTAATGATAATAATATTAATAATAATAATAGTAGTAGAAATAGTAGTAGTAGTAGTATTGGTAATCCTATTAGTAGTCTATCCATGTTAAAAAATGACTAAATATCGTAAGATTAATAGTCGTTTTATTTAAAATATTTTGCTCAGGAAATGTATATATTACTAATCATTGTTTCATTCTTCTCTCCCATTTTGGTCTTTTATAATACATGTAATCGGAAATATCTTGGAGTACTACACTATTGACATTAAATATGAAAAGTGACATCTGATAAACAATAATTAATACAACAGAAATTATTAATGAAACCTGTCAAAATGAATAGATGTGTCGTATCCTTATTATTTGTTATATTTTCATGTTTCATGCTCGTAAAAGAGGCCAGATGATATTCAGTTTAGATTTAGAATCATATTTTGCAACTTTTCTGCAACTTTATCACTGTCCTCGGAGAATATGGTAAAACTATGATTTCAGGAATCTCTCTCTTCTTTCACCTAATACTGATTTTTCTCTAGTCTTGTTTTTGTTTTGATAATTGTATCAAAGATCACTGATCTGTCCTTGTTTTGTTCTCCAGAGTTTTCTCACTATTTTTCTCAATATGCTCTGTTCTACAGATATATCAACAATCCTGAAAGTCGACTTTTCCTTGTTTACAAATTACGAAGTTGCCCAGATCAGATTTTCGATTACAAAATATATTTTCTGTTAATTTTCAAAACCGGGATCTAATCATCTAAATGTTGAAACAAGAACATTTTCTCACTTTTCAATGTACCAATCTTTGTAAACAGTCATGTGCGTTTTGCATCGTTTTGTTGAACTAGCTATACTTATATTTTGTTGTGGGGAAAATTCTATTTTCCATATCGGAGGTATTAGCAGTTTTCTTTTGACTGTGTTTCCTTTTTTTTTTTTGATAGTTGTATCACTGGTTTTAATGAAAAAGAATTTCGTTTCACTAGTTAACTGCTCTCAGCGCAAACATGTCTTATTTTTTGTTGCAATAATTATTAATTTCTTCTTATTCCGTTTATCACATCGGGGATTTGTTGAGACAGTAATTAATTATGAATATACAACCGAATAATATGCGAAAATGAGTAAACACTTTGATAGCAATGCTAATGTTAATGATAATAATAGCCGTTTCTTTATAGGTGAAAATGAGGCTGTTGATTGGCCTCAAACGTATAAATACATTTCGGAAAGTTACACTATGACTGCATTTAAATAATAAATACTTTTAGCCTATCCCCAAAATAAAGAAAAACAATATAATGCCGATAAAATAAAAAAAAATAGTTATTTGATAATATAATAAGTGTTATGAGTAATTCATAAAATAAAGATACAAAAAGATGAGAAAATGAAATGCACCTGAATGTTGAACAATGTTTGAAGTAATACAATGGCCAATAGCAGAATATTAATAACTAGAGCATTGTTAACGTGTTAGTTTGAAAGACTTAAAGGTAGGAAAGAGAATAATAGACGACCTATGGTCAGTTGAAATCAGCATGAATATTTACTTCTTAGCATATATTATAGAGTGCGCAAGTACGGACTAAAGACGGAATTGGCTTCCATATGGCAGTCAGTTATGTGCCATGCGTGATACACGCTTAGGCGATCATGACAAACGAGGCAGATGTTTTTCCGGCAGTAGCTTGCCATTTCTTTCTGCAGTAGACCAGTTGCCCAGTTGCCGTCCAAGGCTATAGAACCTGGTCTGTCCTTCTATTTACATAGCTGGGAGGAGAAGAAAAAAAAAACCTTTCCCAAAGCTATTAGCACGTAATAAATTTAATGGTTTCGACTGGAATTCGAACTCGGCTCTCTGTTTCCTCAATCCGGACCGCTATCCATTTACTCCACTCTGACTTCCACATATCACAATTGTTATTGAAGAGAAGTCATTCTAGTGGTTTACTTGCCTTTCTCTTTCATATATTACTAGTCTAAAATTGAAGGGAGAAATGCACATAAAAATAAATATCTTATCTAACAAATGGCTGTATTTCTTGAATAATTTATTAAGTGTTCTCTCACAAACTAATTATTAAATATTTCGTATCCCATTCTATTCTGAAATGACAGAAAATAAAACCATAATCGCTATTATATGTTTGCGATGACTGCACTTAAATCAAGTTTACAATAGTAAAGATGGATGGACATCGGCGCGAAAAGTCGTGTCTTGTTTAAATATATGGCTAGAATTTTTCCTAAAATACGCACTAATGAAATCGAGAAAGACAGGAATCGGTCTTTTTTTTCTCAAGTAAAAAGATAAATAGGAGGATAGGCAAATCTCTCCCATGACATGGGATTACAAATCATACAAAAGTAACTTTGCGAATATACACATCTCTTCAATTTAAATCTATCGCTACATTATATCGCTCCAGTATTGCTTTTGATATTTGCTTCACTATTGGCTTTAGCTAGAGAGAACTTATGATTAATCATCAAAATGTTTCATACTTGACCTAAAATCTGTTTATCTACATTTGGAACGCAATCCGTATGTTTTCCCCTGAAATCGTGTCAGAATCAAAATGTCAGCAGACAAGAATTTATACTGACAAAATAAGATTATTGTATGGATTATATATATATATATATATATATATATATATATATATATATATATATATATATATAATCACACAGTATGTATATATATATATATATATATTATAGATAATCACACAGTAAATATATATATATATATATTATAGATAATCACACACTATATATATATATATATATATATACATATATATATATATATATATTATAGATAATCACACACTATATATATATATATATATATATATATATATATATATATATATATATATATATATATATATATATATATATATATATATATATATATATATACACACACACACACACTTCGGGATTATCTAAAAATAAATACGCTTAAATTCACCTGCCGTACACCAACGACTTAGTGCTACAATCCCCGACTGATTCTATTTCACTCGGGTTTCGATCCTAGCTAGAGGCAACCGGGACGTCTAGCCACACTGATGAGTTTTGATACAGCGAAACAGTGGATGAATATATATATATATATTATTCATGAATTTAATATAGAAAGACTTTCGATATCAGGAAGAAAGGATGCGTCATATTTGGGAATTAATGCGAATGTTAACAGAAGAAAGTAGTATACATTTAATTTATTATGAGTTTTGCTTTCGATATGTTTCTAAAATCAAGAAGAAACGTGTTATTCTTCCTTTAAAAATATAATTATTTTGCAGATCAGATATGCTCATGCCTCGTATAGAAATAAACCTAATTTTCAGATCTGATATGGTCATTCTCTCTCCCTTTTTCTCTCTCTCGGTCTTAAAGGTTGGATGACTCGGCTGCCTTCGTCTGAAACAGCCGTGCAGTCTCGCGTCCATTAAAATTCATGATATGTATATTCTTCCATTATTAAACAGAACACTTCTCAGTTGACTCACAACTACACACGTTAAAAGACTAGACACAAATGTACACGGATAAACGATGTAAACTAGTCCATATGACAACACAGCGCCATCTACTGTAAAATTTCTCTAAACTTCATAACTCGAAAACAATGGATTTACAGACATACGTTTATTTTTTTATTTTGTTTTTTAAGCATTTCACTGCAAGCAAAGCAGGAGTGCCACTAGTGCACAAGGGCTTACAGAGGGCAGAGAACAAGACTAAAGAGTCGTTTTGGGGAAGATGATAAAGAAAAAGCCGGAGAACAATATCAAGGTATCAGAAGACATTGATTGACATCACACTTGAATTTTTAAAGATTATAGTTATCACATAAGCAAGTATGGGGCAGAGAATTCCATAGACGGGAAGTTCGAGAGAAGAAGCTGTTTGAGTAGAAAAGACAGTTACATTTAAACGTCTCTACCGTGAAAGGGTGGGACCTAGATGCCAACATAGTAGTTCGCTTAAATTCACGCAGTCTGGGAAGCCGCGAAGCCAACTCTTCGGAACAGTTGCCGTGTAAATGCTTATATAAGAGACAGGGGGATGCCACGGCAATTATGTGAGAAAGCGACTGTAGGCTAGATGGCAAAAAAGAACATATCATTATTGTATATCTGTCTCTGGAATTTTTTCGAGGACCTCAAAACTTACAGCGGGGGCACCAGACTATATGAAAAGACGGATGGTTGATTTATAGGTTTGAAGGATGGGCTCAGACTAGAAACTTTCTGTCACGACACAGTGAACCAACTTTCCTTGCGGTAGATGAAGCTATTGAGTGTATTAATTTGTTTCACCTCATATCAGAGATCAGCGTGAGACCAAGCAAGCGCAACGAGTCGTTCTCGTGGATTTGGACCTCGGCCATTCTGATGGGAGGTAAGAAGAGCTCTCTGTGGTGGGTAAATGAGAGCAGTTTGGTTTTGGAGGCATTGAAGTTTTCAAGCCATTTCCTTCACCCACTCATCCAGAGATTGGATGTCCTTTTCGTGACAGGCGGTCAGGTTAATTTTGTCAAAGATACTAGGTTTACTGTTGAGGCAGTTGTAAATGTAAGTATCCTCCGCGTAGATGTCTATTTGGAAACTGATGACATAAGATAAATCGTTAATGCAGATCAGGAACAGTGTAGGACCCAAGCGAGGGCCATGAGGAACACCGGAGTTCGTGTTAAAGGAGCTGGAGGCGAACACGTTCAGGACGACTTTCGTTTCGCCGTTTGACAGGAATGATTGTATTAGGTCAAATACTCGTCCTGGAATGCCGTATCCCTGAAGTTTACAAAGAAGGCCGGCATGCCAAATCCTATCAAATGCTTTAGAGATATCTATAGCCACGGATCGAGCTTCTACGTTATTGTGAAGTGATTGGTATACAAATTCAGTGATGGCCGTGTGCACGTCAGCAGTAGATCGAGTAAAGCGGAAACCATATTGCTTGTCAGAGAGCAGAATATGGGAAGTAAGGTGCTTAACCACTTCGGCGTTGATTAAAGCCCCGAAGACTTTTGCGTAGTGTGGTAAGAGACTGATAGGACGGTAGATGGGTCATGTCTCCAGAGTTCTTAAAGTCAGGCACAACAGATGCAGGCTTCCAACAGGCGGGAAAGCAAGGGTCGGTGAGGGAGTAGTTGTATAGTTTGGAGAGGTCAGAAGCTAGTTCAAGAGCAGATTTCTTTAGAACAATGGCCGGCAAATCGTCCTCAGCAAAAGCCTTATAGAGTCTAATTTAGAAATGATGCCCGATACCATCGTTGGTGTTATGTGCATCTCACTCAGTAGAGCTACGATTTTGGGTGGGAAATAGTGTGTGGGTATACTAGTTAAGTCAAGCATTGAATTGGAAGAAAATCTTCGGGCAAAGCATTCAGCCTTGAAAGATGAGGAAGACAGGAACTCAAATTATTCGTATAATGGTGGTATTGTGGGTTTGATGTTGTTCAGGAAGCTCTTGAGGAGCCGCCAATAATCTTTAGAACCAAACTTGTGAGAAGCAATACGTTGTTTAAATCTTTCGGCAAAGAAAAATTGCTTCATTGAGGTCATGCTTGTAGTGATTCCTAAGGGCAATACGAGTAGAATTTGAACAATAGTGTGTGTGTATGTGTGTGTCACACTAAATAATATAGACAAGTTTTGTCTACTTATTCGTAATAGGATTCTCTCATATTTACGCAGAATTTTCTAAATTATTTAATGAGACATGTCTTAATAAAAACAAATATGCGTCAAAAATATACTCAATACACACACACTATATATATATATATATATATATATATATATATATATATATATATATAAAGATAAAGAAATATACTCTTAAGGTGGGCCATATTTAAGGGATAAAGTGTTCAATATCAGAGATAGAATTTGTAAATATAAAAGTGAACATTGAAGTCAACACTTAGAGGCGACAGGATGTTTCATGCTAGACACAATCGTGTATATATATATATATATATATATATATATATATATATATATATATATATATATATAGAGAGAGAGAGAGAGAGAGAGAGAGAGAGAAAGAAAAAGAAAGAGAGAGAGAGAGATATGTATGTATGTATCGGGTGATCCCATAAGTTCTGACCGAATTTTAAATTTTTGTTAAAATGAACGACATTTAAAGAATATTTTATAATGTCTAATGGAGCTGAACATTATTTTTATGTTTAGATGCATTTATACTGATCAAATGTTATTTTAGAGAACAATAAATTTAAATTTTGTTTGATCTGCTAACATGGAAGTACCCAAGAATCCTTTGAGGCACATAATGCTTTATTAGTTCAAGAAAGTAAACTCAGCAGCCGAAGCGGCTAGAAAGATTCACTCAGTTTATGGAGAAGAATGTGTGAATGAAAGAACTTACAGAATATGGTTTGCAAAATTTAGAGATGGAGATTTCTCCCTTCAATATGTAGATCAAACTGGACATCCAGTTGAGTTTGATGAAAAGCTTCTTGAAGCAGCCCTTGAAAAAAATCCTGCTTTATCAGTTGGGGTTCAAACCACACAACTGTTCATCGTCATCTTCAACAACTTGGAAAAGTTTCTAAACTTGGAAAATGTGTGCCTCATGAATTGTCTGAAAACAAACACAAATCCCGAGTTGATATCTGCTCTTCTCTCAATTCGCACCAACTTGTTTCACCTTTTTTTTTGGGGGGGGGGGGGATAGAAGCGTGACTGTCGATGAAAAATGGATCTTTTATCGAAATGCTAAGCGTCGTAGACAGTGGCTTGGTAAAGGGGAATGACCCCAGCCACAGCCGAGAAGGGAACTTCATGGGCAAAATGTTCTTTCAATCTGGTGGGATCGCCAAAGAATAATCCACTTTGAATTCTTACGAACTAATGCAAGAATTAATGCTCAATTAAATAATTCTTTAAGATCAGCAAGGATATTAGGACGCCAGATCCAAAAAGATCCGCAGGTTACTCGAAAAGAGCTGCAAGAAAATCAGCGTACATTAGGGATTAAAGTAACCAAGTGTACAATAAGTATGGAACTACACAAAAACAGTCTGAACTCACGCATCGCAAGGAAGACTCCATTCCAAACGACACAGAGATGCTAGGCTAAAATTCGTTAGAGAGCATATGGATAAAGAATATTAGTTTTGGGAAAAAGTACTATGGACAGATGAAACTAAAATAGAATTGTTTGGTCATAACTATCGAAATCATGTGTGGAGGAAGGACGGTGAAGCCTACTTACCAAAGAACACTTTGCCAACTTTAAAGTTTGTTGGTGGCAGGATCAAAAAGGTGTTGGCAGTATATCAATAATATATGACAAGATGAATGCCGAAAGCTACCAGAAAATCCTGCAAGACAATTTAATGCGTTCTGTTGAGAGACTTCGACTACCTCCTGATTGGGTCTTCCAACTGGATAATGATCTTAAGCATACCGCTAGATCTACAAGGAGGTGGTTAGCTGAAAGTAACGTTGATGTCTTGCAATTGCCAAGTCAGTCCGCAGACTTGAATCCAATCGAGAATTTATGGGGATATTTGAAAATATAAATTCGGAAAAGAGCACCAACATATATAAAGAATTTGAAGACAATATGACAAGAAGAATGGGACAAAATACCACTCAATGTGTGCAAATCATTAGTTGAGACGTACAGGAATAGACTGGTAGCATTTGAACTCAATGAAGGATATTCCACAAAGTATTAAGTTAATATGCTTTTTTGTTTTGTACGAATACTTTTTTCATCAGTTAAAATGAAAAAAATGCATTAATTTCTGTTAAAATAAGAATTAATTAAGTTTATTACTATTTTTAATAAAATGTATCTTTACACATAAAATGTATCAACACTTGTTTTATTTAAGGCTTTTACATTTTTCAAATTACAATTTTCCATGTGTACGAATATTTAATTCCCCCCACTGTACGCAAAGGATTTATTTGGATTAAGTGAAGAATGTTTGAATATTTCTAACTCCTTATGTGTATATGAAAATATAAATGGGAAAACGTTTACAATCTCATGTGAGCAAGAATGTTTAATACGGAACACATCTCATTTCTACAATTCAGTTATTTTTTAAATGGTTTTGTAATCGTTTTCGAACTTTATTTAATAAATTGTTAACAAATTTTTATATTGCTAAAATCCAGTTATGATTTACTCCCTCTCCACCCAAACAGATTGAACGTCGAATATTTGGTATGCAGGTTAAAATATATTTCTGAATTCGATGCGACTCCAAAACTTTTATGACAGTAAATATTATTATAAAATGCGTAGATGCAAATATAAATATGCTAATCTTAAATTAAATTAGGTATGAAAAGCAGTTATCAATATCTACTTACTTAAACTGATCAAAACACATTAACAATTTCAAAGACAAATACACCTTTACATAGCCAATAATAAAAAAAGTCCGCTTTGTTAAATTGTTGGTGCTATACGCGCAATTCCATTAAATAAAATTATCTGGTTAATACAAAAATGTTTCCCATGTGATGTTTAAACAAGTTGATTTTAAATTGTGTTTCCGTTGGAAGGACTGCTCCGATCTCGTCAACTCAAGTCTTTGAACAATTTAAAACTTCCAGATGCAAATATCAGAACGGTCATAAATAAGGAACGATTTCCCTCGTAAAATTGGTTCAGTAGACGAGAACGCATTTTTACAAAATGGTTTAATCTCATTCGAACACGATTTGCTCAACGTGTTTGGACGGGGGTGGTGGAAAATGCCAACGAATACACTTAGTGATTCCTGTTAGTCTTGCTGGATCAAAGGATTTATAGCACGTGTTTCGCTGGTTTGTGAGTATTTTCATCCCCAAAAAAGAATAAAATAAACGGTTGTTTTTAAATTATATATATATATATATATATATATATATATATATATATATATATATATATATATATATATATATATATGTTGAATGAGACCAGATTTTCAAATGTAAAAGACTTCGTCTATTTATTTTCCTCTAACATGAGAACATTTACAATTTGCATTTTATATTTGTCTTGTATTAGTGTGGATCGTCAACATTATGTCCATTGTCAATGGCATTAAATGAAAGTTAACTAAATTGTGGTGGCTTAGTTCATGCATTATTTCCCAACTCTACAAAATGTTGGGTATGAGTCGGATTTTAGTGGTGCCGTGAAGAAGAGATCGAACCGTTCGCCCAATAACTAACATGAAAGCTCGGATTTTCCATTTCTGGCAAGAGACGAAAACAGTATTTCGATTGTAAAAACATAGCAAAAGGGTTGGCCTGAGGTTGAAGATAAAGAATAATTTTGCATATTGTTGCTGGATTATCCTACCATACTTACAGTATAGGTATAGATGGGCGTTAGCAATTTATTTTTTATATTACACGGGCGTTTTTCCTAGCATCGGCGCTGCATTCCTAGATGTGTGAATGAGGACACCTTCATAGGTACACATTTTAATGAGTACAACGAGCCGACTATTTTCCATAGCTGCGGAATAGTTTAGAGAATGAGAGACAATAATGTACATTTTTTTTCCATAGATGAATACCTACTCTATCGGACTGTTATTGAAATCTCTGTATCTATTTTAGTTTCCGTTAAAATGTATAGCAGTAGTTACTCTCAGATTATCTTCCGTATATATTTATTTTTCCTATTATTTTGTACACAATTTCACAAAATAAATTGCTCAAAATCATCTCAAGTGTTACTGTCGAATTGGTAATAAACGACATTTATAACATTAATAAAAATAAAGGTTGTAGAAAGGGTAGATAATTAATTTAAAGAAGCAGATATTAACCATAAAGAGGTCATGATTCATGTGTTATTGGCGGTACACAGATTGGGGTATAATCCATAATGCTGTGATTTTTTAAAAGGTTGTCTGAGTGGACCTTATATTTGGAACAAAGATCGAATTCTGGTGATTCAGCTTCGTTTAAATGTCATGGCGTGTCCTAGCAGTAAAGTTCTGAACTGCTGTGTCTATAAAATGGGCCTGATCTGAAGCAACGCTAATAACGGTAGAATAGAGGTATTTTTTTACAAAGTTGCGTCCATGGAAAGGAAATATCTTCCCAACAGCACCCGGTAAACGAATTAGAATTCAGATGAGCCCGAAGAGCGATTTGCAAGTCGTTAATATTAGAATCAAGCTGACGCGGGAGATTAAGTATAAATATATTAAATGAACATCTGTATTTTTTAAAAAAAATACTATGGCTTGTATTATTCAAGTTCTAATTATCGGCCAAATATGATATTTTCGGAAAGGACTAAAGTGAATATGTTCAAATTTATGATAAGTTCCACATTCTTAAGCGAATAGAATATATTTTGTCAATGAAAACATTTTACCAAAAGAAAATTCCAGGGATTTTTATTTGCTAGTACAGAACTGTGGGCGCTTGTTTCTTTTATTACTTATTTTGACTTCATTAAGTTAATTAAATACTTAATTTTAAACTTCAACAAAATTAGGAGAAAAGTGAAAACAAAATTCTATTCTGATATTCTGTTGTTTTGTGTGGTATCCGACGGTCTAGAGATACCTTGTATCTGACACGAAAGTGTTATGCCCCATATGATGGCGGTACAGCATCTGTTATCGTTCTACAGGCTTAGACAGTTGTGGCCGTCTCGATTGCAATGAAACTATGTGGAGACACTCTCACCCGATGTCGCCTTGTTATCTTCCTTCCATCGAGCACCCTTCTTCTCTGCGGCAAGCTTTCTATTTCTCCTCTCCACGCTTCAACCCCCAGTGTAAATCGCATCTCCAGCGTGAGCGAACGTTGTCAACGTCTTCCAGCCACTCGATGTCCATCTCTATCGACCTCATACACCTTTTGTAGACGTCATTCAGGCAACGGTTCGTTTTTCCTAAATTCTTTCATACGTGAGCGTGTTTTCACGTGAGTATAAAATGCACAATCCAATAGCGACCCTTTCAAAAAATCCCAGAATGAAGCTTTTATATTCAGTCTCTTTACGTTAATATTGAGACTCAGTTAAATTTACGTCAATATTGAGAATGCTGTCACACAAACACAAACACACACGCACACAGACACAGACACAGACACACACACACACACACACACACACATATATATATATATATATATACATGCATACATACATACATATATATATATATATGTATATATATATATATATATATATATATATGTATATATATATATATATATATATATATATATATATATATATATATATAGGAAGGAATAGAAATATCATTTTACTGGCAGGAAATGTTGGTTTCATGCCTCGCAATATCAGAAAAAAGATATTTACTGTGTGTAGCGTTTTAAATCAAAACGTTAAGTGGGTAAGACAGGCGGAAATAACTTATTTCTAGATTTTTTTTCCTTCAGCTTGAAAAGGAATCTTTGCTCTAATCATAAATATATAAATTTAAAAAATAAAAATAAGAAAGGTCTTATGTAGGAAATAGTTCGATTATTATTTTTTGAGACATCTTAACCAAATTGTAGATGGCAGCGTAATTTATGGTGGCCGAATGAATAACTATGTTCTTTCTCAAATGAAAATCTTTAACATTTCAACACGCATTTCCCATCCATTTGATGAATCGTTAAGCTGATGTAAAAATCAGTTTCTGCTACGTTGATATCATAAAAATAAAAATGCCAAGGTCTTTCGTTTAAATTACCTTTTGTGAATCGGCGATTGTTGTCAACAATCCGCTGCGAAAATCCCGACCGTAAGAAAATATTATTTACAACAACCGCGAAAAAGAACGACAAAATTTTGAGGTAATTCGGTACATTATTCCGAACAGGATGACTTACTTCAGTTGTTAAGGCCTTTGCTCGCAAAATGCTATAAAGAGGAAATGAAAAAAATGCCGCCGTTTCTTTTATTTTTCTTGGTCACCATTGAACAAAGGAACCAATAGAAGGACGTTTTGTTTAAAACACCTGGGTTTGTTACTCAGGTAATAGTTTTATTATATTGTCAATATTCATAATGTACACAGACACACACAAACACACATTGCACATATTGTGCTTAGGCGTATATACAATGTTACACGGAGCATAAATTTATGTACGTCTGGTGAAGTGCAAAGGTGGTCTAATGAACAACAGCACGGAAAGGCGAATCAGCCATCCGAGTTCATATTTCAATTATGTTTGTTAATGGACACGTTGTGCTAATGTCCTTGGTATGGGCATGTTGCCAAGTAAGGATGATTCTTCGTGGCCGGAAACCCTTACCAGACTGAGAACCCGAAGAAATAATAATAGTAACCTCAAGATGATTTCATTGATTCATGAAAATACATCATATATCTAGGAGGTACTCCAAAAATCTTTTTGGTTAAAATATATTTTTTAAAATCTATCTATCTATCTATCTATCTATCTATCTATCTATCTATCTATCTATCTATCTATCTATCTATCTATGTGCGTGCCTTCATGTCTATGAAGATATATACGGAAACAATAAGCGTTTAGTTTTTCATATAAAATAATTACAAATTCAAGTACATCTATAAACTTGTTTGCGTGTATATGTGTAATTATGCACAGTGCAATCAATCGATTAGGAACTAATATTTGATTTGGTTAATATATTTGGATGCTTACGTCGCTTAATTTTTCATTCGAACGTAGTAAGAAATTGTCTACTTATTCACCTTTTTAGTTTGATTAGATAAACCAAAACGCCTTTCTTGGTAATGGAGGGAATAATTGTGAAATAGTTGGATTGCCAAAAGTACAGACATTTAATTAATATCTAAAACTTCTGGGCAATATTCGAACAGAAATCATGGTTGAATACGTACATAAGTTTATATATATGTATATATATATATATATATATATATATATATATATATATATATATATATATATATATATATATATATATGTATATGTATGTATATATATATATGTATATGTATATATATGTTTATGTATATATATATATATATATATATATATATATATATATATATATATATATATAATAAACTCGGGTGTCATGCGATTTTTGAAGACATAATTTTTAAGATAATTCTAAGTATGTCACATCATATATCAAATGCGAGATATAAAATTAGTGCATGTAATTGTGGCCCTTGCTACGCCGTTGACCAAAATATATATATATCTATTTACTATAATCAAAAAGCACAGTTGCATTTAGAGTATTGAATGATTTTACTAAAACTGATATTTACTGAACTCTATCCAATAATAATGCATGTAATATTCACATATTGGTATCTTATTATAAAATGCAAACATAGCGACTATGTATTTTTTCTATTATTTACGATTATAAGACATTTAGCTGATTCCCGTTCAGTTGTTTATGGCTGTACCCGTTTACAAAACATGTATAGTATTACTAACGACAATTTTATCACTCACTTATACTTTTAACTTCTTTAATTAGATGGGATAAGAGATAAAGGAAAAGACCTAAGTCTATAGTTATTTCGTCTCTTGAAAAATGAACTTGCAAGATACACGAAATATATGATAAAAAATTTTCTAAGTGATTTTTTTTTGGTGTGGGGGGGATTACGATACACGTGATCGTGCGTTTCACGAGTGTATACGGTATATATAAAAGGGGACAGATTTTAATTGAATTCACCGCATGCAAGTCATGAGGCACAAAGACACAAGTGTTGCTGGATGTGAGAGAATTAGAAAAGAGATGTATTATTGACGAGCAGCAACAATACAAAAATATTCATTAAGAGATTGGATAACGATTGAGATTGCATTTAAATTTTGTAAGATCAAACTTGTCTTGAAATCAAGAAACCAGAAGTGGGTTTTCGTAAATGAGAAATGTGAGAAAAGAAACTGTTAGCATAGAACTAACGGATATATCTAACCAATTCAAGTGTAAAACGATAGGGCCTTGTTGCAAATCGATAATCGCGTTTAAATTCATAGGGTCTAGATAAAATATCAATGAGCAATAATTATTTTACTATTTACAGAAATATGGCACATGACGAAACTGGGGACTGGAGGAAAAGGTCGGTTTCTTCTGTCTTAATTATAATTACCTAGCCACAAACACTGATCTTAACACCACAGCAACGCATTCTTACTTTCTTGTTACATCCACCATAATACCGCATGTCTCTCTGAAAGTCATTACTAGTCCCTAAATGCACAATTAATTATCTGTGGGGGAGTGGAATGCATATACATACATATATATATATATATATATATATATATATATATATATATATATATATATATATATATATATATATATATATATAATAGTGCACTATATATATACTGGAATAATGTCATTAGGGTGTTAAATGTACATACTTAATGTTATTTGATTATGTTCATTAAGTTGGAAGCACTACCACCACCACACAATCTCGGCTATTAATGTGTCCATATGCCAATTATATTACAAACAACCAAGTTAATGTAGTACCAATATTTGTATTTAAATGCCTATATAAAGTTAAGTGCCCATGATAAAAAAGTAATGTATCGGTTATAAAATTTTCAATAAGTACCAAATGATTGTTCATCATGTATGGATATATATATATATATATATATATATATATATATATATATATATATATATATATATATATTACAAAAATTGCTTGAAAATCGAACGAAGCTATGGATTTAAAAATTAATTTTATAATTAAATATATTAAATATAATCTAAGAAAATCAATTCAAATTTCACTTGTATATACATATCCATCACCGACTGTAATGAATTTCTGCATTTTATTATTCATGAAAAAAATTAAATCTTAATATCACTAATAAAAGCAGATATCAAAACTCTGTCGTCCCATAATGACTTTAATATTTATGCATTTACGACACAGAAAAGTCTTATTATTTATTGTAAAAAAAGTTTCAAAGTAAGCGTATCTGTGCTTATGTAGAATAAAATAACCACATTAATCAACGATACGTCCAATTAACAGCACACACGTGCAGATAAAGGCACATCAGACACACGCACATGCACGCACACACACACACGCACAAAATGTAATAAAATAAAAGGTTATTTATCTCTATCTATAAAAGACAGGATATGTGTTTGTGTGTGTGTGTGTGTGTAACGAATGCACGGCCGCAATTTTCGATGGATTTACACCAAAATCTACATGCACATGCTCCAAGTTACTGTAAAGGCCAAGACCGACTTCGCATTTCCCAACTTCCATCGATAGTGGAAATAATCGATTTTTTCTTGCTTCTACGGCAGTTTTCATGTAGTTTGCGGCCATTTTCTACTAGCCAGAATGGGAGCCTATAGCTAGCTGCCACGAATAGGCAAGAAGATTCTATTGCCCAGCGTGAGTGCCAACAGCTGACTGACACGAATGTTAACTAGCTTGCTAGCATGCAAAAAAATCGATCGCTGCATTCGTCACAAGTGGGAAAAATTTAAATCTGCATGGCACTTTACACCAATTGGCTCATTCGCTTGCTGAAACTCAACGTTGATTCTGATTCCGCAGAACTGGGTTGCTGTGAAAAAGTATTTTTGCTAACATTCTTTTTTCATACGTTTTTTCCAGTTAGGAGTCCTTTTTTAAAGCTGATCGTTTGGTGTTCATGTTGTTTAGTTATTTTTTCATAACAGTTTTAATGTTTAGTATAGAGCTCAGAAAAAATTCGCAGTGTGAGATAGACAAAAAGTAAGGCATGTAAACAACATCAGCACGGCAAAGGACACTCCTTTAAACGCAAGGAAGGGCAAACATATTTTAAGTCAAGTGATAGCGATTTCTGTATGAGTCGTACAATTTTTATATGAAGCATGGGCTACGCTGTGCCATCCTGCTAATATATATATATATATATATATATATATATATATATATATATATATATATATATATATATATATATATATATATAAAGCTCCGTTTATTTATTACATTTTTTAAAAAATTTTTTAAATATAAAATAACCGGGGATTCATTTATTAGCGTTGAACAATACGTATACTTATTAATATTAATATATATATATATATATATATATATATATATATATATATATATATATATATATATATATATATATATATATATATATATATAATTTCCCATTTCATTTTGGCAGAGTCGATATTTTCTGTTTGACTCCATATATATATTGTGATCGTTGTATTATTCTTGTATTCTTGTCTTCAATGCTGTTCGCACTTGTTAAATCTTTCTTTAAATGTTGTTTCTGTGGCTCCCATGTAGTTTTTGTCGTTTGTGTTGATGGCAATTTTTACGACAGCATTATATATAATATCCATGGTTAGATATTTATTGTTAAGTGGACAGTTTCGACAGTTGATTATATAGACGCTGATTGTTGCTTTGTGTTGCTGTTTTACTTGTCTTTTTTGAGTATATTGATTTTTTTTTTGGTGGGGGTATTATTTTATTTATGTTGTCTATGAAGATCTAACTAATTTTGGCTTTTTTATGATTTCTATAGCTTTTTGTGATTTGTCTAGTGTTTTTCAATTATATTGGAGATTATTTTTCCAATTTTTCTTTAATTTTAATATTGTTGGGTGGCTAAAACAAATTATGATTCATTCTATTTTATTTTTATACTGTTTGTTTTCGTTTGTATATTCCTGTTTGAATAACCACCATTTCTTATTTCTGATTAGTACATTTTGTTATTTTCGTTGAATATTTTAATTTGCTGGTGTTCCTTGATATTCTTTTATTCATGGATAACGTTGTGTGTTTGAGTGTGATAGATGTTTTTTTTTTTTTGTTGATATATATGTGGTTGCTGTTTGCTTTTCTGTATGGTTTATATGAATTGTCGTTAGATAGAATGTCACGTCAAAGAAATTTACTACTTTTACATTTGATTTTATGTCAAATGTGAATTCTAGAGTTTTGAATTTTGTCTTGTTTTCCTTTTTTTTTTTTTTACGTTTTCTTAGGATTATCATTCCACCTTCTCTGTAGAGGCCTATATTTTATTGGTTGGTAATGTTTGCTAGTTTGTTGATGATATAGATATATCTATTAATTCACATATCTCTGTGCCGTCTTCGCTGCTGTGATTAACGTCAAATTTGTAAATAACACAAATTTTGTTTGTGTTATTTTCTAGATTTCTACATAGTTTGCAGATGTTTATCACATCGGTTGCGATGATTACGTTTCTTTTGTAAGGTCTAGTGCTTTATGCAGCGTATTTTCGTTGATAGATGGATATAAATTTGTTATGTTCAGTTGTATGAAGAAGTATTCTTTGTTGTTGTTGGTTTTATTGAACCAATTGTTTCATTTGTTCTTTTCCACTGATTTACTAATTTTTCTTAGATTTGAACATATTTCCTTTACTATCTTTGTGTACATAAGTAATATATATATCAGTAATATATATATATATATATATATATATATATATATATATATATATATATATATATGCAAAAACACACACACATAAAAGTATGCATATCAATATATACATATATGTGTGTGGGGGATGTCTATGTGTACGTTTATGCATTAATTTATAAGACTGTTTATTTAAAACGTTTTAGTCATTTTCAAACGCATTTCCTATTTAAAAAAGTAAAAGATGGACTTCAGTCATGTCAGTTATTTTTTTAATTATTTATTTTTTGAAAAACTTTGATGTACTGTACAATGTTTTTTTTAAATTTTATCACATCACACATAAAAAAATTAATTTTCAGATGAACAGAACAATTTTATGAATGAATGATGAACACAACAAATATTTTTAGATGGAGAGATTGAGAGATAGATTCTTTATATATATATATATATATATATATATATATATATATATATATATATATATATATATATATATATAGAGAGAGAGAGAGAGAGAGAGAGAGAGAGATTATATGTAACATGTTTCTTTTAAAATCAATTCAAAGGGTTAAAGAAAATTTCCTATCTTACACATATCTATATCTGTGCATTTGTGAGTTTGTGTGCATATTTACGAGTGAGTGGGTATATGCGGTAATATCGATAATAATTATTCACCAATGAGGAATGCTGAACATGTACAAACTTTAAATGCTAAATTTTCTAGAGTTCAACGAGCCTAGAGGAATAGCTTTTTAGTTTTCACATCGCCATCGTTAAATACACACATACACACACAAACATATATATTTATATATATATATATATAGTCATCCATTGACTGTTTCGACGTATCACAGCTCATCATTGTGTCCAGACATGCGTTTGCTTCAGGCCGGGATCAAAACCCGACCGTTTTGACATCCGTCGGAAACTGTTACCCTGAGGCTATCAATTCACGAAGAAAGGGAATTTTTAACACCTATATGTTCGGGATATAGATATAACCATAGTGCTCAATTCGTAGCGTATAAATTTTAGTGTTAATGGTATATATGTGCACGGGGGCGAGTCATCTGTACGTTCACTTTCTGACCATGAGACCAGGCTATTAATCACACCATGCCCGATTTATCTGAAGGGGGCTACCCCATGCGGCAAATTTGGAAGCGTGTATGAGAACCCTACCCAAGTCTTGTGGTAGACGGAACCCTTGGTGGCCGCCAATGCCTGTGCATGTCACCGTTACCGAAGATTTGAGCGTGCTGACCCTGTTTATATTGTTGGTTAGAAACTGTAACTGAGGTCTGCTCATCATAGTTGCAGTATGTAGGAGTTGAACAAAAACAAAATACTCCTGAGCAAGCGTTTGCAACAGGGATTGCCTGTTAAATACAAATATATTTTCGTGAAAAGCAAGAGGAGAAAATCAAATGGTTTAACTCTTCTCGATCTCTGTTTTTGTAACTCAACGAGAAACATGAGCTAGTTAATTAATTTTTACTAAGGTTGTTTAATGTCGCTCAAAAAGCAATTCAAAGCCAAGTATATTTCAAAGACACACCTAAGATGTCACAATTATTGGCAAATGTCAGCTTTAAAAATTTTGCATTGATATTATACTACTAAGCCCAGTGACACATAAGAAAATCTGTACAAATAAACATAGAAATAAAGCTACTGGTAGCACCAAAATTATCGTAGCTATGCAGGCTGAAACTCTAGACAACACGTTAACCCTTCCCGTCAGCTAAAGGCAAGAAAAAGTCCCCTGAGTATGAAAAGGCGCAAAGACAATAAAAACCAATTGACGTTTATATATATTAGAATCCTACGTGACATATACATGTTATTTGGCGGAGATCATCAAATGAATGTAAAAAAAAAACTTGAAGAAACATTGTATTATCGGTCAGATGATTGTGACGTATGAGTTTTTCAAGCGATAACCCTAAAGTTCTGACATCCAGTATTTGCACGCACGTGCAGTTCTTGCGTGCTCTTTTGTCTGCTTGCCATAAAATCTAGGTTATTTTTTTATATATTTGTGCATAGCAGTAATCAATACTGTTCATCTATAAATATTTTGCAATCATTGTAATTCCACTCCATATGTGTAGGTTTTCTATCTGCTCGTATATATATATTTATATATATTTATATATATATTTATATATATATATATATATATATATATATATATATATATATATATATATATATATATATATATTTCTCTCTTACTCCTACCTATTTATCACCTTTCTGTAGTAACACACGCACACACAGACATATATCTTTAGAGGAGTTGTATGCATGTTATTTTGTTTTACATCGCTGTTCACCTTGTACAATGCCCGGGAGCTCCTCGACGTAGAGTTTTACTAGGAAGAGGCATAGTTTATGCAGATAGGTGAGAAAGATAATGGTTAATCCAAGACATCAACAGGTTAAGATTGTATTGAAAGGAAAAAAAACATACTCTTGGGTATCGGTTCCACAGAGCAATGGTGTACAGATATAAGCTGTTTCGGTGGGACTTACTAATCACCAATGAAATAGAAAAGGAACGAGGGTATTTTGTTGCAATGTGCGTACCACGGCCGGTTCTGGCCGTGATGGTTAGAACTAGTAGAACTAAGGTATATAGTTCGTCTGAGCACTTTCCATGACAGCACCGATAGAACATTGACAGGCTTGCGATATCCCGTCTGTGAGAAAGGGGTTACAGGTAGGAAAATAATTTCCCACCTATAGGGACGTGGTAACACTTTTTAACTTTCGAGTCTGGACAGTGAAATCTAGGTAGCTCCTACTCAAATATGGCAGAGGAACTACATTTTAGATCTGATCTGACTCTTGGAAAGATCGAGAATAACACAAGGAATAAGATACTTATTAAGTATAGGGAAGCCTTCATGTCCGACTTACGCTTCAGATCTGGGTTGAGTTGAAGGCCAAATAGTCGCTCAAGGCAAGGGAACTTTTTGAAGAAATATCAATTCCTCACGACTTCAAGTTCAGAATATCATCGTTACTACTACTACTACGACTTTTCAGGCAATAGATGAAACCAGAGATTTTTCCCACTATTGAGTTCTGCCAAAGATCAACTATGTTAATTCTGTAAGATAACAACCATAATTCCAATAGTCATAATAAATCAGCTGCTCAATATCGAAGAATAGAATATCAAAAAATAAATACGTTTACTTGAATATACACTAAGTTTATCTGTATTACAGCTACATTTCAAGCAACATGAAGTATGGATAACATTTCGCAAAGCATAGAGTAGAGAAAGTCACGCGTTAAGTGAAAAGATTTGATTATAAGTATTTCAAAATTGAAGGCTACCACATGATGACTAAATTGGATCGACCAACGGTAAATTCAAAATGTGGTACTATAACAACTTTCTAGTTGCAATAATATGGCCATAGAACCGGCATGTCGAAATTTGGTTGGAAAATAATATGTGAAAAGGGATTTCATTCAAATATAACATGGACTATATTGAAAAAGAGTTCCTTGGAGGTGGTAAATTCTGTAAGATTTGCCAAACTGAATACCTTGTAATGATGCTATTCCGACATCAGCGTTCTCTATTAAACAAGAAAGACGAGACATCAAATTTCATACTAAAAGGTATTTAATTTCCAATACTGAACACGGATTGGATTCATCTACGATGGGGGAAAAATAGGACCCCCAAATATCAAGTCAACACCACATATATAGTTCAATTATAGTGCAATTAAAATTTAAAGCTGTCCTGATGAACCTTCGTTTCTAGGAGGGAATTGAGTAGCAATTATTTTTACTTTTTCTTTTGTAATGTTATTGCAATATTCTATGTTATGCGTCGTATTGAACATGTTATATTACCAGCTTCACTTTTGTTGAATCCAGCAAACTAACACACACACACACACACACACACACATATATATATATATATATATATATATATATATATATATATATATGTATATATGTACAAAACTAATTTTGCTTGTGATTTTCTGTATGCTCGATAGTGCAGGTCAGATTGCAGAAATATGTCATTTTATTTCGGAACTGGGGTTAATTTAAGGAAAAGTTTGTATGGTGTATTTAAATTCCTACAACGTAATATATCGTTAAAATAGTGTCATCTAGCCAAGCCATCAACATTACTTTGACTTTCAATATTGACTGAGGCAGATTTATAAATTTTTATGTATTTTTGATGTTGTTAGAACGTCCAGAATCCATCCACCAAAAACAAATCCATTGATATCTATTTGAAACCAAATTATTCTTTTTGATGAAATTTACAGAACTGACAGCCAGGTATTAGTTCGATTCCGCTATAAAGAGCATTTTGTTTTTGTCAACTTTGTGGTGATATTTTAAGCGTAGCTTATATGTGGGATATAGCCGAAGGTTTAGCGCCCCCAGCGACGATCGAAATCACTACTCTGTCGTAAACTTTCTGAGAGCTGCAAATTTGGTAATAAGTTTGATTACTTGTGGTACAAGGGCGAAAGAAGGAGGAAGTCGTCGAGAATTGAACAGTAGTCGTAATTCATCTGTTACGTATGACTACGATTCCTGAAAAAAACGAATATGAAACATTAGGAAAGTGATCACTTTACTTAATAATAAGTAAGTGGTATGGAATATAATTCTGTGTTCCTAAAACGACGGGATATATCTGTGCCAAATAATTGAGACATATATATATATATATATATATATATATATATATATATATATATATATATATATATATATATATATATATATATATATATGTCTCAATTATATATTAGGTTGGTATAAAATAATGTCGTTTTCTCACATATCTTACTATGTGAGAAAACGACATTATTTTGCATCAACCTAATATATATATATATATATATATATATATATATATATATATATATATATATATATATATATATATATGTATATAATTTACGTTTTATAGATTTAATATTTACTCAGAATAGAATGATGTATTTTATCTTTTTCATGGACAAGAACTAATATTTTCAGTTCACTTAAGTTTAAAAATTTGTTCCAGCTTGTTCAATTATGAATCAGAAACCAACTACATACTCTTAAGTATGTAAAGTTATCTTTGCAGTAAAGAATTGGAGGCAATTGAATTGATTCAGCGTTCTCTCATAGCATCTCTCCAGGACAAAATTTGTAATATGCATGTAACTAGAGATGCCAGAATAATTAAGATTAAAAAACAGAACATACATGCAGAACATTATTGCTTGTATAAAATAAATTAGGAGAATAGGAACATACCCAAAGTTTGCATTCAGTACACATACACACATACACACACACACACATATATATGTATATATATATATATATATATATATATATATATATATATATATATATATATACGTAATCATTATATATATATATATATATATATAAATTCAGTGTATACATACATATATATATATGTATATATATATATATATATATATATATGTATTCAGTATATATGTATATATATATATATGTATTCAGTATATATATATATATATATATATATATATATGTATTCAGTATATATATATATATATATATATATATATATATTCAGTATATATATATATATGTATTCAGTATACATATATATATTCAGTATATATATATATATATATATATATATATATATATATTCCGTATATATATATATTCTGTATATATATATATACTGAATATATATATATTAGGTTGGTGCATATAATGAATATATATATGTGTGTGTGTGTGTATTCTGTATATATATACATATATATTCAGTATATATATATATTCTTTATATATATATATATATATATTTAATATATATATATATATTCAGTATATATATATATATTCTTTATATATATATATATATATATATATATTCATTATATATATATATATATATATATTCAGCATGCATATATATTCAGTATATATATATATATATATATATATATATATATATATATATTCATTATATATATATATATATATATATATTCATTATATATATATATATATATATCCATTATATATATATCCATTATATATATATATATATATATATATATATATATATATATATATATATATATATATATATATATATATATATATATATATATCTGGCGGGTGCTGGATGAAATAGAACAAATCTACTAATTATATATTACTAATAAATATACATCATTTTTTCACCTGTTGTACGACTCTGAAGTTCATGTATAACACAATCTTCAGGATATTAATTCTCAAATTGCCACTAGAAACAAATTATGCAATATTTAAGGGTTAAATTCCTCAGTATCAGAGATAGATTGTATGTACATAGATAAGTTAACACTTCGAGGCAACTGCCTGTTTTTTTTTCAATAACGAATTCCTTTAAGATGGAACAGACTGTATTTCTTGATATTGGCTTTAACTTCCACCTTTAGGATGTCTTAATTCCATACTACATGTATCTTAAGATAACTTTGGGATAGCTTAATTCCAGATATAAATAAAATATGCTCTGTTTGATGAAAATTGACTTTGAGCGTTTTTTGTGAGTCAGTTTTAACATATTTCGAATTCTATATTGTGCTAAAGACAGTATACGGTAGATGGCGCTGTGTTACCATTTAGACTATTTTACATTTGTCATTCGTGTACATTTGCGGCTTAACTTTCTTCAACTTTTAACATATTAGTAGTGAGAACTGTAAGTGCTCCGTTTAATAATGACAGAATATTCATAACATGAATTTTAATGGACGCGAGGCTTCACGGCCGTATCAGATTGTATCACGAACGAAGGAGGCCGAGTCGTTCAACTTTTACTGTTGTATATCCTCGAATTTCAGAGACAGGGCCCGTGGAACTACAAACGATGGATCAAGGCGGACCGAAACCCGCCCTTACACCTGGCCATTAAGAACACATTTAAAGATATCGGAGACGATCCATCACACGTCAAATGGCCCTAGTATGCCGTACATCACATATACCACATGAAGGCTACTTCGGGAGCACCTCCTATATCCGTATCATTTGCAACATGTGCAGATTCTTTCATCTTCTGATCACTCACCACAGGAGAATTTTCGCCATTGCTTTATTTCTCAAACTACCCATTCGTTGTTAGTTTTTTTCAGTCTTGTTTAGGATGCAGAAACATTTGGAAGAGATGTAATAATAAATCTACAATACAATCACTTGTGGACGGATCGGAATTCTCATGATACAATACGGGCTAAATAACAACAAATGTTTTCCATTAATCTGTGGGCTGGAATTGTATGTGACTGACTAGTAGATCCATATTTTCTCGCATCACGTCTAAACTGATGTGTCTACGGGGACTTCCAGAACTGCTAGAGGATGCATCCCTGCTAATTGAAAGACGCATATGTTTCATGCATGATCGCGTTACAACAGATTTTGGTAACATTGTTTTCAATGCATTGACTGACGTATGCCATGAAAGATGGATAGTTAAATGAGGACTGGATCCATAGACTGCATCTTCCCAATCATAATCCTTTGATATTGTTTTATCTGTGTGGCAAATTAAAACAATTGGTTCATGCAATATCTATTAATAATGCGGAGACACTTCATCAACGTGTCATTGTTGACTGCGAAACCATACTACACAGTGTGGGAGTATTTGATAGTGTCCAATAGTCAAGGATCCGATTGATGCATCCGTTTGTAGAAGTAGGCGGAGGACATTTTGAACATTTTTAATTAGTTGCCGTGTTGAGTAAGATACAACGATGGCCTTTTGGACATATGTGTTAGATAAACATTTTAGGGTTGTTCATTAATAAATTTATCCAGGTGTGTCCTGACAATCCGAACATAAGCATCGATGTGGTGATTGCGAACATCTACTATTCATGACAAAGTACACCCAAACGTACACATGTTCACACACAGGAATCCACGGATGCAGCCAACACATTGATCGCATATTAGAAGTGTCAGGACAGACCTGGACAATTTTATACAAACCAACCTCCATCAAAATAGAAGGTACAACATCCCCAGGCTAGAACAAAAAAAAAACATAACATTTCTCCAAACAAAGACATAATAATAAACAGGCTGTCAAACGAGTTATAATCGCCATTATTGACAGTAAAGTACATCCGAGAGCAGAAAATCAACTCAAAGATCAAATATTTTACGAAAGCCCACTAAACATTTCACATTAGAACTCCACACAGTGATTAGACATTTAGATCAACGTACACAGACAACAGTTGAGGGTTTAATCCTGGTAAGACCTAAACAAATTACATTCTACACTATTCCTAAAATACATAAACTTTCAAATGTGATAACATGCACAAATGCAAACGTCTCCATAAGGAACATTAAAAGAAACACCCGCAAGATTCTTGATCTGACAGAATCTTTCACGATCGATCCGATCGGCCGAGCGATTATTTCGGTAATTGGTACTCAACACACTTCAGGTTTAAATTGACCAAATCCCCAAACCTCTACAAGCAGCAATTCCGACTTATATCAAAACAATACCCACTTCTTAAGAATTCTGAAAAATATCGATAGATTAACAAACATTTCACTCCTTGCGACCATAGATAATTTTATAGATAATACATGGAAAAATTATCTACATTTTATATTTTTAATTTCGCGCATGCGTGTTGTTTGTTTTTGATTTTGCCGCCTGGAGAGTACAATAGGATACCGTCTGCGAGAAAAAGAGAACCATAACACAACTCACTTCGCCAGAAGTTTGGAAACAACTTGCTGTACTTCTTGGCATTCGCGCCGGAAGCTCCAATACGAACATTTCAGAGTGTTTGGGTGTTAATCTAAGGATAGTGAAGAGGATTCGGCAAGAGTTGGATGTGTTTAATGGTGATTAAGAGGGTGTTTGGATGACCACTAGCGATGGTGACTTTATACCTCCATTTATCTTCCCATAGAACCTCTGACTCATCATGGAGTCCTACATCAAATAACTTGAGGAGATAGTGCAGCACTGGTACAACAGTGTGAAAGCTGGAAGAAAATATGACTGCCAACAGGAAGCTGCAGAATGCCACACAAGCAGGAGAACCCAGATATGGCTGGCTGATAATTTCTGCGACCACATCACCCCTTATATATGGCCACCTAAACCCCAGACCTCAACATATTTGATTATTATGCGTGGGGCGCACATGTGAAAGACACGTTCAAATCTCTTTGCAAAACCAGAGATGAACTGAAGTTTAGGCTTATGGCAGCATTCACCAATGTAAACTAGATGAGAGTCCAAATAAGTTGCAGGAGATTCGGAAGTTGTCTGGCGATCGTGGTTGAAGCCAATTGTGATTTTATTGAATAAATTTACTCTTTAGTATTTCAAGATGTTCGTGTAATTTTGGTAAATATATCTGTTCACATTAGATCTCAGTATTATTTTCATACTTGTGTAATGTAGATAATGTATCCATCGCACCCTATATATGTATACATATATGAATATTATAACAAATATATTTATATCAATGATATTTTGAAATCATTATTCTTTGTCAAGAAACGTAATTCCATGATTTTATGTAGATCTTTTTCAGATTGTTTGATTCATATTCTGGTACAGAACGACAAATACTTGCATCTGACTGAAAAATAGAATTTACACAAATATAATTTATCAAACGTTGGCATTATCTCAATAGAAAAAAATCATTATTGCTATACTTCTTATCAAGTTAATATTAAAAATAGGTAAAACTTCATTTGTCGAAAATCAATCGAAGTAAGATAAGGTTTTAATTTCAAAACGGCGTCTATACTATTAAAACAATAATGTATGACATTTTAAATCTGACGAGTCTATTTAAGAACATGACTAGATTTTAGCTTAATGCATTAGGGTTTGTAACAATTTTGCCTTGTTGGGCGAAACCATCCCGAGATCAAATTATTCTACTAGGTTGGTGCAAAAATAATGTCGTTTTCTCACATATGTTACTATGCGAAAAAAAGGACATTAATTTTGCACCAACATGATATATCTAATTTCTATCTGTTCTGTATTAATTATTTTTGCATACATGAACACAAAGTTATCATAATATAAATGTTATAGAAAAATTATTAATAATATCAATTGTAGATTTATTATATCGGGAACATGAGACATAGCCTAACCACGTCATATTTTTCTGTTGTCTTTCTGATAAAAATAAGTTTAAATGTATTTTGTTACTATCAAAAGACTGCGAGGGAGATTTCTTAAAATTTGAGGAAATTCATTGTCATTTCTCTGGGGGCGACAAACAAGAAAATGCAGTAATGTAATTTAAACAATATTGAAAATAGTTTAAAAGTGATTCAATGAATAAATCAGTGGCAGAGATATGATCCGTGGAATAAATATACGTGGTTTCCTATTATGCTTCCTTCGTAAAA
>OZ010573.1:141171950-141256950 GCA_963932145.1 Acanthosepion lycidas
GGTCGAAAATTTGGGAATATTTTATCGATGCTTATCCGCAGAATTTAATCGATGTACTGATAGAAGAATAAGTCGTAGTGGTCGGCAGAGAGAAAGATCAATTTTTCGACGTCTTATTACGAAAGAAGAATGAATATTTTCTTTGGTGTGAATTCTGTAACTCTTACCATTGGTTGGTTGCAGATCGATTTCCCGTATCCACAGTAAATGGGGTAACATGACTGCGCATCAATATAAGCTTTGATATATACGTAAACAAGGAAAGGCAAATATACTAATGTTATTACTGGGAAGTTAAGCTAATATAAGTGAAAAAATTCATGTATGTATAAAGAATTAGATCTTTATCAGCCTATCCGACTATTCCTGCATCCACGCCCTCACATGCATACTAAGATACATGTTAGATGTCTAAATGGTCCCAGTAGACAAAAAAACCTATGCACGCACACAGACACAAACACACACATATATACATATATATATATATATATATATATATATATATATATATATATATATAGAGAGAGAGAGAGAGAGAGAGAGAGATAGAGAGAGAGAAAGAGAGAGAAACATACGATCATCATTATCATCAGTTACACACACATACGCACACACACACATATATATATATATATTATAATATTTTTAAAATCATGATTCCTTCGCTGCACAAGAGTCCTCATGTTTAAAAAACAAGAGCCAAAAACCTCAATATAATTATTATTTACCTAACGTGTTCTTTCCTATTTTGCTACATATTTGCACACATAAACACACAGACATACATACATACATACATACATACATATATATATATATATATATATATATATATATATATATATATACTATCATCACCATCATTATCATTAATTCCAATATTTCAATCGTCGGGGGACCTAAGGGTAGAAGAAAGAGGCAACATCTTCTAGGATGCTAATGTTGATAATGGCACTAAGTAGTTCCTTGCCTTGTCATCTCTGTCCAATCTTATGTGTTGTCTGACTAGTATTTACGTTGCCGCCCACGTCAGAAAGGTTAGAACAATTTAGAATATATTTTTCGTCATATAGCGGGAGGCTAAGGACTAAATTTCGTAAAATAAAATTGTAGTTCATGAAAATTATATCCTTTGTCAAGGAATATATTATACGCATTCAAAACGAAAAAGAAAGTAGAAGGATCGAAGACAACATTCAAAATCAAGATTTAAATTCATGTTATCAAAAGTATATTCCCTTATTCCTTTTAGTAGATACAAAAACAATTTATTCTGAACAGACTCTAAAAACCTTGTCCGGTCACTAGGTAATTAACTTTTTCGAAATGAAGCGTTTGAATATTAAAGACATTATTTTCCGAAAAAGAATATTAGCCTGTCAATGTTTGTGAATCTCAAGATTCTTCGTGTATTTGCTGCGCATTTTAAACCATCGTTGTATATTTGTAGTAAAGGAATTCGCTTGTTTCATTTAGATAAAATCACTAAAAATAATAAAAATCAAGGATCAAAAACATAAGCTAGCAAATCCTCACATGAAGCTTAACTCATACATATATACACATTAAATAATCTGCCGAAAAAGTTTACGAATGAAATATGAAAGTTAAATATTGAATCTTACTGCTATTATCGCCTTCCTTGGGGTGAAATGATTAGAGAAAAATTATGATATTTTCATATTTTTAATATAAATTGTTTCTTTATGATATAAAATATAAACTGCACATTCTAATATATATATATATATATATATATATATATATATATATATATATATATATATATATATATATTGCTTGTTATTCGCTGGGGTTTTTCTTTCTTTGTACCAGAGATTTAAGATAGTGGACGATTCCTTTCGCCCTGTTCGAAGGTTTCTCGTGATTTTTTTCCCATTTTTTCTCGGATGCTAATTTATTTGGAATTTGTGGTATCCACGTTTTTTCGCCCACCGAGTTTAAATAGATTTACATTTTATATATATATATATATATATATATATATATATATATATATATATATATATATATATATATATATATATGTGTGTGTGTGTGTGTTTTACAGAGGAAATATATATCAAATCTAATTCTCTTTATAGCCATATTAATGCGGTGCTAAGTAAATTTGAATATTCTACATAATCGAAATGCTCTGATAGGCAAAATGTTTATCCATGCTACACTCGTCAGCATGTTTACAAATACACATATACTTTATAAAAATCTGCGCCAAAAACATATCCTGCATATATCAAATGTTCTTAATCGTATTTACATATAATTCGACCTTTTTCACCCGGCACTTTCGGCACCGGGATATTGTAGGACGACATAAAATTCTGGATAAGAGAAATTATACCCAAAGAAAAACTATGTAAATAGTTTTGCCAGTACTTTCCATGTCTATCTCGCCGTGTTATAAAGGTAGAACAAAGATTAAAACAAGAAATACAAGTATCATTAATGGTTCCACAAACTTTTTTATTGTTTCATGAAATACAAAATCTAATGAAGCCTAAAATTCCCCCAAAATGATATATATATATTTATTATATTATAACGAGTTATATAGGAGAATTAAAAATAACGTATTATCATAACACTCTGTTGCTGGCAACTGCTGCGGATTGTTGTTATCAACAACTGGCAATGACTTCGTATTCCCTCAAAGAAATTAATGATTATTGATTCTCAAATATGCCGGACCATGTGAGTGGTCGGATAACGGAGCAAAGAATTTACT
The DNA here is from genome assembly GCA_963932145.1 of Acanthosepion lycidas. Classification (NCBI taxonomy): domain Eukaryota; kingdom Metazoa; phylum Mollusca; class Cephalopoda; order Sepiida; family Sepiidae; genus Acanthosepion; species Acanthosepion lycidas. The sequence continues at coordinate 141,174,703 of OZ010573.1, forward strand.
AACAAACACTCTAAATGAAAATCTAGTTTACAAAAATAAATTATCCGGAATATATATTCAAAACAAAAAAACAAAAAAAAAAACAAAAAAAAACGAAAAAATAACGTCATAACTAATCTCTATAAGATACAAAATTAAATAACATGTTTATTAATTAGGAAATCATATTGAATTATGTCGAACACTCGGCAGTCACAGATATAGCAGAGTTTTAATGCAAATTATATTAAGGTTATGTGAATAGTTACTATCGTTACAGTACATTAATTCAAGTACAAAAATCTCGGATAAAGAAAATAAAAGTTAAACAAAAGAAATATATGCTTTCTACTAAACTATTTCTATTAGTCCTTGAAGGTATCATTGGCCAAATAAACTAAAAATAACTTAAATAAATTACGATTTCTCTTTATTTGTGTGTCTATCTGCGGTTAATAAAATGTATAATATATATTTTTCGTTCATTTATATATGATGTTCAATTAATATTTAGCATTTTATTTTACTTTTGTAAACTGTAATGAATAAATACACATATTTCGGGTGATTTGAACAAAATAAAAAATATATATTATTTACTCCAAACACCGGTGAGTGTGACTACGAGAAATAACATTATGTATTCCGTAACTTGCTGATGATAGAATTAATTCATTTAACACGTACTAGTTTTTCAGACCATCTCCTTCCTCATCAATGCAGTTAATTTGGTTTTGAGTATTAATAACACATATAGAACATAATACAATGAAAATCTCAGCAACTTTTAGTTAATATCTACTTCTCAGACTATAGATTGATTCAGTCTTGCTGATAGTTGGTAGTTTAAATGAGAATGAGGTCGACATCAATACAGAGAGTTAGAGATGTGATGGAGAAGAAAATCAATTTAGGATCAATTTCAGTGTCAAGATGAAAAAAAAAAGATGGCGGTTGAAATTCAGTATCTGACATTCCGTTCATTTGTTTCCCTCTGACCTCTCTGCTTGCACATTTCATAGACTGAAAAGACATAGCAACAGTTTATTTCGATTGGCATAGACAAGATTGTGCCGATGCGATTCTGACGAGATAGACAAAACTGGATCCTCGAGTAAAGAAACACAAATGACAGCAGAATATATGGAGCAGACAGGTCAAACGGCAAAGGGGGCGGATACAGAATCATAGCTAAGTGAAAGCTTTGAAATGAAACTTCTTCATCGACTCGACCGAGAAAAATATGTCATCTATAATTACTAGAAAGTTACGCGCTATAATAGGATTAAGGTCTATATGGTCGGAGCAAAATAGATGGGCGCTTTGAACCACAAAATTTCGAACGTCATAACTCAGCTGAAACAACAGCTTATTAGTTAAATTGCCATTTGAATTGACACATTGTTGTCAGTGACCCGGCAATGGATACAATCAATCACAACAGAAGCTAGGGTTTAGGAGCCTACAATTCGCCCTGATATATTTTTTCCATTACCCATATTGATTGCACCCGTTTCCATGAAATAAATTTCGATTAAAAAAGCAGTACTCAGCAGGAAATTCTAGTACACAGTGAGAGCAAAGAGTAACGTAAATTCATCAGATTTTTTTCGGGTGATTTGTTTAGAAAAAAATACACTTGTGTTACTGTCATAGTGGAACACACCTATTCTATAGTTAATAGACGCTCCCACCTATAATAAGTAGTAGTAGTAGCAGTCGCCAGTGAGCTCAGTGAGTTGGTCAGTCAGTCGATGACAGACATTAAAGTATCAGCCACCACAACCAGATTGCTGCGTCATTAACTATTATATCATGTTTCTAACATTTTGTACGTCGAACCTTTTTCGGACCGAATTAGTGAAATACATGCCTCCACTGTGAAACTACTCTATAACAACTTTGGTGACGAAGGATTCGTTCTCATACGGTGGAAAAAATAAATGTTTTTTTCGTTCATTCTACAACACTTGACGACAACGATTCGAAACTCATACGGAGAAAACAAAAACAAAAAAAAAATTCGTTCGCCATATACAACACTTGGCGACGAACGTATTCGGATTCATATGGTGGGGAAAAAATTCACCCGTCATAACAAACTTGGCGTACGAAGTATTCGGATTCATACAGTGAAAAAAAAAATTGGATCGCATTATTTGGTGACGAAATCCGTTCTGATACGGAGGAAAAAAAACTAAAAAAAAAAAACCTTCTCGTCAAATTTTCGGCGACAACATCTCGGATTCACATTAAAAAAAGAAAAAAGGAAAAAATGGCAAAGTTTTTCGAAAGACAAGACGTCACCTTAGTGACAAAATATCAGTCGTATTCTCAACTGAGAAAATAATATTTTTTCTCGATAAACAGTTTGCTCAAATGGGTCACGAATTGCAAATTTCTTTTGGACCCACCCCCTCTACAATATTTAAGCATTGTGTAAACTTTTTGCGAAGATGGAGGAATGCAAAAATATATACCAGGAATGTTTTAAGTTCCAGACGGAACAACAGATGACAATATTAGAGCAACAGAAAATATTCCAGCTGCAACTACAGGAGGAAACTTTTAATAGACAGATGCAGTTTCAACGAGAAATGGAACAAATGTATAAGGATTTTCAAAACAAAATTCTGGAATTAACCGAGAAGAGGAAAGAGAAAAATCTACGAAACGATTCTTTCCCAGAGAATACAATATGGAATTCAACTGAAATATTCACGTACAGTCCGGTTGAAGAGATAACATTTGAAGAGTATTATAAAAAATATACGGACGTGTATAACGAGGATTGCCACACGTGATCTGAAGGAAGAAGGTTAGACTTCTTTTAAGCAAGTTAGGAACTGCTGAGCATAACAAATTGGTAAACTACATTTTACCGAAAAAAATAGCGAGTTGACTTTTACCGAGGCTGTAAATATATTAAGTGAATTATTTAGCAAAAAGACATCTTTGTATCACAAGTGGTGGAAATGTTTGAATCTGATGAAAGATGACGAACACGATTATATAACCTACACAGCCAATGTGAATAAGCATTGTGAAGAATTCAAGCTAGCAGAGTTAAGCGCTGACAACTTTAAGTGCTTAGTGTTTGTTCAAGGGCCGGTATCGGAAAGAGAGGCAGATTTGAGGAAATTGGTACTTTCAAAATTGGAAAAGGAACCAAGAATTTCGATACAGAGGTTTCACAAGACTGCACAAGATATGTTAGCGTAAAGAAAGATTCGAAAAGATAGAGCAGTCTGGCGTTTCGCATGTAAGGAAAATACGGTACAAAAAAAAAGTCTACGAAAAAGAATTCTAAAATTGCGGTTTATCAAACAAAAAGTGAAATACCAGAAAAAAATAAACAGAAACTCCCGAAGGCATGTATTGCTGCGGTGAACTTCACTGGTACAGATATTTCAATTTTAGGAATAAAATATTTTTCAACTGTAAAAGATTGGGTCGTAAAAGCTCGCACTTTAGGTCAAAAAATAGAAACAATAAAATAAGAAAATTAAAATTCGACGAGGGGAACGATGGAATAACCCCAAAATTTGTTACCGTCGAAATAAGTAATAAAAAATAAAAATGCAACTCGACACTGGTTCCGACCTATCTATCATAAATTTGCATAGGTGAAAGAAGTTGGGGAAACCAACTTTAATGAAGACAAATAAAATCGCGAGGTCAGTGACGGGAGAAAAAATACAATTTATTGGAGAGTTTGTTAAAACGTCACGTTAAATAAAAAAACGGGAAAAGCTAAACTATTTGTTATAGAAAATACCACGAACTTACTTGGTACGGATTGGATAACAGAATTCCAATTATGGGATCTACCGATAAATACTTTCTGTTACAAGGTAGATTTTTTAAACTACGAAGCCCAAAAATTAGGAAAGAAACTTAAGGGAACATTTCCTACTGTTTTTTTCTCCAGGTTTGGGAACATGTACCAAGATGGAGGCAAAATTACAACCAAAACAAAACGCTCAGGCGGTATTCAAAAAGAAAAGGAATGTACTGTTTGCTTCAATTGAACAGATAGATAAAGAATTGGATAGATTAGAGAAAAACGGTGTATTTAAAACAGTTGAATGGGTAACACCGACGATATATGTGAAAAACAAGCTCTAGAAAGATGAAATCGACACCGAGAAAAAATGGGGATCGAGTTACCCGCAGTCAGGTACATGCAGTATTATTAAATGATTTAAGTTAACAAAAAGAACCTACAGTAACTGTGACTCAATCTTTAAGAAGCTCAAAGCAGAAGGTTGTTTCTGGTAACGCTATGGAGATATAAAAAATAAATAAATAGAAAAGCGGATTGGCTTTATGATGTACTTGGTGAAAGGGGAAAAACTCACATGCAGTGACCAGATCAGACGAAGTTTTTCATATGCAGTTGACAGCGGTCCCGCGGAAGAAACGCCGAGGGAGCTGATTTTCAATACGTTTGATCTAACAACGCCTGCAACAATTTTACCTGAGGTACACCGATCCAAAAGAAAAAAGAAAGGCAACTGAGCATTTAAGAAAGTGGTTAAAAAAAACAACATTATTTGTGTTTTTTCTTCATATTTTCTGTAAAAATGAAAAAAAAAAAAAAAAAAACTTTTTACTCTTACGGGGTAAAGTTTTAGGCGGGTGGGTGTTATACTGGAACACACCTATTCTATATTTAATAGACTCTCCCACCTATAATAAGCAGTAGTAGTAGCAGTCGCCAGTGAGCTCAGTGTGTTGGTTAGTCAGTCGATGTCGGACATTAAAGTATCAGCCACCACAACTAGATTGCTGCGTCATTAACTATTATATCAAGTTCCTAACGTTTAGTACGTCGAACCTTTTTAGGACCGACTTAGTGAAATACAAGCCTCCACTGTGAAACTACTCTATAACAGTTACTTTGCACCGAGATTGTCTTTTATCGTTTCACCATTGCTGGAGAATATATTTGCCAGTTTTCAATACCAAAGCAAGTCAATAAATTTTTACATGAGAATGACATCGGTTTGAAAGAAAATCTTATAGATAACAAACAGACACATGTAAATATATTGTGAAGAATCTTGAGAGTAAATAAAGTCCATCAAATCCAAGAGATTCTTGTTTTCGTTATCACAGAGAAAACATTTATCTTAACGAATTGTATCACACCGTACAAGACAATGAAACATATGTATCCATTTCCATATTTCATTGATATCTTTCAGCTTATAACCAATTCCATAGTACAGGGTATTTGGAGTCGTGTACACAACACCCAGGCTCTTGTATGACCGTACTACTCCATGACATCCAACAATTCTTCGTTATAGTAAGATGATGTGCAACTTAGAGAAGTTAAGTATTTGACAGACAAACTGAAAGGGGCAAATATTAGGAAGCAATGACACACGGCTCTTTATGCAGCTGACCGTTGTCCCGCTTACTCTTCTTGCTGGCACCGGATTCAGCAAGTTTAAATAAAGGAGAAAAACACATTCTTCTTTAATAGCCAAAGAAAAAATAAACGTAACAAAAATTCACCATTACTCTGAATGAGTTTTTTTTTCTCATTTCAGAGTAATTGTGAATTTTTATTACTTTTTTTCTTTGGCTATTAAAGTAGAATTTGCTTTTTTTTCTTTTTAATTCAAATAATTATATTGAAGTTTTAAGCTCTTGTTTTGAAACATGAGAACTGGTATGTAGTGTTGGAATCATATTTCTAAATAATTATATATATATATATATATATATATATATATATATATATATATATATATATATATATATGAGAATAGACGAAAAGAAACGATGAGATTAAAGATGATTACAAAAATGCAGCGAAAACTATGTTGATCCGCATATATATATATATATATATATATATATATATATATATATATATATATGTATTACACTACTTAATGATTCTCTATGACATCTATCTTCCAATGATGTCCAATTTATCTAGGATGATTATTGAGTTAAATTCATGTTATATGATCACCTTAGTTTACAGATTTGTATTTTCGTAGGTTAAATCATCCTATAAGAAGAGTCGATCTTAAATGTAGTAGAAGGCCGTCGAATATTTCATAATAAATAATATAAAGGGATGACACTGTAAGAAAATCTTAGAAAAAGTAAGAAGGAAACAAAACTATAGTACTAACAACTAAATGTAGTAATAGTGCATGATTAGTGATTAGCGAAAGCGAATATTTCATGTGTAAATAAAGTACTGTGGACGGAAAGACGTAATTGATAGATAAATTTAAATCTATAGTTTTGTAATTTTTTTTTCAAAAGCATTTATGCAAACAAGCTCCGTTCTTCGAAGAAACGTCTTTTATTAGCTTTAATTTCTTTCTTAATTTTTCTGATAATCATTTATTTTCAGATAGATGTGGAAATACTTGATGCTATGTAATCATATGAAAAACGTACGTTGTAATGTTTGCCTAAAAAACAGAGAGTATATAGAGATTGCCCGGGAGTTGTCAAAGTTCGCTAAGTGCTGGAAGATGCTGACCGTGATTCTATAGCTGTAGCCGAATATAAAATGTCTGTTAATGTTCCTGATACCATCAGAACACAGAAATGTGTACGAATGGTGGAGAATATTATCGATAAGTATCCGCAGAAATCAATTAACGCCATTGCTAAGGACCACAATGTTTCAAGGCACTTTCAAAAGAATTTTGCATGAGAACCTTCGATACATGTCATATGTGATGCGGAGAGACCAATTAATGACTTCAAAGACAAAAGATAACAGTCTGATCCGCGAGAAGCGCTTGTTGGGCAATTTGAAGCATAAAGAGCCAAGAATGCTTTGATTTTTCTCTGATGCGAAAAACTTTGATCGGGACCAAACAGTCAACCAAAAGAATGACAGATTGTTATGCCGATACCCTAATGACGTTGCAATGGTCATGTACAGAAACCCTCTGGCAACTCTGATGGTTCTGGGAGTAGTGATCAACGATGGAGATGTCATGTACCCTCACTTTTTTCCATGGGGCTTCAATGATTCTGACAATGAGGAGATGTTGGAGAGGGTTGTGTGACCGTGGATAGACAGCCAGGGCAAAAGAAGATTGAAAAAAAAATCTATCATGGCACCGTCTCATGAGGCCAAGCCGACACATGAATGGATGGCGTAACTCTCCACGATCACATAGCCACAAATATACGGACTCCTAGCTATCTAGGCCAAAATCCGTTTTACTAGTACACATGGGGAATAGTCGAGAGAGGAGGCTATGAAAGCCTTTATAACATTCTAAAATATCTGAAGTCCACCATAACTAGCGCAGTGTCCAAAATAGATTAAAAATCATCTGATTCCGCCGTGTCAACGTTTCAGAACTGATTTGTAAGCAGTCATCGATGCTAAATGCGAAATCATTAAGTAGATGCGTCAGAAATAGTCTTAAAGTTTATAATGCCAAATCCGTCTAATGATAAATTTATTTTTTCATCGCGAATGTCTTTAACTAGATTAATGCATCTGGCATGTTGTCTGCTGCTGCTCTCTCACATAAGTGCCGTTGCCTCCCTCTGTTTTTTTTACAGATAATTTCATGGTAACCTCTCCGATGAGATGCTTTCGTTGGTACCAAGACTTCGTGAATTTAACTTGTCAACTAGGCTGGTATCTCGCTCTCCCCCTTTCACTGTCGAAACTGTTAAATGTAGCCGACTCTTTTACTCCAATAGCTTCATGTCTCGCACATCTCGCCTGTGGAACTCCCTCCTCATTTCTTGTTTTCCTGATAACTATAATCTCCAACTATTCAAATGTAACGTCAATCGACGTCTCCATATTCCCTGATCTATCCCCTAACCTTCATAATTTCTTCTATCTCTCCTCTTTGTTCTCGCTCGTACTGTGAAAACCTTTAATTTCTAGTGGCTTCCCGCCTTGCTTGGGGTTGAATGCTTAAAAAAAAATCTTCAGTGACCTGAGCAACCCACAACATGGCTGGTAATTTTTTTTATGATCCGCGACGTGTTAAATGTGTCTTTCTTTTACCTATCTATGTCTGAATGACATTTTATAAATCGATTTCGGATATATATTAGATATACAAATTCCTTCTAGACTAATGGCGAAAGATCCTTTCTCATGCTTACACGTAAATAATATTTTTTTATATTTACCTGCCTGAATTTCTTTTACCTCTCAATGTGTGAATTTGTTTTCATTCTTTCTTTTCATTGACGTTTTATAGTAAGGGACATCTTTTTAAAAACGAAGAGGAACTACAAAGAAATTGTTGTTAACGATCTCTATCTATAAAAGGCAGGATGTGTGTGTGTGCGTGTGTAACGAATGCACGGCCGCAATTTTCGACGGATTTACACCAAAATTTACATGCACATGATCCAAGTTAGCGGGAAGGCCAAGACCAACTTTTTATTTATCTACTCTCATTGATAGTGGAAATAATCGATTTTTTCATGCTTCTATGGCAGTTTTCATGTAGTTTGCGGCCATTTTGTACTGCCCAGAGTGTGAGTCTATAGCTGGCTGCCACGAAAATGCAGGAATATTTTATTGGCCAGCGTGAGAGCCAACAGCTGACAGACACGAATGTTAACTAGCATGCTAGCATGTAAAAATATCGATAGCTGCATTCTTCACAAGTGGAAAAAATTTAAATCTGCATAGCACTTTACTCCAATTGGTTCATTCACTTGCTTAAACTCTACATTGATTCTGATTCCGCTGAACTGGGTTCGTTGTGAAAAAGTATTTGTTGTTAACATTCTTTTTTTCATTCGGTTTTTCCAGTTACGAGTCCTTTTTTAAGCTGATCGTTTTGTGTTCATTTTGTTTAGTTCTTTTTTTCGTAACAGATTTAATGTTTAGTATAGAGCTTTAAAAATTGCAATGTGAGATAGGAAAGAAGCACGGCATGTAGCAACATCAGCACGGCAAGGGGAACTCCTTTAAAGGCAAGGAAGGGCAAAAATATTTTAAGTCGAGTGATAGCGATTTCTGTATGAGTCGTACGATTTTTAAATCAAGCACGGGAAACGCCGGGCCCTGCTGCTAGTCAGGTAATAACAACGTGAGGATTATTTAACATAATGATTAAATAAGCGTTGGAGAATGTAACCCTGGCAGGGTACATTGACATCAGGCAAAAAAGCCGGAAGTAGAAGATCACTTATTAGCCAAAATTAAACAAGAAATGTAGAAAGAAAATGAATCCGAAAAAAGGTCAGAGAAAATAGAGAAAACAATGAGAGAGGGGTGGGAGAATAATACAGAAAAAGGGAGTGGTTGAGAGAGGGGAAACGAGAAAGACAGAAAGACAAAGAAAGAGAGTGACAGAAAGACAAAGAAAGAGAGTGACAGAAAGACAGTGGAAGAGAGTACGAGAAAACGAAAGAGAGGGGAAGACTGAGAGAGAGAGAGAAAGCAGAGTAAGACGAAGAAAGTGTGTGTGGGACAAACGAAAAACAGGGAAAGAGAGTGAGAGAGTGCGGGAAAAAGAGAGAGAGAAAGATAGAGAAAGAGAGGGAGAAGGAGAGAAAGCGATAGAGAGAGAGAGTAAATGTGTGAAAAGCTATCGCCGCTTAAAAATTATATTGAAAGCAAATTGAAGAATTTCTTCTTGAATTAGACGATACAGAAAAATACACGTTACCTGTCGATATGTAAAATATATTTTAGAGACCGATGTGGGTAATTCAATTTGTCTTGGCAATATTTTTACATTTTTGACTGTGTAAAAATATTTTTCCAGTTAAATGGGTATAAAAGTTTTAACTACCTCGGTGAGACACATTTTTGAAATTTGTAAAATTGTAAAAAATATATTTTTATAAACGAGCAGAATTTGTAAAACCTGGTGATGTTCGAATGTTTGTTCCATGCCTTTATTTGAGAATCTTATTCTTTGTCTGTTGCGGAAAATAATGAATGTTTGGAGAAAGCTTTTTCCTGTTTTTCATTAAAATCATTTTCCTGTACTCATGTAATTATCGATTTAAAATGTTTAAACGTGAATATATTTATATCTACACGTGTGGGTTTACATGCTGATTGTAAAAACAAAAAAAAATCTTAACTGTCGATCTGTGAAGTTCTTTTTTTCAAATTCCGATGTGTGAAGATACTGTTTTACCTGCTAATAGGTGAAAAGCTTTGTAACATACAAATGTGTGAAAATCATATTACTTGACAATAGATAAAATTCGTTTTACCTGAAAATGTTTAAAAATGTATTTTAGCTGCCAAAGAGTGAAAATCTTCGATATATACTAACAAGAAAAAACTATTTTATCTGCTAATGCAAGAACGTGTTTTATCTTGCTGCTGTGAATTTTTTTCTCATTTTTTTTTAATCAGTCTAAGTTTGGAAATCTTTCTGCTTGTCATTGTGTCAAAATTCTTTATTCCTGCCACAAAAAGTTAATTGCCTCAGAGTTATATGTTATCTGAAAATACTAAGTGCATTCCAGAAATGTTTAGACATTTTCAGTAGAAGCATTTAATATTGCCAAAGAACTTCAAATCTCTAATCTTTTCACCGTTGTATTCTGTGAGTTCAATGCACTTGTAGATCTCCAGCTGCTTCGTATATATGTCCTCAAAACTGAAGATGTTCAGGAACCATCTTCTCAATGTCTTCAAAGCATCTGCCCTTGATGTTCTTTGGGAACAAGTAAAAGTGATAGGGAATAAGTTCCGGACAGTAGAGAACATGGGGGACAGTTTTATTGCCTGTCTGTGTCATTAGTTGGTTACCAGGATGGAACTGATGTCTGGTACCTTGTACTGGTTCAGGTGCCAACGGCCCGGTTCAGGTGTCAACGGACCGGGAAGAGGATCAGGCTTCAAATTCTCCACCAAATACGCTTTTGTTTGCGGCTGCCCGGAGGGGCACTGTGGGTGCAGATGATACCCGTGCAGTCGATAAAGAAACCATCTTTTGAAATCCGGTTTCGTTTCAGATTTGGTTTGCCTTACCTCCTTCGGTCCGTGATATTAAGAATGCTTCTGCTGTTCTCTCTGTCTCATTATCTCTGGGTACTAACAGAGACACCTCTCGTCATAGGGCGCCAGAGACTCAAGTATTCTTGGATTGAATCTACTAGACCATTTTCCTGGTGTCATAAACTCGTTTTTCCTTTATTCGTCTCCATGCAAGCAAACATTACACAAACTTAGGTTTGTGCAGGTCTCCGATTATAATTTTACGTATATTTGCCACAAGAAACCCATGCTATATGTTTATATTGAAAGACAGACAATGTGCTTCATCCAGAACATTTCGAATTTTCTCAAACAGGATTAATGTTTAATGTCATAACCGTGCCACATCGACTCTCACCTCCATTATATGTATGTTCATATATATATATATATATATAGTGGAGGGAAATTTCGCTCACTGGGTTATTTCTCGAACATTCAGGCCGATAAATGTTGTCAATATTATAAACAGGGCATTTATTTAAATATTTGTATCTATAAAAAAAACGCATAAATATAAAAAATGTTTTAAAAAATACATATCTCTCTCGCTATCTATCAATATATATATATATATATATATATATAGTGGAGAGAAATTTCGCTCACTGGGTTAGGTTCTTCTAGTTCGACGTGTCATGTCTAATGGGTATCCGTTAACAGTTATCTCCTGTTAATTACCCTCTCCATGTTCTCCACTGCCTTAACCAGGTATTGAACTCACACTCTTTCTGTCATGTCACTGGATCTAACCCATGCCTTTATCCACTGTGCCATGTTTCCTTGAAATAAACAGTTCAGTTCGACATTCCAACCACCTGTAGAAGGCTGGAGCGTACAACGGCCGAAACGTTGTAATAACGTTGTAATAAATATGACGACAAAGATGAGGACAATAGTCCGAATAATGTAAATAGTGAAATAAGATATCAGTACAAAATTATTATACCTATTTAATACTTTGTGCCGTATCTTTTAGTAAATTCAACAGCAAGAAGTATCTTGTATAAAGGATTTGCATGTTTCCGTTCGTATTATGCTCCATTATTCTTAAGATGTTTTCGGAACCTTATTATTAATTTGAAAGTTTTATAAACACCATGCATTCTCTATTTGATTTATGTCTTGATGGCCATTTGATTGCAGTGGTATTGTTTATGTTCATTATCCTGTTACAAAACGCATTCACTTGGGAATCCAAGGTTTATAACTGACAAAAAAAAATTATAGTCTAAATCATATTGGTATATTTTTTTAAATTCATTCATCACCTCTAAAGTCAGAAAACCTTCCCCAAACAATGGTAGTGCCACCACCAAATTTTACCGTTGTTTTTGTGTTTTTCATTGCAGAGTGCCGTATTTTCTCTATAAGTGATTCCTTGGATTACGTCAAAATCGTTCAATTTTTGCTTCATCGGTACGGAAAACACGTTCTCAACATGATCCAGGATTATTGTCATGCTCACGAACAAATTTAAACTGGGGATCCTAATGTTTCTTTAACAGTAGTGGAGTTTATCTTAGAGAACACGATCTTATTTGACTTGTATGAAGTTCATTGCTTACTGTTCGTTCCGTAACAATATTTCCTGATGCTTTTAATTCTTCTGGTATTTTTCTCCGAGTAGTCATTTGATGTTTTAGAATGTTCTGCAGAATTCTCCGCATTGATCCGAGAAAAATCTTGGGTAGTGCACCTGATCTGAATATGTTCTCAAAAGTTTTCACTTTTTCATACTAATAGAAGTAAATTGTGTATTCAGGACATTTACTATTTTGCTTTACTTTTTGCCTTCCTTACAAAGTTTGATGTTCAATTTTTTTTGCGAATTCAATTGTTCCTTGCCTTTCCCCATCATGATAATTATTGTTTATGATTTGTGTGCGGACCTAACCTCTATATAAGAAAGGAATTGCTGAATGTTCTTGATTGTTCAGGTAATAATTGGAAGAATATAGAAAAATCTTACAAAATAAAGGTAATTTAAGCATTTCATATTAAACACATATTTTGTACGGATACATTTTCGCTTCGAAATTGTTTAAATAAAATATAATTTCATTCATAACAGATTTCGTTTTGTATTTTGCATATTGCAATAGAAATATTGTATGGCTTTTATGTTATTCCATAAGTTATGATAATGTTAATTTAAAAAGTTCGTGGTATACGAATATATATATATATATATATATATATATATATATATATATACAGATGGATCGAAAGATAGATAGATAGATAGATAGATAGAAAGATAGATAGATATACAGTAGCGGCCATAATATAAGGAACGGATCAAACAAAGACATAAATATGTATATTACTTAAAAAGTAATGCATGATTAGCAATGAAATTTTTGCCGAATAAAGATTAGGGTGTAATGCATAAATATTATACAAAGTTACAAAAATTTACATAATAATTTTTAAATAAAGATTAAATGGAACAAAGGAAATAAGCTACTGGACAAAAGTTAAGGAACGATCTTGTTAATACTTGATTGTGAACAAAATATCAAAAGAAATTAATATTTGGTAAACACCCTCTTATTTTCAATGACTTCTCTGCATCGTCGACCACATGATTTAATTAATTTCTCGCACAAAACAGCAGTAATTCCCTCCCATTCGCCTTTCAATAACTCCCATAGGTGATCCTGGTTTTCGGGTTTCTTTTCTGAGCCCTTTCTCCAATTATCTTCCAAACATTTTCTATTGGATTCAGGTCGGGACTCTGGGTTGACCATTTCATTAGGGCGATTCCTTCTTCTTCAAATAAAGCCATAACCTTCTAAGCCTAGTGGCAATGTGCATTGTCCTGCATGAAAACAGGAGTCATAAAGATTATGTAATCTTGGTACCACATGCTGCTGAAGAAGCCTTTTTGTAAATCTCAGCATTGATATTGCCATGTACGTGGATGATAGGGCCAACTCCTACAAGTGAAACCATTCCCTACACCATCACACTGCCGCCATCAAACTTAACGGTTTTCTTGACACATTGAGAAGACAGTCTTTCATCTCTTCTACGGCGTACGTAAGTTTTGTCCTCAGAACCAAATATAGTAAACTTGAACTCGTCACTGAAATGAACTGTATCCATTTGTGCGTCAGGCCAAACAACATGTTCTCTCGCATATTCCAGGCGTAACCTTTGGTTTCGCTTTGAAATGAGAGTCTTCGAAGCTGGAATACGGGCATGCAATCATGCATTTTTTAAACCTTCGAGCAACCGTTTTCCTTGAGTTCTTATTATCTGTATCTTCATTAAATTTACGGGCAATTGATGTAGCAGTTTCAAAACGGTTTTTTGCAGATATTCTAACAATTTTTCGATCTTGACTTTGCGATGATTTAGGAAGTCTTCCGTTTTTTGGTTTTGCATCTAACGTATTATCGGTTTTATACCTGCTAATTACACGATGGACGACACTTTTAGATCTATGAACAATATCAGAAATTTCTTAAATTAACTTTTTTTCTTGATTGTTAGCGATAATGAGTTTTTTCTTCAAAAGAGAGCGTTTTGCGTGTAGAATTTTCTATATTGTTTAAAAATAAAGTTCTAATAATAAATGAACTTTTACTTATTGTTGAAAAGCTCCATTGAGTTTTTTTAACAATGTAAATTAAAAGTTTATGCAAATTATTAACATTGGTCCTTAACTTTTGCCCAGTAGCTTATTTCCTTTGTTCCATTTAATCTTTATTAAAAAAAAATATTATGTAAATTTTTGTAACTTTGCATAATAATTAGGAATTACACTCTAATCCTTATTCGGTAAAAATTTCATTGCTAATCATGCATTACTTTTTAAGTTATACACATATTTATGTCTTTGTTGTTTCCGTTCCTTATATTATAGCCTCTACTGTAGATATATATACACATGTGTTATAGTACTGAACAGATCTGTTAGTTTTCGGCTTTTGTAGAACACTCTTTATCATCACCATTTGGTCAAAAGAAAAGAATAAAAATTGTAGTCATAGACCGATATAATTTTCCTTGATTTTTGTCTTTCGAATTTTTTCATCGGCCTGTTACATCTATCTACATATTATAAGAAGCATGTGCAGAAAATGTTTTGTATACATCTCTGCGTGTGTCTGTGCATCTGTATGTATTTATATATACGCAGAATTGGATTGATGATTTTGAAGTTTGTATCATTTAAAAGCTGAATTTAAATGATATTTTTTTGGTTACATAATTAACTGATGCAGTTATGTTTTCGGTGTTTGTCTAAAGATTTGATTAAACTAAAGAGACGCACACACATATGGACGAATGAGATGTTCTCTCTGAACGAGCAGATTCTCCTACAAAACGGAATCTGGCTTCGAGCATTTCTAGAGGGCGTGTTCTATTTATTATTTTTTTCGAGTTCTCATACCGGTAGAGTTAAAAAAGACACTGTCTGAAACAGAGCGTCTACTCAAATACAGGTCTACAAAATATAACTAATAATAATAATAATAATAATAATAATAATACTGATGTAAATTAAATCTCAGATTAAAAATAAATATAACTTTGCTTCTTTAGAATATATATATATATATATATATATATATATATATATATATATATATATATATATATATATATATATATATATATGTTGTGACGCCAATCATCCGTTAAGACTTTATAGGCCTAAGTTATTTGATTAGTTGTGACTACACATGCACATGAATGATAGACATTGGTAGTTTCAAAATTTTTAAAGATAATTTCAAAATACTTTCTTTACACTCTCACAAAATTAATCTAGGTTATTTTTCTTTTACTTTCCATCAAATTTGTTTTCAAATATCCACAATAACTGCTCTAAGAAGCTGGGCGTATATTTATTGAGGCTGAAATAGCGATTAAAGCATTTTATATGTATTTTACTGAACTATTTTCTGTTTTAATTTGAGTAGCATTTTTTATGTTAACTTTATTATCAATTTACTTACGGTATTTTTTTCTATTTTGTCTTAGAATTTCCTCAATATTATCTTTCATATATACAATACATAACGTTATCGATCTCTCACACACACATACACACATACATACAAACATACATATATACATATATGTATATAACAGTTGTTGGACAGTTACATCAGACTTGGAAATGTTTATATATGCTCGATAAACAATTCAAACAATCGACTTTGCAAGTCTTCTAAATGTTAAAAATAGCAATTCAACCACTTACTCTACCATGATTTCAACAATTACACTCACACATACATTCTCTCTCTCTCACACACACACAAAGAGACACAGAGACAAGACACATACACATATATATATATATATATATATATATATGTGTGTGTGTGTGTGTGTGTGTGTGTGTGTGTGTGTGTTTATTTGTACGCAAATATATGGATATAGATCCGACAGTATGAAGAAAAATATACGGAAAAAACAAACAAAAATCCAAATATGCAATTATGCTGTTCAATGCTAACATTAAAATAGCAAAATTGACGTATATTTTTCTTCATATATATATTAGGTTGGTGCAAAAATAATGACGTAATAATGTCGTTTTTTGACGTTAAAACTTCGTCAAAAAACGACATTATTACATCATTATTATTGCACCAACCTAATATATATATATATATATATATATATATATATATATATATATATATATATATATATATATATATTGCCATGTCTAAATACGTCCATATATGTGTGTGCGTATATCATTTACAGAAAATAGATGTACTTTCGTGAACATATTATTTGACTGTTTTATTTATTTACTTTTTTTGCATGAATTTCGTTGACACCAGATAGTATGTAGCATGCATCATGTTCTCGCCAGCGAAGATAAAATAGCCACACATTAAAATTTGCTTCATGGGAAATAATAAACACTGTTGTTTACATCCAATATCTAAGAAAAATAAACCTTGTAAAAAAATTTGTCTCTTCCTTAAACAATCACCCACTGGGAAGTTTCTCATCGAGCAGAGACTTCAACGCAAATATTTGAAAATTCATTTCAATGTTAGAGTAAATTCGACCTATTATCACGGGGGATGTTATGGGAAAATTTCCTGTCGTCTTAAAAACAAACACACTCTTGGTTTCTTCGATAAATTTATCTTTATGGAGTTTTCATAAAATTAAATTAAGCTGGATCTACCTAATCCAACCATTTCAATAATTGATTCATCGTATAGATTTATGTTCAAAGACAAGAAAATACATTTATAATCATTGCGACAGTCAACCATTGAAGAATAATATTCGATAGATCCGTTAAAATTAATCTTATTCACTAGTATAGTGTAATGTTTAGCAAGGTCTGCTTGCAGATTAAAAAACTAATGTAAGGGGTTTAAGTTACATCATGTATATCCCTACAGTAATTTTTTCATGCGATTATTTAATAATTATATTGTAAGCAGTTATGTTAGATAGTGTATTATCAAGATATATTCGTGAATGATATTGCTCTGTAATGATTGTCGTTAATGTTTCGTGTACTGAGTTTAAAACTCAACACTGTCAGATCATTGTAAATGTTCGAGTTTGATTAGTAAATTAAAAGGACAATTTTAGATATTCACAAAATAATATTTATGTTACATGTGTATCGACTCTACTGATTTAAACAACTGTCTCCCATCGTTCTACAAGCTTGTTGAAGCTAAGTTCGTAGAAACTGCGTGTTTATTGTTGAAGGAATCTTCAGAGTTACTTTTTGACAGTCTCAAAGATTCTGTCATTTAATTTTTTTTGTAGAAACCGAAACAAATGAAAATTAGAAGTAGCCTCACCAAGAGAATACTGAAATTTTAGGAGGCTTATCTATTTTAAATCTTTAAGTTCCTGATGTCCGATGTCCATGGATAGTCTTGTTGGAAAATGAAACGTTTTCGATTTGGCAAAATCATCTGTTTTTCTTGATCCCATTTCTCTTCAAATAGCGAAAGAAAACTGTGATATCGTTTTTCAAAGTCTTAGCAATCTCTTCCTTCAAAATATTTGTTTGTTTTTCCTTGAAGGCAAGCAGAACCTTTTCATTGACTTTTGGAGTTCGCCCAGGGCGTGGTTGATCGTTTAGGTTAATATCACCCAGATGAAATCTTCCAAACCAATTTCTGATCTTCTGATGACCTGTACCACCATCCAATCAAACATTTTAAATATTTTATTGTTATGGGGATGTACCCTCATGGACAAAATAGACTCGTCTTATGACTACATTATGCCTCGAAAGAGGGCTGTCCGTCTTGTGTGTCCGACTTCAGTTGAACTCTCTGCTTCGGCAGCGAGGAACCTGTACGAAGCTTTTCTGAAGGGCAAAGTTGCGTCCGAGGAGGTAGACAGGCCCTGAACCCGTCTAGGCGGGTTCAAAGGGTATATTCTTGGCCGAGCCTACTGGCTCGAAGACACCCACATTAAACTTGCCCTTTTGCCACATACATTCCTCGTGGGGGGACTGTTAAATACCGTGAACAAATTTACTACCCTACTTAGCCGTCAGACGGACGTGCAACACTTCTGTATTCGTTCTTTTTGTTAATAATACGTTTTCCCTGAATTGCTGAGTTGATGTTTTCTTTCGAACCTCTTCTGGGTCCACAAAATTTATGTCGTAGTTCCGACGCTTACTCATCTCCTAAATCATAGAGCATAACATGACAAATTCCCAGCTTTTGATTGTGCATCTTTAAGGCATAAAATTGCGAACACAATATTAACATTCAACTAAGTCTGACTTGCAACTGAACGATGCAAGTTTTCACACTAGAACACACCAAATATCAGCACCGAAAGAAACGCCAACGTCAAGTTTCGGTCATTTAAATTGCAGAATAAAATTTAGTGTAATGATCTAATACACTGAGGTTTGTGTAAATTGAACTCAGTTCAGAAAAAAAAAACGTGTATTTTTATATATCTCACTTACAAAAAAATGACTCATCATTTGGTATGTGATTCGTTTGGATATTAACATCAAACTCTCCTGACTTTGTAGTAGAATATATTATCAAAATTCATTGAACCTTGCGGAAGATTACGATTACAATCGGTATCATTGTCATTTTTCTTATATAATTTATTTGCCATCCAATTTACTATATTATCTTTGCAAGGTAATCTAGTATTTACCATTATATTACTGTTTGATGTTCATATTCTAGTAAACTTTGAATGTCTATCGAGGTTTAAACCCAACTTAAGTGGAATTCATTTATGAAATATTTTTCTCATAATTACTGGAAAAATCCAACAAATACCTATGACCTTCTGGTATCATTTATCTTTATATGACGCAGATGAGAACCGAAATTGAGTATCGATGCTATATCTGGGCTATGGGTTTTCAAAATCCTTCACGCTCTCATATTGGTGGTGACATCTTATTTTCCTCTCCGTTGGCGCATTTCCAAAGGAAGGAACATGACTATATATAACTACTGTATCACATTTTCGTGGAAAATTAGTGCATTCCTTAGTTCTACCAGTCGAGAGCTTTAAGTTTAGAACACACCGTACAACATTCATTTCCTTTGAAAGTTAACATTTTTTCAAGAAATATCCCTTTCTGTTATTGCTTTTCTGAAAAAGAATCAGTCGATTTTTATCCTCTGTTATTTCTTCTTAATCTTTATCTCTTACCACCATCTCGTCAATTCATTTAACAAATCTCATCGATCAGTACGATTTTATCATATACTCTCTACGTTGATTGCATCTCGAATCTTGTATTCGTGAATTTTGGTATCAAAAATATAACATGCATAATGATATTTTTTACAGGTACATTCAATACATACATAAATTTTGGCGCAATAAATATCAATGAGTATTTACTACAATTTGCTTCGGTATGATTCAAGTAAAGATGGCATGATCATGGGGAGTTAATAAGGCTTTCTTAGAATAGCATTGAGGAAATAGTTGACATTTCTAATCCTCTGCAATTCCATCAAAGTGTGTTTGTATTTACAGCGCTAATATAAAAAAATATATATTTTACAAAATCGAAGAGCAGTTGCTGAGGTTTTGATTTGCACTGATTAGGATTTTACATATCGTTTTTCACTGAATTTGTTCCTATATGTCTCAGTTTACTTCAAATATGATAATAATACAATTCAATCTCGTTGGAATGTGTTGCAATTTCAAAGATATTTTTTAAGGCAAATTTATGAATCGTTTTTTTTTATGCCTATATAAAAAAGAGAACTTAAGGGACCATATATTGACTCAAGGGACATAAACCTCACTTTCCGTTATTGACAGAATTCAAAATAATTTGAGCCGTTTAGTAGATGACATTTTCCAATCTCAAAGCCCTTTCCCACGAACACAGTGTTGCAATCCTATCGTTAATCTATCATTATTTACTTGACATATATTCTGATGTGCTCCTTTATTGCTAGAACACGCCATGTTATCCATATTGGGGTCGAATGGCCCATATTTCTTCTGTATTACATTTGTAAAGAGGAAGTCGCATTCAGAGGGTTTTTCCCCCTGTGAATGTCTAATTTGTAAAACTAACTCCTCACGTTGGTGTTTCTCTGACCATAACAAACGCGTCGTATTTAAATCAAGGGCCAATAGATACCGATCGTCAAAACCCTCCTAATTTCTACTTGTTTTCAGTCTCCCTTTTCATTCATACACAGCTCTCTACCATGAGTTGCTCATGATTGACATTTAGTAAAGTTTATACGCTTTATATTTAACTATATCAGAATTGGAATTGGGGATATTTTTAATATATGTTAAATTAATGTTACTTTGATGGAATCTGTGTACATCTACTTTTTGAATTATGCTAGTGGTAAAATACTATTTGCGAAAAGTAAGCAGTTTTCTGACTTTATATAAATGTATGACGCCTATTCAAAGAAAATGTGTGTCAGTAAATGCTACACTCTGAAAATCTACGTAAATATAGTTCAACTGAATTGCGAATGTATTTCTTCTGTTATCGATGCCTTTTACTCAAAAGTTGTCTCTTTGAGCCTGCTCTGCTCTGATCTGATAGAATTAGGTCAGCTTCAGAAAAAAGATAAAAATTGCATTGACATCTTCACTAAACCAGCAGTCGCTTTCGCTTTCCGCCAAAAATATATAAAACGAATTGCTAGAGACGCGCTTACGCACGTGGATACGTAAAAACCTTCCACAATGGATTATCGTACAGACTACAATTAATATCTAATAATAAAAGCGGTATATTAACTGTGTCTGTTTAATTAAATTGAAATTAATTGCTATATTGAATACGATCGGCGTAATTCCAAATTGCAAATTACTTTCCAACAGAATGCAAAAAACATTGTATTAATTCCGTCTATATTTCTAACAGTATTGTAATTATTTCTATTATTTAAATTGTTTGGAAAGTTATTCTCATCTTTACTATCACATTCACAACGTTGTACACTCCAAGATTCTTCCGGTGGACTAAAAAAGAAAAAAAACTTTTTTAAATTCCAACAAATATCACCTCAGAAAGGTCACAATGTGCAACGGTCAAAACGTCGTGAATGTGACGGATGTGGACCACAGTCTGAAAAATGTAAATAGTTTAAATTATATTACAATTATTTTTGATAATGCAACAACGAATCAGTTTGCATATACCTACATGTATATAACTAAATACAGGACATATTTGGATGCATGAATTTAATTAATTTTAATGTAAAATATTGTCAATTTTAAAATTTTAATCTAAGAGCAAATAAAGAAGTATTTGTTTGTCAATGAGCGGTTTTGTCGGAGATTCTTTTACATCATATAATAGGTTAAAAGTAAAAACGAAAAGACAACACAAAGAATTCTATTAAGTTGGTGCAAAAATAATATCGTTTTTTGACGTATTTTTTAACGTCAAAAAACGATATTATTTTTGCTCCAACCTAATATATATATATATATGTTACGTTTTGGCCGTTAACGGTTCTCACTCGTTTTATCCCTCACTCTCTCTCTCTCTTTCTGTCTCTCTCTCTATCTATCAATCTATATATATATATATATATATATATATATATATATATATATGTGTGTGTGTGTGTGTGTGTGTGTGTGTGTGTATCTATTATTTATAAAAATTGGTATAATTTAAATTAATACAACTTTACAATTTTTCCCGATGTAGAAAAAATATACAACTTTCACATCATTCGAAAGAGAAATAAATACTGCACAAAGCGTAAAAAATAAAAATAATTTATATTGTTTTATTGGAAACGTATTCTGAAATGAATAAAGCTTTAACCATCGGTTTAAATTTATTTTTGTCTGCATGCATATATATATATATATATATATATATATATATATATATATATATATGCAGAATTGAGTATGTTCTTCTTGAACCGCCAGAAGATTTTGACCCTACATGAAACTTGAAACCACAGAAAGGCAGTATTGTTTTTTTTTTAAATTTAGGTAGAGATTTGAATGCTTCTTTTTTTTATTTGTTTATTTTTAACCGTGACTTATTATATTTATTGTAATGTGAGTATAAAATTATTAAATATTGTGACGTGTTTAAAAGATGATCGGTTTGCATAATGATTAGTACATGAAATATTTCGTATTTCTGCCGTTTACTGGATATATTGTGCAACCACTACATCTCTATTTAAAATACAGTGGATGCCAAATTCTAATACCAAATAACAGCTTTTAATTTCTATGCCATATGAAGAAAAACATTTGGTGGTCTCTCTCGGCCAAGATAACGCCGATCGATCATAATCATTTCAATACCTTGAAATAATTTCGGATTACATAAAAAATATAACTAAATGAATCTCAAAGATCCCAACAATAATTGAATAGTCAATTTAATTGTGAACTTAAAATATTGATTAGATACGATTTGAAATATTACTTTCACAAATATAATAATTAAAATGTTATGCTGCTTTCTTCAATAATACCTGCAGACGAGTGAAATAATCGACATTAATAAAAAATCATAACTTAAGGCTTTCTTTACATAGATTTATTAATTGTATATATTCAATATAACAGTTATGCCAATCTCTTGTTAGAAATCAGTTGTGTAAAGAAATTGTATTATTAAAATTTAAATATTTTCCTAAACTCAGAAGAAAACAAGTTCATGAAACTTTAAATATAATACTTTCTTCATTCAATAATGAAATAATCAATTTTAAACTATCCCTTTTTAGAACTTATCATTTTTATTCGTTTTTTTAAACATTTGGCGCGAGCAACTTAACTATTTATCTTGTAATATAATATAAAGTATTTCAGTTAACAAATCTTTAACAATACTTATTATTACTGCTATTCACACATTTCTTATGAAATTATAACACGACATTAAGTTCCCGTGTTTGTTTTATGGATCTATGGATTTACTCGAAGCAATGTTTATACGCACATTGATATCTATAGACGTTTTTCACATTCATGCAAATTCCAATTTGTGATTAGATTTAGGCCGGTAAATCATCTTCACTTCGGTGATATTAAGGTCAGAAAAATTACTCATTACCATATCTGGCTTTGGTCTGGAGTAACCATAACTTGCGTTGTATTTATACAAATACATACATGATAAAATCGACTGCTGACCAAGTAAGGCAAGCCAGAGGACTCATAAATTCAGGGATGATTCTTGACGTTTTAAACGGCTTATAAGACTCGCAAGTGACCTGCAAACAACTGCACATTGAGTGAAGGCGAGTTTTCCGACAGTAACCTGCTGTTCTTGATAATTTCTTTTTATGATACCAAGTGTGGTCACTGACAAACATGCGAAAACTATTACAAATGCGGCACAAAAAGTTGTAGATGGGTAACCTATTGATACGTCGCTTGATTCTCTATCGAAGTTTGCAACTGAGGAAAAATACCTTTACGTAAATATGTACATATATTTTAAGAAATTGATTCCGTCAGATTTATTAAATAAATGAATAGGTAAATGTTGTCTATCTATAAATATTTTCCTATTTGTTATATATATATATATATATATATATATATATATATATATATATATATATATATATATATATATATATAGATAGATAGATAGATAGATATGTACATATATATATATATATATATATATATATATATATAGATAGATAGATAGATATGTACATATATATATATATATATATATATATATATATATATATATATATATATAAGGGACAGATATTAAAATGTTTATGTTCAGAATAATCTTTGTCTTTTTTCTTTGTTCGTTTTTAAAGTTAATCCCTCTACCTTATTTCTCATATCTAGTGAAAAGATGTCTGCTCATATACGTAACTGTTCCCTTCCTATATTACTCCCCTCCTCGGTATATATCTGTCTAGGAAAGCATACATGTCATTCTCTTTCTCTTTCTCTCCCTTTCGCTTTCTCTCCCTTTCTCTTTCTCTCCATTTCTCTTTCTCTCTTTTCCCTCCCCCCATATTAAAACTTTATTATAAAGGAAATCTTGTTTAAATATTATATTTTTGCCTGTGTCTGGATGAATGTTTAAATCTATTTATCGTTGAAAACATTTGGTATAATGACACGAGACCGAGGAATCGGTCATACGAAATAAATATTACTATGGGTTTCTAAAGTCTCCGTTTTCTGTTTATTTAATCTGTTCTTGCATTGAGATTTCTTTGAATTTATAACTCCTTTGGAATTATACATACAAAATTGCTATGAGAAATTTGTTATTGTTTTGGAAAACAATAACAAAACAATAACACATTTCTCATGGCATTTTTTCGGATTACATCTCTATTTTCGTTGTCCTCTTATTACTGAGAAGTAAAAACAAGAACAAACTCTACTTCCATACCTGATGATGTCTTTAAGAACAGACGAAAGATTGTAAAAAATTAAAAAGACCTTATGCAACTGGAATTTATAAGCAGGGATCATATCATTCATATACAGGTTCGGGGTTGATGTATCTTATTTTTATTGTTTGCGACGATGTATTCTCGCCAATTAAATCATTAACCCCTATATTTGTTTTTTGTATGAATGATTCATGAATTTATAAATTATAATTGCACCTTTTAATCGATATATATATATATATATATATATATATATATATGAAATATATATATATATATGAATATATATGTATATATATATATGAATATATATATATATATATATATATATATATATATATATATATAGGTATATATATATATATATATATATATATATATATATATATATATATAGGTATATGCATACATTTTTACATAACTACATACAGACATACATACATATATACATACATATATATATATAGATAGATATATATACACACATATATACCCATATATACATACATATTCACATATACGTACATACACATACACATCTACATACATATAATAGCACATATAGACACATGTATACACAAACACATATATATATAAAATATCCACACACACACAGACACACACACACACATATATATATATATATATATATATATATGCATAGACATCAACGTACTTGCACGCACACATATATACACACACACACACACATATATATATATATATATATATATATATATATACACATACATACGCATACGCACACGTACACGGGCGCGCGTTTGTGCCTGTATATATCTACACATTCAAATATAACCAAGTAAATAACTCCGTATATAAACACTTACATATACATATACCAACACATGTGTTTGCATATAAATGCCATGTGATCGCCTATGAATATAAGTTAATTACAAGGATACATATTAACACACATATGCCCATATGCAAATGTCTATTATATAATATAAGCAATTAAACTTATATAGATAGACATCAGTTGATATTTCAAGTATAGATAATTTAAACCTCCGGAGTTTCCATGATTAGGTCTTCCAAATATTAGATGTAGCTTGTTGTTTTCAGACGATGTCAGTGTCTGCATTTAAAGATATTTCCTTGCGGTGATTTAGTAATTACTCTGGATCATTGTGTTTGACTATTAAGTTTTTCACGTTAATGCAGAGATCATAACTCTCTGTAATTTTCTATGAGTTCGATCACTAGAGACAATTCTCCATTTCACCTGTGGTGTGAAGCCGTTTCCCACCAGATCGCAATAGTATTCTGATAGCACTGTTTAGCGTTTAAGGGATTCATTAATGGATAATTGACGATAGCTATAAAAGCGCTGTATATATATATATATATATATATATTGAATATTGCAAATAAGAAATATTTGTTTTATAAAGTTTTTCTAGTATTCTTAAATCATTCCATTTTTTGAGAATAATAGAGTGTAAAGATCAAATAAAAATGTTTGTGTGTTTGAACAAGGTCTTAATACCACAGAACATAAATACATTTTTGAAAATAGACGATGATATTTTCAGCCAACACTTCATCAGAAGAAACTCTTTGGCAATATTAATGACGAAAAAAAAGCTATGGAAAATTCACACTGCAAAAATATGAGGTGTGGAAGTCAATTTTGGAACACGTTTAAAAATATATTTATTGGTAAATA
This sequence comes from Acanthosepion lycidas, assembly GCA_963932145.1. Lineage (NCBI taxonomy): Eukaryota > Metazoa > Mollusca > Cephalopoda > Sepiida > Sepiidae > Acanthosepion > Acanthosepion lycidas. Next base: position 141,201,215 of record OZ010573.1, read on the forward strand.
CATTTTTACGAATAAATACTAAATATTTTTATCTTCGTATAAAATGGAAAAAATTGTACCCACAAAACTCCTAAAAGACTGTGGGAGCGAATGAAATGTTCGTCCTGTTTGATGTCATCTAATGTGAACCTCTTGAAAACCTTGAAAAATGCGTAAATGATGAGCATACCGAGCTCTGTGCAAAACTGTGAAAGAATCATTCACATATTTATTGGCACAGTTTGTGTTGCCAAGCAAGTCTTGGTGGATAGCAAACTGAGTTACTCTGGAAGTGAGACTCAAGCTACACAATCATATACTGGCAGGAACTGATTAAATCGGGTCAGAAATCTTTAACTGTTTCGTCCTGCGTATTCCACCTCGCACTGACATTTGAATTTATATACGATTGGACAACTTTGAAAACGAGACAAGTCATCATTGCCAAATGAACGAAACACTAAAGAATTGTCAAAAATAATGGATAAGCTTGTAGTAGCAAAATCTGATGTAACACAGGCCGACACTCTCTCAGCCAGTGTTTGAATTTCCTACCTAGCTCCGGCAATTTTAGTCAATATGACATATGAATGCTATGATATATAAATATGAATACGTCTGGTTCTTTAAAATGTTTAATCTTACGCTCCACAACATGTTTAGTGATATTGACAGGAAAACCATTGTCTTAAAGAATACGATGAATGTTCTCTAATTCTAATTCTAGTCAGCAAGGAGAACAAGCTACGAACAAAGGTAGAAATCATCTTTATCTTACGACACTTAGGAACGAAAAATTCCAGTTGGTGTATAGACATGTGAATGTAGGCTAACGATAAACACTGGTAATGAACGAACCACCTTTAAGTTCAACGAGTACGCCCCAAAAAGGCAAAGTACAACTTTTTTCACTTCTGTGGTAAATTGAATGCATAGATTGAAGGAAATATTTTGGGTATGAAAAGCCTCAACATCGTTGATAGAACCCAAAATAGAAAAAGTGCTATCAATATAATGTAGATACAGATAGGGCTTACAATATTTTTCGAAAAAAAAACTTTCATAAAAATCAACAAACATAAAAGATAATACCGGACACAGGGTACTTCCTATGTAAATACCATCGACTTGTGCATTAATTGTATTATTAAAGCTAAACCCCACCTACACCTTTGCTGAAAGCATAAACTACCAAAAAAAAAACCTTTCAGCAATTCAGGTGGCGCTCAGATTAACTCGATATTAAATTTCAGTGGAAATTTGTAAGGTATCATGAAGGGGGGGGGGCATTGTATACAAATTACAGATCGAATGAGACCACAAATCAGTGTCTCTTATAAAATTAGAAAACTGAAATGACTCACAAACACAATAAATGGGGACGAGATGAGTGACTGGCTGAAGCAATTCAACCAATCATTTGACCAATTGATGTTATAGGGAAATTGCATTTGTTAAGCCGTACATGGACTTTGATACACTACGGTACTAATACGATGATGCACCATATTGTAAATGAATTTGCTCTTTTATACAGACAGAAACCCTTTCTGTACTTTCGCCACTATTTTGCTGGTATCGCCACAGAAAATTGCATGACAAATTTCCCGAAATTTCAAGGAATCATGTAAAAAGACTTCCATTTTATCGAAACAGTCCTGAATATTCAGAATAGCAACTCGCCAGCGATTATCAGATATAGTGATATAGTGATATCACTTCTGGATTTTAAAGAACTTATAGTCTGGAAGTAGGCACTCTGCCAAGGGAAAAAAAATCTCGCTCGGCAGAAAGTGAAGGAAATTCAAAAAGGTAATTCGTATAATCTTGTTTTACAGAGAGAAAAATTGTCCAGAGAGGCGGGTTTATAAAAGTTCAGCTAAGGGAACTAAAGTTCAAACTCTGTAATAATTTTTTGTTCTTGCTTATATTATCTTTTCTCTAATAATATTCCTTGAATATTCAGGTGGGTAGATGAAAATAAATTTATCTTTAAGAAGTAAGCAGAGAATCTACTCAAATACAAGTAACTACTGAAAATATCGTTTAAGCGATATGTCGGATTTTAATTTTTTTAATTTATTTAATATATATATATATATATATATATATATATATATATATATATATATATATATATATATAATGCAAACTAACAGAGACATACACATATGTTTACATATATATGCGCGAAAGTGTGCTAGTGTGCTGCATCTGAAATCAGGAAAATACTAAAAATGTATTATATGTTCAATTTGCGAATTTAGGGAAGAGTGTTGTTGCGATAAATGTTATATATGCCAATAAATATATACGCCAATATATATATATATATATATATATATATATATATATATATATATATATATATATATATATGCAACACTAGATTGTCAAATTTCACAAACAAAATGTTTCGTACCCTGATTAGCCTTGTGCCAAACCTTTAGAATTTGATGTGTTTCTATGGAAGAAATTAAATATGTGTTTGAGTAAATTAGGAGCGTTATAAATTTTTTTTCAAAAAAATAGTTTGTAAGTAAAATTATTTTAGCAAATTGCTCTAAAGCAATAGATTGAGAATTTTTTACATCTGATCAGCCATTTGTGGATTATTTAAAGTCGAATAATATCTCAGATTTTAATAATTCAATTTGCGCCTGATTATTGGATCATATCAAAATATTATAACAATGCCTTCTCAAGATACAATTTCTATTATTTAAGGTCAGGGAAGGATATCGATACCTGCATTTTCCAATGGTATTTACGCGTAAATGACTGTAACGAACGCAACAGAATTCGAACTCAACTTTTCAATTTTTCCTACCGAGCCGCTATTCATTACACCGACCACACATCTCTAATAGATTCGACATATGTTTTATACTTAAGAGAATAAATATTCCTCTGTAGTTTGAACTTGATTTTTCAGCATAAATCTGTCGAAATATTCGTGTTACTAGAAAGTAACTTAAACACGACAGCGGAGTGGTCATGAGAAACGACCTCGTCTTTTGCAGATGGACAATAATATCTAATTATAAGAAGACAACTCTTAGTTTATTTTTATGTGTTTTGGAAATCTGTCTTACATTTCTATCGCTTTCTCGTCTGGCTTTTGGCCAGCTGCCATCCTTTGATCTTTAAGGAGAAAATGGTTTATTTGCGAAGGGATCCTGGAATTTCTGGGACAAATTCATAATAACTTAAAAATTACGCGTTCTAATTTCTCTACATATGAATAAACTGAATAGTTCTCTTTCTCTTTTGTTACTTAGTTACTCGCGCTTTATTTTGGAAAGTTTATGGCGACTCACAATAGAAACAAGTCTATTTTCACTTACACTCAGGATTCAATCTTCTATATAAAATCGCTAGAAAGTACGGAAGCTGAGAACTGTGTTCGAATTCTAGACAATTTCATTACATTCACTTACATGCTTATAACCTTTGGAAAAGTATGAATCCAACTGTTCTCCCTCATTTATGGGTAAATAATAGGACAGACTGAGTTCTAGAGACTTGAATGGCAACCGGTCTGCCACAGAAAGAAATAACAACCTACTTAGGGAAAATATGCTACTTTGTCATTCATTCTTCGAAAGAGACACGATCGCACAATTTTATGCCATATATGTCTCATATGAGATATATTTATGTGATAAATTTATCTAAAGTTGAAATTAGGATAAACATGAGAAAAAAAGCGATAGTTAGTATATTTTTAATAGGCCAATTTTCTAAGTAAGGACTGACCGTAAATATTTGTCTCGCTCATGTTATTATTTTTCATAAAAAAATTTAATATATCTGTTAATTTATTTGTTAATAAATATATTAACACAGTATATAATTTTGTTAAATAATCATCTGAGAAGATGAATATATATATATATATATATATATATATATATATATATATATATATATATATATATATATATATATATATATATATATATATATGGAGAGAGAAAGATGTAGATAGATATAAAAACCAATGTGAAAGATTACAAACGAAGTTTCCAAATCTCCTAGCTAGGCATATATTTTGTAAACTTGTTTTTAGATGTAATTTGGTTTTAGTTATGGATTCTTTGTTCAAAGGAGAAACTAAGATTATTTTTAGTTGTTGAGTAACGGCTTCAGTTGTTCTTACTGTCCAGCTTGAATGTTTCCGCTTTATGCTAATGATATTGTTCATCCAGTGGGACGGCTACCTTATGAATGTTAACGGAGTAATGAAGAGTAAGAATTAATTCAGATTTAGGTTCAAGCGAAGTAAATTTCCAAGTATATTAGTCAAAAACACCAGTGAACTTTCAAATATGTCAATGAACTAAAAACCTATTTAGTCTAGAAATTTTTACTTAGAAGCACTGTAGACATTTCAGAAATGTACTTCCAGTTCATTAATTAAATGAGAGTTTGTTTTTACTCTTTCACCCTTAGCAAGGCGATAATGCCACTAAGGCATACTTGTGTTATGGAAGTGAATGCTAATGAGGAAGTATTTAGGTGAAGAATCCAGGAATCCAAACCCAAAAAATAAATAAACGGTAAAGTTCTACTCTTGTTAAAAAGACGGGAAATGAATGTGAACTCGGCAATAGAGGAATCTATCAGGCCAGAGAATTTCAGTCACGCGTAATAGAGAGGTATATTTCAGTATGGGGAGAAATTACTAAAATATAAATTGGCTATAAACACTGATGGGATTGATCCAGACAAGACGATTAATTATTTCAACCTATTATTGAATGCGACTGGTAAATGTACTTTATAATTTATTACTAAGATTAGGAATGTTTAAACTGCCTTTTGTGATAAAAATTCAAAGTATAATTCTTTAAAATATATTCTTACAAAATGAATGCTGCATATGTTCTATAGATTATATTGTCTATTGACTTCTAAGTAGCATGTCGTTTGGTCTTGTGTAATCGTGGATCACAACAATTATTATTCAATAAATGTATAAAAAATATTATATGTTGTTTTTCTATCGCTCCCAATTCCTGTCCTGCCATACCTTTCAAAATGTGTGCTAAGTAGGTTACTCACTATTATCCTCTGTCTCGTGTGCCTTCTCTATAACCTGTACGTTTCAAATTTTCCAAGCTTTCTTTCCTCATTATGTGTCCCAGTAATTTCAACTCTTTCTCATTTTTTATAATTGTATTCTACGGTTTCATCTTCATTAAAACTTTTGTTTACATGCTCAGCTCATGGTAATTTTAGAATCAGTCAATAAAACCACAGCTTTATTAATTCAATATTTCATTTCATCACTGAAGAAACTGTCCAGCATTGAATTCCATATGCGAGGATTGATAGTACACAACACTTTTGCCTTGTTTCTAACGAAATTTCTTTCTTTCTTAATTCTTAAGGCATCATTTAATGTTCCAATCAGACTTTGGATTTCGATGTCAAATTTCAAGTTTTCTCAGATATTTAAACGTCTCTCCTTTCTTGATTTTGACACTGCCAAATCGTAAAATACCTCTTAGGCTGTTTATCTTGCTGACAAGAATATATTCCCTTTTTTAACAATTAATGTTTTTTTCTTTCTTGAAGCTGTTCCTTCTTTCGATGGCAGTTTGAATTTGAAACATTCTAACCTTTGTTGAGTTATCAATAATTTGGGCTTTATATAAACTTGTCCAGTTATAATCAATATTTCGTGAAGAAATTGCGCAGATTTAATGCGAAAATACGTCAACAAATGAGAAGATTCATCAGTTTTTGATGGTTTTATGTTGTTTTTTTTTTATTTAAATTTTTTTTCATTCATGAGTGTCAAGGCCATTATATCTGAAATGTGTATGTGTGCAACTTCTTGGATTTGCCAACTCTTAAATCGATGTTGAAACACCATGGACGATATTATAAATGCCACAGTGGAGCGACATAAAAATGCATATTAGTAGAGTGTTTTAAAAAAGAAAACAGACACTGGAATAATTTAGCGTATATAACGCAATTTACATTGCGTAGATTGTTCAGACCTTCACATTTGTTAATTTCAGAAAATAAAAGCGATAAACATATACAACAGAGTTGAACACAAAATCCAATTTCTATTACGCTACAGACACCATGTATTATTTCAAACTTCCACTCTCCTAAATGACAGTATAAAGGTAATAGAATTTTACCCCCTACACACACCATATTACTATTTAAATAATAAGTCATATATTTCTATGCCTATACCTATAAATCTTCAAAATTAAAAGAATATTGATGAGACGTATTTGTGTCTGATTGGTGTTTCATAATTTTACATTCTTACTTCATTTAATCGCATGTATGTATGTATGTATGTATGTATGCATGTATGATCGCATGTATGTATGTAGGTATGTATGGAGGCATGTATGTATGTATGATCGCATGTTTGTATGTATGCATGATCGCATGTATGTATGTATGTATGTAGGTATGTATGCATGTAGGTATGTATGTATGTATCATCGCATGTATGTATGTATGTATGTAGGTATGATTGCATGTATGTATGTATGTAGGTAGGTAGGTATGTATGTATATATGTATATAAAGTTAAAACTAGAAAAATCTTAACCAAAGTAACATCCAGGGAATCCATTCGATAATTAAGTATCTCTAATTAAGAATACTATCGCTGAATATATACGTATATATACAAGATACTGTTCGTTTTGTAACATTTTATCGTAACTACGAAACCAGAAATAAGCGGCAGATAATTTTCCATATCTTTCCCATAAAACATTAATATATTTTACGCCCCCAAAGCAATCACAAAATTACCAAGCTGCATCGATGTTACAGGAAATAATTTCTTTAATATTTACATTGAAAACATTGTTTTTTTTAGGCAAGTTTAATCGTACAGGGAAATAATATGGGTTGGAATCATTTTTTGTTCGACGAACTTCAATGATTTTAAGCCTGGAATTAAAATGTTGGTTTAAGTAAAAGGGATACGTCCTCACTCGTACAGAAAATAGTAATAGGATATTATAATTTTTCTCTATTTAGCATTGGTAGAAATTAAAGAAATAATAAATAATTTACTATTATTGCATTATTATCATTATTGCTGCTAATAATTATAACAGTAAAAATATCAATGATAATATCTATCTATCTATCTATCTATCTATCTATCTCTCTCTCTCTCTCTATATATATATATATATATATATATATATATATATATATATATATATATATATATATATATATATATATATATATATATATATATATATATAACAGAGGATGGCTGTGTGTCTCTTTGTATGATAACTCTCACTCGAGAAGCATCCAAATGATTTTGACCAAATTTGGCACATACATTGTATAGTATTAGTGATAGAATCCTACCCTAAAAATCGGTAATTTAAAAAATAGATAATCGGTATATGCGAATAAAATCGATAAATTCAGGTTTTTTTCCCCTGATTTTATTCAACCACGTTATGTAGGTTGCTTACATCACGACGAGCTCAACCATGCCTCATTATTATTTCTCCACTACTGAGTTTAGCGAAAAACGGCAAAAACCGCGAAAAACCGCGAAAAACAAAAAAAATCGATTTCAACATAAAACGATTTCAACACAAATTTTAAACTAAAATCTCCATCAATTTTCAAGCTCTCGAACATATTCTTCACTAATTGTACCCAACAATATGTTGATTGTTTAACGGTCATTTAACTTGATAAATAAGTCCACCCATATCGTGAAAACCCGCGTAAATACCGAAAAATAGCGATGTGTACTGGGATGTTTCTTGTTTTTCGTCGATCTTTCAACCAATTTTCATCAAACTTAACAAAAGCTTTATAAATGTATCCTTTTTACATCCCTGATAGAACACTGTCAAATTGAATTTAAAAAAAAAATCGAAAATAATTGTTGTCTGTGTCTCTATGTTTCCTGTTTACCTCTACATGTCCTCGTTTAACTTCGAAAAAATACAGACTATTTCTTTTATATAAGTAACTGCATTAATTCAGTAAGTTTTTAATGAAAGTAATTTAAATTAATTGAATAAGACAGACTCTGTTACATCTAAACATGATAGCGTTTTACTCCATTCTAACTGAGCACTTTTTCTTATCGACAATCTGGTTAATGCTACTAGTATATATATATATATATATATATATATATATATATATATATATATATATATATATATATATATATATATATATATATATATATTGAACAATAACAAATATTTAAAAATTAAAATCTTCAGACATACTTGGTTGTAGATTAATATTCTTTGGTCATTATTATTATTATTATTATTATTATTATTATTATTATTATTATTATTATTATTATTATTATTTGATTTAGATTCTTCGGCTAGTTTCAGCCAACATGTCAATCATCAAGAGAAAAAATAAAATTCTCCTTGCTGTTAGCAGTCAACTACAGAAATGTATATAGTGATGGAGAAAATGAACTTTTGTCTGTAGTTTTTATTTGATTTTTTTGATTTTTTTATCTTTTAACATCAATTTTTTAGCATTCCTTTTGTTGGTCAAATTGTCTCTTTTAAGTTGTTATTTGACAAAAGAACTGGATGGATTTATGCTGCTCTAAATTCCCCTGGTCAGTTTGACAGTTTTATTGGTTACTGGAAAGGGGATGTGTTTCTGTTAAGTGTGTCTGTTATTTGGTTCTTAGGGAGGGAGTGAGTATCATATGTGTAAGCCTGTATATTACTGTGGGTGTGTGTTATCATTTGGCTCATTAGGGAGCGAGTCAGTATGATGTGTGTAAGTGTGTATATTCGTGTGGGTGTGTGTATACTCAACACCTCCGTAAGCATGTCTGTCTTGTGTGGGTGAGAAATGTCGGTTATATATTAATACTATCTATATTCTTAAATTTATGATTTAGCCGGGCTGGATAGCGTGTTTTCAAACGTTGTATCCACTTATTTTCATGGAACTCTAAAATCTTTCTAAAGTTATCTGCTCTGAAGTGTTCTATTCTCTCAGTTATAGTGAATTTGGCCTGGGTTTCGAAATCGAGATTTTTTTAGGCGGAAATATTGTTCTACAGCTAATAATCTTTCATGAGTCGACTTTATTCGATTGCGATAATTATTAATTCTGTAGTGAAATGGCAATTCAGATTTTCCTACATATTGTTTCTGGCATAGTGTGAATTCTAGGAGCTAAATTATGTTATGACTTCTACAGTTAGAGTCATGGTAGATTTTGTAAGTAGATTTAGTGACTGAGCTAGTGAATGAATTCGTGTGTCTAATGTGGTTGCAGCATAATCTTCTTTTGTTGTTACATGTCTGGGAAAATCAAGTTGCTTTTGTTGCTAGTCTATTACGGATTGCCTTGTCCGCTGAAATGTGGTTAATACCTAATATTTCTTTTAGGTTCTTAGGTCTACGATATGCTAAAATTCCGGATTCCTTAAACAATTTTTAGGTCTGTTTTGAGATGTAGTCCAGCGACTTTTGATTATTTGCCATAGTGGAGGCAGAGTGTGGTTGAAAGTGCTTACTAGAGGAATGCGGCTAGATTTATTTTTGTAGTTTCCTGTGTTTCATCTATGTAAATGCGGGTGTCTAAAAATGTTACTGATGTTGTGGATTTTTCATAGTCAAATTTAATTGAGCCGTGCACTCTCTTTAGGGTCATGAGGAATTGGATAAATTTGTCGTCACTGCCCGTGTATACAAAGAATATATCATCGATATATCTTGCATAGAATACGCAGTCTCTACCGATGAGGGGATAGGTATGGGTTTCTCTCAAATTTTCACATGAATATTGTAGCATATGATGGAGCTGCAATGGTGCCCATGCCACAACCTCTTACTTGAAGGTAGTGTGCTCCATTGAATATTAAAGTATTCAATGTAATAATATGCTCCATGATTTTTATGATAACTTCTTGTCTTCTTTTCTTCTTTTAGTAAATGCTTCCTGAAGGGCGGTTAGCCCTTCGATGTGTTTAATGTGTGAATAGAGTTACCTTACGTCCATAGTCACTAGAACAGTATCCTCTGGAAGTGTTTGTAAGTGATTAATTTTGTTTAGTAAATCTGACATATAATTTCTGCTGGTGAGAAAACTGAATAAAGAAACTATTAAAAAAGAACTTATATATATATATATATATATATGTGTGTGTGTGTGTGTGTATGTATATATATATTTTTTTTTGTTGTATCTGTATATATATATATATATCTGTTATATATATATATATATATATATATATATATATATATATATATATATATTTGTGTGTGTGCGCGTATATATGTATATATATATATATATATATATATATATATATATATATATATATATATATATATATATACATGAATGTATGTATATTAGATCGCAAGTTGAAAATCTACTCAGCAGTTTAGCGTACACTTTCTTTTAAACTGACACTTACACAATTCAATACTGGGCAAAAATATTTTGGGGAAAATAATGAAGACAACGATTAATGAATCAAGTTCATGAAATGAGTCATTCAGATAGAAAATTTATAAAAATATATTTTAAAGGAATATAACAGTTGCTTAATGAAGATATGTAACTGTGATTATTTTTCATTGCAATCTCATAAAATCATCGTTGTGAGTAGAAGTTTTGAAAGAATACATCTTAAAAATATCTAATCTATTCCTTTCTATCAATTCATATAATCTCCGCTTTCACTGATTTTTAGCTTTTCTAGAGCAGACAAATTAAAAGATGCCAGTAAAAATCAAATCGCATAAAATTATCTTAAATTAATTGATAGCATTTGTACTAAATTGTTCAACCAGTATTGAGATGAAATTCGAAAATGTTTTAAGAATTTCAGATTCCAGAGCAGTAATTAAGCTAAATTCATGACAGTTTATTTTCTTGGTATTTAAATGTAATTTTATTTCAGTCTGCTGGAGTAATGATTCCTATACCACGCCCACTGTATCTATCTTTTGACAGACACACGCAAATAAATAAATAAATACACACACATACATACATATATATATATATATATTTAAAACAAATGAAATTAAATGTTCATTTAACAGTCAGTTAAATTCGCGGTAATTCACCTACTCCTCAGGGGAATTGATTATAAAATGCAATTTATTTACAGAGTTATGTTTCCAGATGAATTTAATTTTACAATCAATTCCATTGACATGAGCATGTAATCACAGCAAAACTCAAATTAGGGAGAGATAACTGGACAAGTAATATTGTTGCTATTAATGTTCCAACTTTTCCTACTCAGCACTCTAAGTGCAAAACCGCTTGCCTGAAAGCTGTATCTTTTAGAAATAAATTAGTGAACCGTTGCAATTGGCGAAACACTATCATCCCTGCATAACGGCTGCATACATACATACATACATACATACGCACACGCAAACACAAACACATGTATATTATCATATTTTATCATACGCGATTATGATAAAAATATTACATCTCTGCACAAAAGATTTCATGATTCAATACTCTGATTGTAAATCCACAATCGATGGTTGGTAAATGGTGATAATAATGATTTTTAGGTAAATTTAAAAACACATGGTTATCTCCTTTCCGAAAGTTAAAGCAGGGGTGTATAAGTTCAGAATTAAAAAAATATATATATACTTGTCACGGTTAACTAAATGAAAGGCAGATCTACGCTAAATAAAATAGTATGGTGAGAGGGTTGAAGTCGGTGAGTTCTTGTCTCATATCACGATAAACCATCGATTAGGCATGACATTCTTGACGATTGTGGAGTATATGACAGCGAGAAATGTATCATGGATGTTGCCAAATATGATGATCAATTTGTTGAAGTGATGGCGAAGGCTAAAATTTTATCAGAAACAATTTTAAAATAATTATATATAGTCAGAAAGATTCCTAAATGGTGCTGCAAATAAAATTAGAAATGTTGAACATCAAAAAACGATGCTAATAGTACTGAATATACGGCAATATATATATATATATATATATGACGTCATACATTAAGAAATGTAAAAAGTCCGACAATTTATATATTAAAGACATTTTTATGTTTAACGTAAATGTCTTTAATAAATAAATTGTCGGATTTTGTCCATTTCTTAATGTATGACGTTTTTGTTTACATTTGATACACCATGAGCAGTTATGAATGTACGAGATTCATGGAAGATTGAAGTTTATAAGCAGTAAATTCGACCTTGCCATCTGAACGATCCTTTGTGAACGAGCGGTTAGGCACGCCAAGGTAAATAGGATGCAGGTTCGAATCCTGTCAATGGACGAATATTTTCTATGAAAATTTCTCGGACATTCAGGCCGGTAAATGTTATTTAATACTGTTTATTATAAACAGAGCATTTACTTAAATACTTGTATCTATAAAAAGAACGTTAAACATAAAAATGTCTTTATATATATATATATATATATATATATATATATATATATATATATATATGTAATTATAGGATTGTTGTATACAGAATTCCAATAACCAACAAATACTATTCTAAAATGAGTGTTCAATACAGTGTAGAGCAAATATAATCATTTATTCGAAAATTATAACATAAAAATGATAAAATCACTACAAAAATAGGCATTTTGTTTCAACATTTCTGGCGTCTTCTCAAGTGAAGGTGTTGAATGCAATTTTTCCTTCCTGAACATTCTGTAGAACCATCTATATTTTTTGGAAAAGTTCACTTCAGAGAAATGGGTTGTAGAGTGTGCTACAAGGTTTCAAAACAGTGTTTCACAGCTTTTGATTTCAGGGTCATCCGTCTGGACTTGTTGCTAAGCGTCCTGGGCAAGACAATAAACTACATCCCACAACAAGGCCTCACATCAGGAGGTTTTGAGGACCGTGAAACCACCTATTAATTGTTATTGTTCCCCGGTCAACAACATGATGTGATAGCATCTGCCAGGGTCTCACTTGTGAGCAAATAGTTAACACTGCAAAAAGGCTCAATACACTATTAACGTATAAAAATAGGTTTTCATACTAGCAATACTTGTCTGAAAATTTTTTTATCAGCAATATATTTTTTGAAAAAAAAATTTCCAACAATACATATTTTTTTACAAAAAAATATTACCAGCAATAACAATTTTGTCGGCATTAAATAACCCATTAAATTTGATATGCTGTAAACCGAACCAAACCAAACCAAATTAAACTAGTTGGCAATGGGTTTATACATTACAAACCGTACTTGCCCAAAAGTGAATTTTATGAACTCGATTCACGGATTTTTCGATCGATCCCCTAACTATTATAGCAGATATACATCTCAAAATATATACTATAGAATTTCCTTATCATAATTCATTTACATCGTTCTACTATTTTGTATAGCATTGAAAGGAAACTTCTGCTTTTACTTTCAATACTATACAAAATATGGCGTATTGAGGTTTTCTTTTTGGAGATTACCACGCTAATATATAAACGTCATACGGAAGATATGGTTGTGTGTTATTTTGCTAAACTGGGCTGAGAAGTCACATTGGTTGTTGTATGCAATGATACATGACTGAATGTAAATTTAATCGTGGGGAGGAAGACTCGTATCTATGAAAATCAAGTCTCATTAAAATATAGTTTCAAATGCACATGGACAATAACTTTCTAAAACGAATTATCAGCAATAAAATAGAGTATTTCAATGATTTTCTAGAAAGCACATGATTGGATAGAGGTGGCTGCAAATGTGCAGTTGTAGTGAAGAGAGGAAATTTAACAACCGGTAGAGAAAATCCATTCCTTTAAAAATAGATTCCATTTATTTGTCTGAAGAAGGTCACAATACCGGAAACCTGTATAGCAAAAATATGAAGAATAAAATAGAATATATGCAGTATACCAAATCCACATTATAACCCAAAAAGTTTACGGTTTCTCTCTTTTTTTTTTTTTTTTAAATATACATTTTTCTCAAGTTGGAACTATTTTAACCATCCATATATATATATATATATATATATATATATATATATATATATATATATATATATATGGTTTAAATTTGATATGATGTTTGGTTTAAATTTGCTATGAAGTTTAAAAATCTTAATGAAATGTTATGTGTATATATAAATGTACGCATATATATGTCTATATATATATATATATATATATATATATATATATATCTATATATATATATCTATATCTATATATCTATATATATATATAGATAGATAGATAGATAGATAGATAGATAGATAGATAGATAGATAGATAGATTGATTGAGAGAGAGATTAATTGTTTAATATTTTGCAATTATAACGTATTTTAAAGAAATTGTATATTCTGCTGACAAATACTGTAAGTTCATTTAAATTATCGTATTTATAGGGCTAAACGTACGATGATGTTCATTTTTAAATATAGGTGTACTTTTTGACTGTAAATTCATATATACTTTAGTCAACGCTGTAACCACGGCCGGCAGTGCCTACGTTAATTTTATGTCCAGTGTATAATACGATTAGCTTAAATTGGCTTCAAAATTACGTCTTCAAAACTCTCACTATACTCAATTATATTCGGTAACATTCAATTTATCAGTCTTTCAATAGCCTGTAAACACGGAAAGACGCTGCAAATTGTATCACGATTCATCTCATAAACATTATCACGTCGGTACATTAATTCTTATCATAAAGTTGAAAGTTAAATAAATAAAACCTACAAGCATTGTCCGCATTTTTTTATTTATAATAGACATGTTTAATTAGCATATGTGAAGCAAGTCCCATTTTTAGATTTCCTCACGAGAACAGCTATTTGTGGAATAACCTATAGAGAGCATACATCCGGGATAACTACAAAACTGACCTCTTCAACCGTTTTCTATCTTACATAACATCATAATTAGCATTAACCTGATTGTGTTATTTAAAATGCCTTCACATTGTATTCGTAATCATTTTTTATCGTTATGAATTAAATTTTCCAAACATCAAGTTGCCAATAAATCACACAACACTTAAAAGTAACACCAACACTAACGTAAAAAAATAATTGTTTCAATACATATTAAACATTCAATCAGCTACTTTTTTTCTCAAATTATGTTTTAAAAAATAATTTATTTTTTAAATTATTTTAATTTAATGAACTACGTTTGTTGACAAATCAGTTACTATGGGCTAATTTAACGATTATATTGCTAAGTAGCAAAAGTGTTTCTAGTCGGTTTAAATTCGGTTTGATATGCACGAAAGATGTATAAATATTAAATCTAAACGAATTGCAGCTTATATGAATATTTTCTTTTTTAAAAATGAATTTTAATATTTAAGTATTTCCTTTTGCTATGGGTACAAAGACTGACCAATCTTCTCTTCACCTATTATTGAAAGATGGACACGTCCATCCACTATTAGTATAAGGTTGGTGCAAAAATTATGTCGTTTTTTTTACGTTAAATTTTATCTGAGAAAACGACATTATTTTTGCACCAGCCTAATAGAAAATCTGCTCATGGAAGAGTGGAAAAGAGTGGGCCGAAAAGGGATTATCGCATTTCAGCTGTACGCTTGTTGCACGAAACTACTTTATTCTCAATATATGTTCTCAGGTGATTAAATCCGGCTTCACTCATCATTTTGTGCCCAGGATTTTAGTTACAGTCATACTAACTAGCAACCATGAGTGTTATATGAACTTCATAATACTTTATTTGGAAATACTTATATTTTTGAACGAAGAGACTACAATATTCTGCATATTGGGTAGGAACATAAACTACATCCAAATACAAGGCCTCTAATTGGTAGATTTTGAGAAGTTTGGAACCACTTCTTATTGGTGGTGTTCACAGTTCCATTCTGACCCGGGGTTGTATTACCTGTTAGGGACCCAGCTATGGACAAATAATTAACCCCGAAACTAGTGTGAAAACACTATTAAAGTGGAAATATATGTTTTAATACCACCAATAATTTTTTTGTAAAACATTATTACCAGCAATGAAATTATATAAAAAAAAATATTATCAGCAATACATTTTTGGGGAAAAAATTACAAAAACATTAAAAAATCATGACCTCATTGAATAATCCATTTGGGTTGATATACCATAAAACAAACCAAACCAAACCAAACTTAAAATATTCTAAGTAATACATTGATGAAGAACGATGTCATAAGCCTTACAGAAAAGGAGACAAATACATACGGATATATCTCAAATGTCTGTCGAAAATGAAAGCTACAATGATGTTTTTGTAAAGGGGATTACATTTCAAAACACTGACGCTGGAAATTCAGAACTGTGAACGATTGACACTTTGCTAAAAGTGTTTCTGTAGCTGTCATTGCGCTGACGGAAAGATGATCCAATTTCAAATCTAAACTGTTTAAATAACTACATCAATAATGAAATATATTCAGTTTCAAGGGAAGACAACAATAAAAAAAGCACTTCAGTCGGCCGCAGATTTGAGCAATTACATTTATCCGGTTGGTTGTAGCCAGATGAATATCTAGACATGGATGACAATGAACAATTTCTTGTAAATTGTGTTTATGTATCTATGTTTACGTGTGGAGACCAATATCCAATGTCAAATGTTAAAATATTTCTAGAATATTTAAAAATATTAGATTATAATTTTCATTATTAGCGAGTAAAATTCGAAAAGTTAAAGAAATATGATAAATATTTAGTATTTGTTGTAAAGTTGTCTTATTCTCTTCAACTTCCTGGGTTTATTTCTCACCTGAGTAGATATTAAGTTATTCAGTGGTGAGAAATATATAATTCAATATTCTGTTTCACACCCAGTTATATTGTATGTATTTGTGTGTGGCTGTATATTTAATCTCATGTCAAACCTAGAAATATTTCTGCTAAATTAAAAAATAAAGTATAATTATATTTATCTGCAAATAATTTCCGAAAACCTATTTATTTGAAAATAATTTACGAAAAATAAAAAAAATAATTGTTTTTTTTTTAATTATTATTATAAATTCAATAAAATATATAAATAAAATAAAAATATAAAAGATATACAAAAACTTTTTTTTTAAATATTTAAAATAGCGTTTCTTTCTGTTTTTTCTACATCATTGTGTTTCTTTTGCTCAGTATAACGTAAGTTTTGTAGAAATGTGAGTAGAAAGAAATTTATTATCCTTATCTTATTTTTAACACAGTCAAATTGCGTGTGTATGTGTATGTGTTTGTGTGAACAATACATGATATATGTACGTGTAAATAACTTACGCATAAGATATGCATATACATTAAATAGAAGCATGGAAATTCATATGCAGCGCGCGTGAGATGAGTAAATCAAATATTTGATACTCTAGGTTGTTGTCACATGTAAGCCCTACTAACAGCCATTTTATATCCGATATTTACACATAGTCTATGATAACAAGTGAATTACACTGTATCAAGAATGGTTGGGAAGTTGTTATTAGACAGGCACTATAGGGAAAACAAAATTATAATTGTCTTGAATTAAACGATTAATTACGCTGGCATTGACAATATCATATTAATATATCTTCCCGATTTCTTTAATATTTCTAAATATATTTTACTTCTAAATCATCAGAAAAAAATTGGAGAGATTATCAAATAAGAAACTATTACCTCATCAAAATTCTTCATGAAAAAGAATCCCATTTTTCTTTCTTTTTAGTCTTGCAAAAAATATGGATTTGATATTTATATAGTAAAAGTAACTTGTAAACATCAACATATATATTTTCGGTTCAATACAAAACATTTTTTTTAATGAGTCAAATAGGAACATGTTTACACCGTGTGCACGTCTTTCATAAAATAGTCTTGGAGTGTTTTTTTGTTTATAAGGTTCTGGTATCAAAAGACCAACAAAATCGAACTTGCTTGTCGTCTGGATGTATTGACAACTAAAAATCTTGGTATTGTTTGGCAACATAATTAGGGCGCTTTCATCCAAATGACTTGATCTGTAAGATGAAGAAACGTACGGTTTGACATTCTTAACCCAAACTGACTGTAGACTAGAATACAAAAACGCCAATTATATTTATCGTATTTTGATCGGTCATTTTGAATCACAGCATATAAACCTTCATTTACATCATTGAGATTTGCCAATGACTCGTTAGGACATTTGTGTTCATAATAATATAAAGAGACTGTGTTGACATTACAAATAGATTGTATATTTGTTTTCCTTAAGTGCGTTATTATCTAACATGCGGCTGGTAATAGAGAACAAATTGTAACATTACGTCTCCGCGTCCTTGCGAGTGACAAATTATTTTCCACCCTACAATCACTTTCTCACAGACGAAAGGTCACAAGCCCCTCACCGGCCACTCACTATTCCCATGGAAAGTCCCCAGACGAACTACATTCCTTCGTTGCACCAGTTATATCCTTCAGAGTTAAGACCCGTCACGATACGCACAAGATAGCTAACAAACCCCATTCGCTTCGTATTCCACTGTTAAGAGGTGCGTTCCACTCATAAAGCTACTTCCCACGAATAGTTGCTTTGTGGAGCTTAGTCGAAAGAGGATTCTTCCCCCAAATCACTACAATCTTAACCTGTTCTTTTCTAGGGCTAATCTCCCCGACGTATCCATACGCATAAACTGTGTCTCTTGCTCTGTACTACTCTACCACGGGTGGATTCCGGGCCTTGAACAGGACGAATCTTACGGCAACAATAAAAAAACGAAAAACTAAACCAAAAAAAAAAAAAACGAAAAAGATTAATACTGAGTAGAACGTATATTTAATAAAAGTTTGTATACATATTCAGATTATAAAAACAGGAGAACAATTATTAAACGAAGACACCCGCATTCTCCCTGATTTCGTTAATTCTGATATTTGACCGGAGAATGAGCTTCTCCCATACACGACGAGTAATTTCAACGCGCCCTTAAAATTGTGATGTCATTTTTTGGTTCTGGATCCTGTAAGTCGATTGGGAGATTAAATTTGACTGCTGCAAATGTTATGCCCTAGTATATTCCAACCCGTCAATGCAGGACTTAACAACTGTGTTCAGCACATTGATGTAAGAAGTGACATTTATCTGAGACTCTTCAACAGAATTTAGGAATTAATTTTCATTTAAATATTTAAGACGAATCTTTCATCTGGTGTTAAGCCAAGTTTCTCTTGCTCTAAGCTTTCAAGTGGTAACGAATGCCTTGTTTATATTTAGGCCTCAAGCAGTGCGCACTGATGCAGGAACGAAGCACATTATTCTTCCAAACGAAATAACCGAGATAAGTTAATACGTAAGGCCATCAGTATGGGAGCACTCAGATGGGATCTAATAATAAACATATGTAAATGACCAGCAGATTCTTATAGCTCAAGATAACCTTTCATCTAGAATCTTCAATTAATTTCCTTGTTGAAGGAAATTAAACGTATACGAATCAATGTTTGAACAAAAAAGATATGTTTTACTAGAAATGCCTGTGTTTAAACATTAGATGATGTAATACAGAAATGTATTTTGCCTTAGAGAAAAGACAGACTGGCATCTACAATGTTGGATTTATCATAGCATAATTGATTAAATGTATTTCTTTTATTCTTCTTTAAATGTCATGTTCTTTGTCGGCTTGACATTTTGTGACTATTTCCCAAATAATCATTTATATTTTTCTTTATTTTATTTTTCGGGTGACTTTTATTTCATTTCATTTCTTTAGGTGTTAGGGCCACTTAAATTATTGTTATTAGATATGAAAAAAGATAATTCTTAATTCCTAAACTTATTTTATTTTATATTAATTCCAAACATTTTCTCGCGATACACGTAATCATTTTTCTTGACTCTAAAATTTTGCATTTTAATTACTGAATTTTTCTAGTGGTTCTTGTTTGTGCCGAAATAATATTTTTCTTATTCTCCTTTTGTTCCAATCTATTTTTCTGAAATCATTTTTCCTCTTTCTTTGGTATCATTCTTTTCTTTAATCATTTCTTTTATTTTTTATTGTCGATAATTTTATTAATATAGTTGCTTTTTTTGTCAATTTATTTTTCATTTTTGTATTTTACTATTGTTTTATTTTTCTATGCCTCCTTTCAGGTGATTGGTTTTAGTGGAGCAGAATGGCAGAATGGCAGAATTAGCCGGGCTTGAATATTATGTTACGCCACTCTTCTAAGTGAAGCCAACTTCTCTGTAGGACTTATTTTAATATTTTTATAGTTATTGATTTTTTTCTCTTTCTTTACTTGTTTCTATTTCTCTGTTTTCTACTTTCTTTTTTGATTTTTTTTCTTCCGCCCAACCAAATAATTTCATCCAAATTAATTCTTTCTTTTTTATTGAATTTTTTCTTTCTTTTATGCTATCTTTGTACTTCATCGTATCCTATCTCGAATATTTTCATTTCTAAAATACTTTCATGTTTCATCTTTATTTCCTGTCTCTTTCTGTATTTTCTTTAGATTTATCCATTGTTTCTATTTTATTTTACATAATTAATATTTTAATTCTTAATATTTTTTATTTTCATTTCTATTTTTTCTTTTTTATTTTCTTTTTTTTTTTACTAGTTGTGATTTCATTCAGTTTTTCTATTCTTTTAATATTCTTTTTTTTCTTTTTATCTTTCGATTAGAATTATACTTTTCGCATTTTCTCTTTTGTTTTTCTTCCCTCTCGAAATCTTTTGATATGTTTTTTTTTTCATTTTCATTTTTTCTAGTTGATTCACATTTATTTTTTCGAATCCTTATCAAATTTTTCATCCTTCATTGTCGTTTATCTTGTTTTCATCAACAGCTAACCTTTAACTCACCAAAAAATCACACGCTAATAATGAATATTATTGAAGATTGAAAGAAAATGATAAAATATTTGACTCAATCTTTCATTAAATAAGGAGGAAATATTATATGCCGGGAGGTTGAATCGCACATTTTAATTGTTTTGTTTTTTTAAGTGGAAATTTTATATAATTTTAATTGATAAAAAACTTTTTTTTTCATCGTCTGCCGTTCTTAACAAATAATATTTCCTTGATATTATCTAGTTTCATCTGATTTTACCCCCAATTCTGCTTGATAGGAGAGACTGATTATCTTCAACTGATCTTAGTTCTAATATTTTTTCTTTAGCAATTGTCTATTTCTTAAAACACAACTATTTCTTTGATTGCTGTTCTGTAGCAACCGACTTTCTGTTATAATCGATAAATTTGTTTTCAAAATACAAAGAAGAAAGAATGCAAGAAAGAAAAAAGACGTCAAATAAGAAAGCATGAAAAGAACAAAAGTAACAATGAAAAATGTTGTTATCGCTTCCCACATCACAAATAACAGCGTACACAACATGGGCTAAATGAATCTTTATGGCACAAACGCTGGGACTAATTACTCGGCAGTTATCTACTGCTTCAGGGCTTGTATCTTTCGTTCCCGCGTTTATAATCTCATTAGCTGTCGGCTACTCTTTTGTCATTTTCTTTTTATTCGTCTTTTCCAATAACGAATATCAGAAATGTTTACAGTTTGATTTTGATTGTTTGATTGATGTTTCGTTTATTGTTTCCTTGCTTTGCTAGTTTTCTTCCATCGATTAATATTCTGAAAAGCATTGAAATTTCGACGAGTTTTTTTTTTCCCCCAACAATGAAAGCAAAGACCACTCATGTTTATCTTATTGAGTTTTATCGTCTGAAAAGTAATACGATCGACTTTGGTTTATCATAAAAATCCTGCCCACCTGGTGTAGCGTAATTGTCAGAAAAGTAGTAATCCGAATGCATTCTCTGTAAGAAATTGCTTCATAGGTCAGAGTAGTAGTAGAATGGTGCGTGAAATTTAATACAGAATTCAACCATGTTAATTATATATATATTTTGCATACTTCGCCTGTCAATTTTTTTTTTTTTTGTATTTAACGTATTGCTCTGAAAATTGAGTATTATATTCTTTTTTTGTGCGTATAAACACATAAAAAGACATGACATCATACGGGCATTAGATTCTGAGAAACGGGTAAAAATATTTAAAATTGATGGGTGTACAAATAATTGCGTCATTGATATATATATATATATATATATATATATATATATATATATATATATATATATATATATATATATCCAAGTATAGGATTGGTGTATACGGAATAAATTCCAATAACCAAAAATTAATACTCTTAAAAGAGTGTTCAATGAAGAGTAGAGCATTTATTATTATTTATGTTATAAAATCATTACAAAAATAGCTATTTTGTTCCAACACTTCCAGTGTCTTCTCAAGTGATGATGTTTAATATAGAATAAATGGTTTTAAAGGTTTCAAATTAATTGACGATCATTTCGCCAGGGGAAAACGCTGTTACAAAAGCTAGAATGACCAATCAAAATACAAATATAGGATAATTAAAAAAAACTTGACAACGAAGAAAGGTTATAATAGCTATTAAAAGCTTTAAAGTTGGGATTATACTAAAATAGAATTCATTCTAACCAATAAGTATTAAATTATATGATAAAAACTTATATTAAAATTAAAAGTAAAAAATTACCAATTTTAAAATCTAAATTTAGTCTCTATTAAGTTTAAAATTATAAAATTACTGAGGAGTAAAGAAAAAATATATATGTTATTCAATTTATTTTTTCATTGAAATTACGTTAGAATAGACCCTAATATCGGCTGGTCTTCCTGACAAAATGTATATATTTTAATTCCAAGTGTGTGAGTGGGGTGCTAAACTCTCGCGCAAAACAATACAAACACACTCAGATTATTATACATAAGCACCCAGACATATTTAGATATACACACACAAAAAGGTGACGAGACAGGAAACATCTCCACGGCCCTTTATAAAAAAAAAAAAAAAAACGAACACATACATATATACACAATTAAATATGCATGCATTTTCTATATACAAAACACCGATAAATACATGTACACACATCCACATACATTGACCTAGACAATCTGATACAAGAACCAAGAAATATTTTCTATCGTGTTTCAGTGATAATGCTAAAAAGCTTATTCGACAATATGAAAGGAGTTTACTTAAAACAAATAGACAAAAGTTGTCTATATGATTAATGAAGCAGCATTAATGAAAAAATGCTGCCTAAATACACACAATTTAAATATATATGTGTGTTTGTGTCTGTATTTGCGCGCATGTGAGTGTGTGTGTGTGTGCATATATATATATATATATATATATATATATATATATATATATATATATATATATATATATATATATATATGGGATGGGGAAATGGATTAAATCCAACATATTGTTATATATATGTTATTTTGTTTTTTTTCATGGATACTCTTATTCGAATATAAATATCTATCAAAGATAGCGTTTAGTCAAAATAAATGAAAATAACTGATATAAATCGGGGTTAATAAAAACTCCCCATCAAAGGAATTGAATGTATGTAATATATTTCCTTACTTACATTCAATTCCTTTTATTGATCATCATAATAATAATAATATATATAATTATGTATTTGTACATTCATATATATATATATATATCCGGCTGTGTTTATTCTGTATATATTAACGGTAAGTAATTTAAGTCCTCAATTATTAGGGGTGTAAAATAAGAAAAGTAAACAAGCTTAGATTTATCGATTTGGATTTTACGGGTTATCAACCAAAAATTTGTTATACAAAGCCAAAACTGAATTTTGGATTGTAAAAATAATTGTTTATGAGTCTGTAGGCAGAGTATTTCGAGATAGGAGGATATTGTTTTGCTAACTGATACTGAACTCTTACGTAATATCGGTCCTATGTACGGCAACGAATGTTGGACGGCCTCCTCAAAGTTGAAGAAGAGACACGAGGCAACGGATGTATCGTTCTGGTGAAGGATTCTAAGTATACCATGGTGCGAAAATATGAAAAACGATGAGATTTTCGAGAGGATGCAAACAAAAAACGAATTTTATACTTTACATCAGTAAGAGCCAGCTAAAATTTTTGGAACATGTAATAAGAAAGGAAGACTTAGAAATTCTGATATCCACAGGGTGAATAGAGGGAAAGGGGGGCAAGGAAAATAAACCCGCGACATACCTGGCGGGCTTAAGCAAGTGGATGGCAGAATAGGAACTTGGAGAACGGGCAAATATAGAAAACTTATTGAGAACTACAAGAGACAGGAGGAAGTGGAGAGTTACATCCTGAAGATACATGGTACATAAATGAAGAATTGCTTTAAGAACTTTGAATATTTTTTAGTTACTTCTTCTAGTTAAACCTGTTATAGGGTAATGACATAAAAACATACCTTTCACAAGGATAATTGCGCGTAAGTTAACGTAGCGAACCTGACTGGAACTTGAAATCGGCTATCCGATTTTTCATCCTGAGCGCTTCCATACACCGTCCACACATCCTCAGCTATCATCGAATTTCATAGGCAAAAAATATAAAAGATGAGTAAACCCATTGCTAAAAAATAAAATAAAAAATAAATGTGTAATTGGAGACCTGTTCCCTTTTCTTTTTTTCACATCTATATTGTTTCGATGTATATGAACGCCCAAATATTTTTAGAAGTTAATGTGTAAATCCCTATAAACTCAAAATAACAGCATGGCTGTGACCTCCGAAATTACTTTATGGCTAGCTCGGGTGGTTGCCATTCATGTTAGCTATTATGGTAACGATGACAGCTCTCAGTGGGTAATATTTTTTATTGAAATGACGATGGTTGGCCTTCATGACAACGGCCTGGACCTATTCGTCCAAGAAACTCAAATCATCAGAGTTAGGAGGCCACCTGTTTCAGATGACATGAAAATTCTTCCCCAGAATGGTGTGCGGTGAAGCAAATAAATCTTTAAAAAAGTAGACTGAGGGAAATCTGTGAGAAAACGTCTTTTAGAGCAAACTCATTATTTGGTGATGAGGAAACTGAATGGAAACTGAGTAAGAGTAAAGAGAAATAAATATTTCAAGAAGAAAGAACGAAAGATTGATAGAGAGAAAGAGGGAGTGGTAGAACGACTTTGAAATAAAATAAGAGAAGAAAGAAATATATTTAAGGAGATAATAAACAAAATGAGGGAAAATTTAAATAAATATTTCAAGTAGAAAAAAGAAGAAAGAATGAAAAAAGGAAGAAAGAAAGATTAGCAGAATAATGAAAGCTTAAAAAATGAAATATGATGATAAACAAATAAATGAAGAGTAAAAACAAAGAAAGAAAATATGATGGATGGTTACAATAAAAAAGGAAAGACGAGAAACAATGAAAGAATGAAAGAAAGAAAAAAAAACAGTATGAATAGAATAAAGAAAGAAAACTAATGAAGAAATGGAAAAGAAAGAACGAAAAAATTAAAATCACGAAACTTGGCAAGAATGATAGCTACACTCTCCTCACTACATCGCATGTCAGACTCAGTAGATGATTGATTAGTTTTATACGATTTATCAAACTTTACAGGTTATTTAAAGCCAGAAAATATTTTTAGATTATATTATTTTTATGGCTACAGTAATTCTTTACTGATAGAAGTCATTAATTAATCCATAACTGCGGTAGGAAAATATGAATTTAGACGTTTACCAAGTGTTTTTGTGCATAAATGAATGTAACGAACAAACTGTAGATGAAAGTCGGCTCTCTGATTAGCAATTTCGAGCCATTATTCATTACAGCCGTCACCTCGCACATCTAAGCTTACTGGATATTTAGAAGCAGTCATCCATATAGGTAGCGACCAAGCACATCGTAGCGTAAACGGTGGTGATCGTACGAAAATCGGATTTTCAACATGATGTGAGAGTCAGATTCAGTAGTTTGAAATGGTTGTCACTGCACTCGAGTAGCACGTTTTAATATGATGAATGTTGAAGTTTTATACATAACGAAACATGACCAAATCCTTATGATCAGATAATTTTCAATGTGTCATACTTAAGTTCAGTTGAGGTGAGTACCTATAACGATTTGTCCATGGAAGTTGATGCTGCAAGCATTCAAAAGCTATTGGGTGACAAAACTTTATTGTTGCATAGAGTGAAATTAATCTTGTCTGGCGATTAAAAGCAAAAAAGTGGGTCATTATAGAACAGATTACAGATAGCTTTAATCAAGCACAACAAAATAATACAACGATTTTTGTGACGTGTGGAGCTGCGTAGATGGGCGACTGTCGGAATGCCCGTCATTTTCAATGACGATTGTACAGAATGTATTTTATGATAAGGAATTTCACACTATCAATAGAAGCAGATCGCCTGGGCCTGGTCTCTGATGAATAATTTAAAGCGTAGATCTGAACTGTATGGATACACTTGTTAAGAGATATCAAATGGATGCGAATGTATTGTAGCCAAACACCAATTTGGTTGATGAAATATGTTGATTCGGAAAAGATTCTACATGTAAACTGTGAACTCAATAATCCCTGGGAAATTGGTTTTATCGCATACATCATTTAACACAAATTTGACCCACTGAAGGCAAAACTTTTTCTAAGATATCTGTCAGCTTTCAGCGGCAGAGCTGACTCTTTTAAGTTGTACTATTTCTACAGCAATGTTTACAGAAACTTAAACAATATATCATTCGATTGACCTAGCGATCCTCATCAGAGTTTATATTATTACATACATAAATTTCCATCTTCAGTACAGAAAATCTGTACTTTGCCCCCGTTATAGAACCTGACGTTGAAAATCTGATATTAGAGTAATCCAAGAATATCCGCGCTGAAGGACGAAAAAAATTATTAGACAGAAAAAATGTTTCATTTCTTTGGGGTACCTGCAAAATTAGGTTTTCATTTGAGATAATTATTTTTACTGGTCGAAGTCCATATTTATATGCTATGTCCATTAAAGACGTAGGCGACCATAGGCTCCAGGAACGTTATTGCTTTCTGCAACAACTCTACAACACCACGCCTTTTTCCTGGTATATAATCTACCCACACAAACTCAATGAGTAATTATCTCGGTTTTTTATATTACCTCTCCATTTTTTAATGTGTCATATGAGCATTAAATTTTCACAACCCTTCCAGAAATCTCATCTGCCCTTTTCTGATTTTACCTGTTTTCAGTTTCATTTTATATAGAATTTCCGACTTGCTAAAATATTCATTCTCTGCTCATCTCAGCGTCTGTCTGTAGAACTACATCTCTGTATATTTGAATCTCTCTATCCGTAATGTAACTGTAAGTATTTACTGCTATACAGGAGAACTTTATTTGTTTCTAAGGAAATATGCCTTTACTTATCTTCTGGAATGCCACTGTTGTTACTCAGATAAGATTTAGATCTCACATTATCGTCTGTTATTTAGAATAAATCATAATTCATGAATCTTAATCATTTTGCATTGATTCTCATAAAAATACTGGAATATTAATACTTTATTTAACAATGAATGTCTCTAATATATCGAAAGAGAACAGTTTTTTTTATTCTTACTATGTATGTCAGTAAGAAATCATTTTCTGTTGAAAATGTAATTTCTACGGTTCTTTGTAACTTCTTGCAATTAGAATCTGATTTATTAAATAGATTTTTTTTTATTTTCGCGCGTCTTCTTTCTGTTAAATAAAATTCCGTATCAAACTAATTTTCCACTCACTTTCTAGTGACGTTTGATCGAATTTATCGACCTGCCTGATCAAAAGCTGAATGGTGAAAACTTAAATCGTTTTGTTGTTTAATTTTAGCAAAGCCATCTTTTCCGACTCTTTGATCCACTCAAAGGTGATGTTAGGTATTCTTTAAGTTAATAATTAGTAATAATCTCATTTAAATTTCCTTCAAAGACATTTTTAAACAAATTCTAGATAGTCGTCTCAGATTTTTGAAGATGTTTCAAATGACGTTGATTAATTAATTATTGTAATTGAATAATCGAGCGCTGTATCGCATCAAATACCGGTAAACGTTAATATCTAATTAGAATAAATATTCAGAATATTTTCACCAACGGTGGATGGTTGTCATTTCGTTACTTTCATTTTAATCTCACACACATCTTCTATTCTCTTCAAGATGTGGGTGTATTGGCTTTCACCTTCTCTATTCCTTTTTTTAAAATCTCGGCCGTAATTTCTTTATATCCACCGTGTATTGACTCCTTCGGCCTAGCAAGCAAACGTATTTCGCCATATCTTTTATTACTGAGGAGTGAGTTCAATCTTCACTAGGTACTCCATACATTGCGACACAACTAAGCTATGCTTTGTAAATCAGCGTAGCGTATTTCGACGTGGTGAAATGGTTAGCAAGCTTGTCTCAAGATTGAGTAGATTTTTCAGTCCTCACTGGGTGCTCCATACATTTGATTGTGTAACACATAAGCTACGCTTAGAAAATCAATATAACCACTGTGTCTTTTTATACACTTTCGTATATTTATTTAGCAATTTGCACTAACAAGTAAAACTCCACAATGTGTTTTTCTCAATAACATTACTAAATTGTATTAATTGTAAAAAAAAAAAAAAAAAAAAAAAATGTTTGTCTGGTTAGTGGGTTGTAGGATATTTCCTGGCTAATTTTGTTTTTGCTATGGAATGTGGGTAAGAAAAATGCTTTGAAATAATTAATTTAAAAAAAAATCATAAAAACGATTAAAGTCGGAATGATTAAGACGTTCGCTTTCTGACGATGAGACCTGTGTTAAAGTCATACTTATCACTTTGTCAAGAATATTTCCTCAGTCCGTGGAGGGGAACCTAGCGTGTGGCATCCCTGGAAGATGCCTGAAAACCTTACCAATGGATCAATGCCCTCTATTTGAAATTGGGGAGACGAAAAATATCACACGACTGTGAAATTATTACGTATTTATACTTTCTGATATAAAACAAGTATACTCTATGTACACTGTGTGAAAGTGTTGATTTTGCCAACCTATCGAAATCAGATTAAATAACGGGAACTATAATATATGTTATAATTAGTTTCCTAACCTGTGTATAAAAATATACGAGTTTTAATCCTTAACATTATGTTTCTCTATGTGCCGTGTCCCCTCAGGACGTAGGCGATCATGACACTTCACAACTTCCTGTCTCTTGTAACTCTTAATAAATTTGTTCTCTTTGTTATTTCTCATAAAACGTTCTGCCGTCCATTTACTCATAATCACTAAGTAGTTTATGTTTTGTTTTCCTTTCTCCCACCTTCCTTCACTCTGTCTGTATTGGTTGTTCCGGGCTCACTTTCCTCATTAGATGCCCTAGAAATGTAAAGAAATGCTTTTAATTTGTTCCACGTTGAGTTTCCATTTTTATTTTGTCCATCCTATCAGCCTTTCACACTAAACATAATTTTTTCATTCGAGTTTTTCAAGCACCTGTCGTAATGCAATTTAGTTTTTTGCCCAGGCCCTCTTTGATTTCCGTAGTTCCTAAGCTATTTCTTCTCCTCTTAGGCCTCTTTGTGACCATATTCATCTGCGATGATCTTGAAACTAGGTGCTGGCTAAATCGTCGTTCTGTATACATCATTTTTTTCTACAGGTTCATTTCGAGTTCCTCGTCTGCATTTGCTATTTCACCATCTCTCTTCTTGCCTACTTTGGCATTCAGGTCTCCCAAGACAACTGTAATTTCTTCACAGTGAAACTTGCCGTAGTTTAGCATAGAGTAAATCTTACCAATGTCTTCTTCTGTTCTTTTTGTTGTCAGTTCATAAACATCTATTCGGAATATTTTGAAAAGCTTTCCTTTCATTTTAACGATAAGAAAACTTTCAGTTAATTGACAGTGTCACAGTAAACATTGCCTCGTGTCTTGGTTTAATATCCTACACCTCAATCATTTTTTCTCTTCTGCTGCGTATCATGTGTTTGTCACTGACAAAATCACCATTGTTTGTCCACCTTGTTCACACAGGCCTAAAATAGTAGAATTTAACATGATCATTCCGTATTGCCTAATTTTATAACTGGCCACATTGTTTAATGTTCTGATATTTCAAATCTCGAGAACTTTTTTTTTCGCTGGCTGACTGTTACAGACCATTAAAAGAAACAAACAAGTTTCGAGTACTGTAAATTATTTAAGAAACAGAAAGAAAAAGTTAGCAAAACGGAGAGTTCCTTTCTTGTTTGAAAAGAAAAAATATTTCTTCTTTCTGTCTACTAAAGAATACACCCATTTATACCAAGTAACAAGAATATGTAAATCAAGAATACATCCATTTAAACTAAGTAAAAGGAAAATTGTGAGACGCGTTCATAAAGTAATGGTTAATTAGATTGTTTTCTTTGAATTTTAAAAATGGAGTAAATTTGATATTCACTGTGTACTCCAAACAATTTTGATCTTCATTCTGTGTTCCAAATATATTTGCTTTTCGCTCTTTTGGTCAAACATTTGATCTTGGGCTGAATTAAGCTTGTTTTAATAAGTAAATTATTACTCTGTGCTTAGAAAGACAAATTATACTATAGATATAATGTGCGTGTGCTTTACAATGAGGTGCTTTTTTACTTACCTTATTGCTAAATAACTTAAGGTTAGTAAAAAAAAATGTGTTTCTCTAACTAAAAAATCAGAGAGAAAAGTAATTAATATAGAATGAGAGAAAGGGAGAAAAATGGCTGACAAAATCAGAAACCCTATGGAAAATGAAATATCGAGAACTTTCATTGAATTTTTTAAAAGAATAAAACATTTTTAACCCTTCTGAAATGAAAAAAAATACCGATGACATACCGGTCTGTTTCTGTAATATGACAACCAAATTCAATGTGAGCTGTGCATTTGTGGGTATCAAATTCCTCTACCGTCAGAGATCATGATGTCTTCCCTATGATGACGTCATAAATCTGATTACCAAGATATTGACATTCCCATACCTGCCGCGTAAAACAGGTTTCCGTTCTACGTCAGACAAACGATACATTTGGATGTCTTCTCTGATGTGGATCGGGCCTATAATATTAAATTAAAATGAGAAGACTTGATTTTAAGAATTATAATACAGATTTTGTTAGAATGTTAAATTGTACTTTTATAACTATATAAGTAAATTTTATTTTGAAATTTAATAAGTATTCTGCTAAAGACTCGTGATGATAACAAATATGAAGTTGTTTTATTCAAGCAAATTTTTTCGCTAATATTAGTGTAAATGTCTATGAATAAATCTAGATATTTGACCAAGCTTAGTATAATAAAGCATGTATCTAAGCAAGTTTGAAATGCGGGTTAATAAAATAATTCTATGGAAAGATTCGACAACGAATTACGTCTTGATTATTCGTTGACGTTTTCAAAAACTAGAATCCCTAAAAGCTATAAAAGTGATGTTTATTATTTATAGCCTGTTCAATGAAAGTGAAAAGTCAGAGAGGAGATATAAAACTGAATGACAATCACACGTAACCATAAAATACAAGAGGGCGGTTCTGCTTATTTGACGTAGGAATCAAACTCCGTTTAAATTTGTGACCAAGAGTGAAACACAAACGATTCTGGAATTGCCAAATTATTTAAGACCACCTTGTTCCCAAAATCCGAGCAAGTTAGATAGATGTAGAACGACAACAGTGATGATGATGATGATGATGCATTCGTTTCCTGTATAAGAAAACTGTAGTGTCATAACTGTATTCGAATATTGAAACAGTAAAACTTGGGTATTAAGCAGGGTATATCTCTCACAAATTAAGTCAGTTGACATTGTCATTATTAATAATATCATTTAACAACTGCCGAGAATAATCTATTAAAACTTGAAAGAGAATGTTGAGGCCAAATTAATCTTTTGTGAGGTAAATATCGAGCCTTAAATAACAGAAAAAAATCAATTGCAGTTTCTCTTTCTCAGTGATTGTTGTGTAATGTGAAACGAGCATAATTCCTCACACCGTCTTATAAACATTTTCCTATTTCCTTATTCGGGGGAATATAAATATATTCTGATTTGAGCCAAGTATGAAAAACTGCGTAAGTTAACAATAATGTCATCAGATATCAACTAGAATATATATTTGGTCATTCCTTTATAAACTTTGTTGCATATTTTCACACTATTTAGCATTCTCTATAATGTATTAGAAAGAAAATAAAATGCTTTCCCATTTGAAGCTGTGTAACATTCGTTCAAGGTCCATTTGCGTACAGTAGAGGAGTTTACACTTACTTTACTTACTTATCATTTTTCAAGGAAGCAGGAATTTCTGTACTGGAAATTGACAATTTTTGGTTCATTTCTATAATGATTTACAGCCGAATCTCTCATCCTTCTTATATTTTCTCTTCCTGTTTTCAACCTTGACAAATGTTTCAATGGAATTGAAGCTTCTCAAAACCCCCAAGACAGTTAACTGAGAAGTGTTGACACTATTTGTAATTTCTCGAGTCGATTTACCAGCTTTTGATGGGGCAACTATTGCTATTTTAACAAATTGCGGTTTGTGTGCTTATAGCTTTTCATAACAAATCACTAATTAATTACATTTTTGGTCTGTTTTATATATTTTAAAATAATCCTAGAACTTTCTAGAATTTTAAAGAATATTCCGGAATAAAATTATGGAAATACAATGACAATGTTATTTAAAATAATGACACATTTTTAATGAGTCATAGGTTTTTACGGTAAAAAAAAAAAAAAACTTGTTAAATACTCAAAAATGGTTATTTTTTGTTTTTTTACAAAGAAATAATATTTCCGAATAATGTTTTCTCAATTTTTCTAATAAAATGTATATTTTTAATTGAAAAAATAAATATTTTTTCATTGTAATTAAAGTTAACATTAATTGAAAAAAAAAATTGCTGAGTCACTATTTTGCAAAGTACAGTATATTCTTTCCTATCAAAAACCTAATGACGTTAGATATTGTTATTTCGATGAAGCAAGATGTCGCAAGTTGGATGAGAGAAACCATTTGTATTTAGGATCATAATATTTTCCTGCGTCTGTTGAACGACATGTGATCGTATATTATCATGTCATATACGTTAACCCTTAATTTATATAGACAAAACGTATAATACTTACCCCATCGATTGTGGAAAAGCCCTTTCTTGAAAGCATGCCGCACAGATTTTCTGATATCATTCTGATCTAAATTCATAGAGCTGAACTCTATACAACAATTACCCACTTTTATATTAATTTATATACATATACAAACTTTAAAACGTAATAATTACTGGTTAGTTTACCGGAACCAGCAAAACATTAACCTGAAATATATAACATAATTTCTTATGTAGTATATTATAACCTGTATCAAACGTTTGAGGCCATACCTGGTATTTTTTTAAATTGGCCCCAAAAGTAGTTGTGTTATACTTTAAATAAGAGTAAATATATGTACAAGGTTAAAAGAAAGTGCGACATGATTTTTTTTAATAAATCTTTTAACGTGACAAAAGAAAAAAAAATGTTTTAATTTTGCTCTCGTCAAAATATCCTCCTAAATAAACAGTATTTGGAACTAGTATGGGTGTATACCCTCCATTTGCTTGTTTCCGTGCTTTTATTCGATTGTTCATGGATTTGATCAAGTTATCAACAATCGTTCGAACTATATTTTGCCACTCCTTTTGCAATCTTTCTTTAAGGGTTGCCACTGACGTGATTTTGGTTGCACGCTCTCGAAGTATTCGGTTAAAGTGCTCCCAAACGTAATCTATTGGATTCATATCAAGACTCTTGGCTACACATGGCAGTGACTTGATTCCTTTTGATTCCTTCCAGTTCTACTTCCAGGCTACTTTAAAACCTGCACTTATAAAAATGAATACGAAAAACAAACACTCATACCTACTCATAGAGAATGAGAAATGCCCACACTGATATCAACCTGAATTAATTTTCGTCTTTAGAAACCAATTGTAATGACGAATGCATAATCCTAAATACTAGTCATAGGTGTCAATTACGAATAAAATGCGGATATATAGAGAGCGAATTTGCCTTTCTTATACAAGGTAGTAGCATCATACACAGTGGCTTCTTCAACCTCGCAACAAAAAATGCATGCAAGAATAATAAAGAAAAAATTTAGAAATCAGTTGATCTATTCTTAGAAAAAAAGTAATAAAGCTATCAATTTTAAAAGAAAACTATCACAAAAAAAATGTTTAACAGACGCATCGGAAAAATGAACGCGATGACGTCATTCTGTCAAATTAGTACTTCTTACTTTACCTAATGTCACAGGTTCGGTGGCCTTCGATAAAGAGTGAATAGTGTTTCAGCGGAAGAGAGTGGCACATGCCGAGGTTTTAGCAAGACAATTCTGGTCGCGGGCGCGTCTCTCCATTAGCGGGTAAAAGTGTGATCAAACTTTTTCGATACGTACTTAACATTTTTTTGTTTTAATCTTACATTATTTTTGTATTTTGTTGCGTTAATTTTTTTTTTTAATCTACTTTTCTCTCACACTCTCTCTGTATTTTATTCTCTTTCTCATCTTTAAAATATTTTTTTTTATTATTCTTTTTGTTTTGCTCTTTTGTATTGAGATGTCTATATTGCTACCTTTCTGTTACTTAATCCACCCAGAACACACATCAATGCTGCAGGATTTTTTTTTTTTTTTGTCTAGAATAGAATTACAAATGGACGAAAGTTCAAGTAAAAGTGCTTATGCAGCAAAAATACTATGGAAGTCTCTCTTCGCCAGAAAACAAGTGGCTATAAAAGTATTTTCACTACATATTAAAAAGATATATTAATGTTTCAATAATTGGTTTTATGTTCAACTTCATGTTTGAACTCGAACAGACAATGTGTATTGTAAAAATCAATCTGGGAAAGTTGCAAAGAATTATAACTGAAAATATTGAAAGGAGATCGAAATATTAAATATTAGGCTATTGAACAGATTTTTTGTTTTTTCCTATATTTGATGTTGAGCTGCAAGCTTTCGTTACACAAGTTAATAAAATTGCTGTTAGGATACGCCAAAAAGTTAAAAAATCCATATTTTCCCTTATTTTACTTCGAACGATGAAGTTCTACTCATTTTCTCCCCCGAGAAAGACATCTTTTTGAAACAAAAACTCATATGGATGTTTCCCTCAACGCTATATTGATGACCTCATGAAATCATGTGTAAGTGGAAATCTATCATCTTGCTCATAATAATTTTGAACATTCTTTCTTTTCCACTTGCCTAATTCAGCTCATTCGCTCTTAAGATTATATTTGATACACGTTACTATATATGGTCAATTAGAGAGAGGAAGGGAGCCAGAATTAATATAAACATTTTTTATTCATTTAACTCTTGTTTACTTCGAATATTCCTGGTTACATAGATGTGACCACTCGTGAGAACAGGGTTAAACCGCTGACATTTCTCTTTTTTTTAGTTTTATTGCAGTATGAGGGGCGTTAAATATAACAGATAGATATGAATAGAATAAGATAGATAGATAGATAGATAGATAGATATGAGCATACTAAAATAGATAGGCCGATAGATATGAACAGACCTAGATAGATAGAGAGATAGATAGATAGATAGATAGATAGATCCATGAGAGTTTCTTCAGATTCATAATTGATATACTTTACTATACTTTTTCGTCGATGGCGACAGTCAACAATAGAAAATAAGTTCTCTTAAAACACAGCGCCGTTCATGGTTAAAACAACCAGCAGACGATCGACAACTTTTTTGGCAAGAATAACAGTAATAGAATGCCATGTAGTCATCCACCGTGGTGTATTAGTGTCTCTGTCTAGCCTCTACGGTGCGTTGGACCCTATTCTTTTCATAACTCTTTGCTCTCGCGGAAGGAACCGTTGTTCACTTCATCACGGACAACTGCATACCAGCTCGAAACATTGCTTGAAAAGTCCATCACGTTTTACACTTATCCTTGAAGTGGAACTTTGGTCACCCAACATTACGCGGGCGCCCAGACAGTTCCTCAGACAATATCTGTTTTGGGAATTATTGAGTTATCCATGCGCGCAACGTGCAAAAGCCGAAACCGCAGGATAGGATAGGGTGACAGAATGGAAGCTCTTCTGAATCCAGGACCCTATCTTGCTATTTAATTTTTACAATATTTCTTAAACACCTCATGTGAAAACTATTTAACCTCCTCTCCAGACCAGCATACAGTGTTAACTCCTGTAAAGGTGTGCTTAGAGGACGCATGTTTGGTAAATTCGAGTCTTGATTTTTATCCTAAGTTTATCAATTTCCATGAGCTTTTTATAATTTTCTTGAATGTAGCTGTGTCATTTCCTAATCTGCTTGCCAATTCCTCATCCATAGATAGGAACAATGCTATGATGGATCCAATGTAAACGAACTTATCTACTGTTTACAGGGATTAATCACCAAGTTTTACCTCTGGTGGTAAGTTTGTCTCTTGTCCTATTAACACAGTTTTCTTGACCCAGATTGTCAACTCGAAGAGATCATCTGTTTCCGTTTGAAGAAAGACTAGACATTTGAAGCTCGATTTGACTGTGCGCCGCTATCGTAGCATCATCAATGAAAAGTAATTCTCTAATCAACATGAAGATGAAGCGACTGACAACCAAACGGTTTTTAGTCGCTTCATCTTCAGTCATTTCAGATTGTAAACAGATAAACTCCATCCTCGCTCTCATCAAAAGCATGTTGCAGGAGGACAGCAAATTAAATGGAAAAAATTGTGGGTGCCAGGAAACCACTATGTTTAACACCACTACTTAACTTGAACGACTCCGATGCATTTCCATCGAATTGAATGCCTGTATTCATGTCCTAAATAAAGAAATGACTAACGGAAAAGGAATATTTGGGTAACCGATTTTTCCAGTACCTTATAGAAAGATTCATTATAAATAAAATATATACACACATATGTGTGTATCTATGTATGTGTGTGTTTCGATGCCAATATTTTAAGCGAAAATTTGTGTATAATTAAAAAAAAAATTCTTTGAATTTTCTATCCTTCGAAAATGCTCCGAAAACAGGAAAAATGGATCCATGAAAACAATTTTTCGCCGTTTCATTTCAGAACGTACGGGGGTATGGCTCATCACAGTTTCCTTATCGTAATTACTTTTGAATTGTCATCAGTTGGAGAAATAGTGGAATTATTCATCCCTTTTCTCTTGACGTTTTTAAATTTAGAATCTTCCTTCACCTAGACGGGTTACCAACGAAGGATCGAGAGCCCAAACTACTCTGGCCTTCAACCAGCCTCTAAGTTGATAGTTATGACATTCTCAAGCATGTCATCGGACAGAAGTGTAAAATGCGTATTATTTTTTTCTTTTCATTAACTCCTTTGCATATATATATATATATATATATATTTAACGTTATAGATACAAGTATTTAAGTAAATGCTCTGTTTATAATAAACAGTATTAAATAACATTTACCGGCCTGAATGTCCGAGAAATTTTCATAGAAAATATTCGTTCTTTGACAGGATTCGAACCTGCATCATATACGGAACCGTCATTTACGCTGACGTGCCTTACCGTTAGGCTACAAAGAAGCGTTCGGTAGACAAGGTCGAATTTACTGCTTATAAACTTCAATCTTCCATGAATCTCGAATATTCATAACTGCTCATGGCGTATCAAATGCTTCTTTGTAGCCTAACGGTAAGGCACGTCAGCGTAAATGACGGTTCTGTATAGGATGCAGGTTCGAATCCTGTCAAAGAACGAATATTTTCTATGAAAATTTCTCGGACATTCAGGCCGGTAAATGTGATTTAATACTGTTTATTATAAACAGAGCATTTACTTAAATACTTGTATCTATAACGTTAAACATAAAAATGTCTTTAATAAAAATATATATATATATATATATATATATATATATATATATATATACATACACTTGTATCTATTTATTCAATTTTCCTTCAATTTAAGCAAATGTTTATGTCTAATCAAATTATCTTGTTTTAAGTTCATTTACGAAAAATCTTTTTCGTCATAGTTTCTTCATTATAAGTCTTAACATAATGAGAAATAGAATCCGTTCCAGTAGAGACAATGGATTTGGGTGATAAAAACACAGAATCTAAATGATAGAGAACGATAATGAGATAAAGAGTATGTATATTTCCCCAGTTTTCCATGCGGAAAAGGAACGGCTTAGTGGAAATAAATAAATTTGAAATGTAAACTTTTACCACACCGTACACTAAGTTTAGATTTTTACACAGTTTAGAATTAATATATAATAATGAATGACCTTTTGTATATGAGGATGTCTTCCCACTATTGCGTAGAGCCAATAACTACCGCAGACGCCTACTCTGACACATCTGCAGCTCTGCTGAATTGACTTTAGTTACAATTTTGGGGTAGAGAGTATGATCATCTGACTGAACAAGGTTAGTTCGTTCGACCCTCGGGCACGATGATTTGTGAATTCATGCTATTTAGCGGGGGAAGAGGGCAAATGTTAAGTATAAAATGCATCTCAAGAATATTTACATATCCTTGTTTGCTGCAGCGTAACATACTCGACTGACGTTATCGTTAAAGATACTTAATGGCTCGATGTGATGTTCGGAAATTGGCTTCATTTCTAGGATCGTCTCAATAAAAGCGTAAACCCTTTTAGGAGGTAAATTGTAATCAGCTTTTTTCTAGTAGGCTTTGGTAACTGGATATTCGGCCACTGCCTCGCTCGTTTACGGTTGTTCGATGCTGCGCGCGCAATCGATGGAACTTTTATATGTCAAACGATCGCTTCTCGGCCTTTTTGTCTAAGATGCAATGACCAGCTGAGACAAAATTTGTGCCCGAAAACGCATAAACTGGGGCAGGTTAAATTTTGACTATGGCCCAAGTTGAAACGATCGGGTTACACATGTCCAGCAACTGATCTTGTGTCGCATAACTAAACTCAGTAGTTTCTTTCAGATGAATTGGCTAACATTAAATTGGAGAATCTGTTCATATCAGCTTTATATCTGATACGTCCCATGTGTGGGACTTCGAAGTTAAACTGATTTTCAGAACATGGCGAAGAGCCAAAGCCAAAAACAGACTTGGCAATTTTGTCATCTCTTCTCCCAATTACCCTCACAAATACACGCACCTTTCTTCCAGAAGTGAATGTTTTCATAATCCCTGTTACAGTTTCAGGTGAATAAGGGCGGCTCTGCCATTGTTTGCGCTGCTAGCAAATGAACAGCTGTCAGCAATCATGTGGCTTTAATCACGTTCCGCCAACAGGAACAGACATAATGGTAGATCATTTTTGTTTCGTGAAAGGAAAGGCCTTGTTTAAAGACATACTTTTAAGTGGCTATTAAATTACCGCAAATCAGCTACTAAGTCCACGCAAGTATATTCACTTTGGAACCGATTTAAGACTCTTTTTTTTTTTCAAAATATAATTCACATGTTGTGTTTCGACCCGTGGTATGTTTTTTAAATCACACTCTAGAGATGCCACATGTTAGGATCGCCCTCTTCCGGTCCGATATCATGAAGTCGATTACCTGAAAAATCGACAATGGTGAGATCCGAAACCTGATCTCATGATCAGGAAGCGAACGTACTTATCACTCGACCGAGTTTAGATTAATTGACCACAGAATATAGTGGAAGATTATACTGCGTCAATCTTCCAAGCAGTTGGTACAGAAACAATAACGTTTCGAAAGAGTTGTTATGAAGGAAAAAGTGTCAAATTCAGATAAACACAAGACTAATAAAATAAATGGTTCAATGATTTAACCATTCAGGGTTGGACTAGATTCATTTTTTGTAGGATAGCCAGCATTATACACATTAATTGGGCATAAAACTAGAACCCACCGTAAAGATAGTTGGCTACTCAGACAATAACGTTTGCATGAATTCCTGATCATTGTAAATTGTTTTCCTCTTTATTTCAATGTAATTCTATTAGACAACATTGCAAAACATTAGCATTGGATAAATAATATCTCTATCCGTAATGCTTGAATAAAGTCCTAACCACTGTCAATAACTTTCTTCTGTATAAATGTTTTTCTAATTTAATATAATCAGTGAAGCATAAACATTATCTATATAATTATCATACATTGTCTGTAAAATTTGTATTACTTATTGACCACTGGCAGTTATGCTATCCTTACATTCAATTAGCTAAGTACGGGGCGAAATATGCTAAAGTTATGTAATTAAGAAATTGCTGAATTCGGAGTGCTTTTCTCATTCAAATGATATGTTAAACCTTTCGTACAGAAGAATAAAAAATGATCTAAAATTAAGCAGTCTGGTATTATCGTAGAGAGAAACGCAGTAGATAAGAAAATGAAGTTGGTTTACACATTAAGGAAGTAATGAAAACTGTTGTATGATGTTATTTTTCACTAAAACCTGTACTTTCTGTATCACAGTAAGCGTTATCATTATAATGAATGAATAAAATATCATCAGTCTTTTAATATATCATACTTTCATACACTGATAGCTGTTTACATAAACTGATAGTTATTTATATAACAGATTTATTCAAAATTTTCGTCCATTAATTCTTATCTATTGGTTTCTTCTTTTATCTATGCTGTTCCTTCGGCATATGGGCGATCATATCTTTGCTCTAAGTTCTTTGTAACAATAACGTTTCCCGCCACATCTTCCTTCCAAGCACCCGTTCTCTTGTTAATTTACACAAAACTATTAGTTTATTCTGTGACTGTCACTGCCCCTAATAGCTTCAGCATGTCGTGAGGCTATTTTACTCTCCACTACAACTTACATCATCAGAATCGAAGGAATTTCAACTGGTTTTGCTAAAATTGACAATTTTTGAAAAGCCTAATATACAGGTTGAGGAACTGATAATGATAAAATGTGTTATAATATATTACAAAAATCAATTTTGATGATTTACTTTCATTTTCAAAATTTAATTTCGTGATTGTAGTATTTTTCATTCACAGCTCACTGCAGAATAGTAATGTATTGTTTTAATTTTATCACGTAATAATTTAAGAGTAAAAATATAGGTGGGAGAAGCATATATTATTTTATAATTTCTAGATACACAATAATTATAGATATTTATATAAATTAATTATCTACTTGTTATCTGATAAATTTCTAAATACCTTTTGTATGCACGATATCTGTTCATGGTTCACCTCTAGGTAGATAGGTCAGAAGGTATGTATGTATATGTGTATGTAGATAGGTAGATACGTAGATAGATGTGTATGAGAATATGTACGTGATTTTTGTTTCAAGAAGGTATGGGCTGTAGGCACTGCTAATAACCCGAAAAAAATAAACATACAGTAGCGAACCCTTCAGTATTTATGCATATTCTCGTCCATTTGCGTAGACATTCCTTCGACTTTTACAGGGTTTTCACTCTAATATTCGTCTTTGAATTATCCCCATACATCTATGCTATGGTCTAATCACAGAAGAATGTGGGGTGTATGGGACTTAACTCCTTGTTCCAATAAACTTGCAAAATTGCATCCTTATACCAGGATTGTTATTCTCGTGATACCCCAAATTGCTGGAAAGAAAATACACCATCATGAAGTTTTCATGAAAATATATAACAGAGTTGACTATCGAACCATTTTAACGTCAAATAAGTCCCTTTGATGTTTAGCAGCATCGATTTGTAACTTCTGGTAATTTAACCTGATGTTCCTCCCTAGATTCCTATGAGGTCAAAATGTGTCTTTTAATTGACGCATGTAATTTAAATATAGCCTGATGACTACAAACAATCTATGTTGGAAAATCTGCATATTCTCTATATATTGGCACTTATCACTGATAAATCTCTTCCATCCGAATAATTTTAATTTACAACTTGGATTATTCTTGGAATCTAACGTTTCCTATGAAAGCGCCTTAGGAATTCAATGGGCGTCTGATTTTGCAATTCTTAACTCACGACTTGCATATTTGAAGTCTTACCATAAATTTCTAGTCTACTTCCCTGCCATGATGTGCTTGTCGATGTCCGCGGTCATCATGAACATTATATGTTACTCTTCTAATAATTTAATTCTGCTCAAAGCATTATTTCGAGCGATATTATGTTTTGTACTTCAAATGCGTTGTTAAATTCTATTAGCAATTTGGGATTTCTCATGTTCAAAGATTAGCCGAGCCACCTTCATTATTTTCAATGTGGTAGATCTGAGAATTAATGAAAATTTTAGTATCACTCGTTTTTATTTTAGGGTTCTCCCTATTTATCTTGATTGTCACAAAAAGTAATGGCATGCTCATTTTATTTAGAATTAATCATATCTAATAACTAGATAATACATTTTGCTTCTTGCATTGAAAATCCTAATGTCCTAAATGACGCTTCGCATGTTGGCAAAGCTAATGAAGATTATTTTTATCTTTGTCATGCAATCATACAAATGTAAAATTATAACAGAAATCCATATCATATGATAGTGCTTCTACACCTCGAATTTCCCCGATCACCGCAAAAGGCTCTTAAACTTAAGTGTTTATTAGATTTATTAAACAAAAAACAATGTTTTTTTGTGCTTTTTTAAATAGTATAGGGCTTGTTTGGCTCCCATTAAAAGATTCATGAGAATCTTCGCTGTATATAGCCGTAATTTTACCATAAATTGTGTTCATAATTTTCCAGAAATATATTTCAACTATTTGACCAGCAATGCTTTCATCAAATTTATTGGTATCCATTTCCCAAGCAATTTACCGGGGTTTCCAATTTTGCATTCCAGATTTGGTTATAATCTTTTCTCTATATCGTGATTGGTTCATTTCAATATAGACGCTTTAAATGTAAACTGTAAACTTTGAAAGAAGGAAATCTGTCTGAGTTCAGTGGTTTTGAATTGTTTATCTTTTTTTTACATTGATTTACATTGCAGAATGACAGTTTTTATAAATGACGACGTCATTCAACCTTACGATTACAATTACTATTTTATTCGAAATCTTCATACAAAAAATATTTCGATTAGAATAGTAATTGTATGACATATCTGTAAGGGTTTTCTAGAATTTTGTAGAAGTGTATTTTAACAGTCATTCTCACACCAGATTGACTTAGCTTTTATATGTTGTGTCTGCACATTTGCGACCGCTCGAATGCAGTTAACGATTCTGTCGTTCTCGTGCGTACGACTCGAGGACACGCCTAATACTAAGGAAAGTATTCTTCGCCAAGATTAGATATTTTGCAGTAAATCTTTTTATGTGTGAATTTCTTGGTAATTCTTTTACTATTCAAATCTATTGCTGGGGATGTTTATATAAGAATGTGTTTTTTTTTATAATTTCAACGTTTTCTCTTCCTAGTTTGCGGTTCAGTATTTACCCTTATCCGTGACCCTAACTGGTGCTACCATCCCGGGCCAGGGTGGATCTGGCAACGACAACAATAAAAGGTGTGTTACATGCTCTTCAAATCGTGTAGTTTAATGTCGTACCCAGGACAGTGATCGATGAAGAGTTTAGAAGGTTCATTATGGCCCTATTCAGGACGTTCGATAAAGGGACATATCGACGATCTGCTTTGGATGACTTGGTGAAGATTCCTAAAAATAATAGATACAATCAGATTCTGAAACAACTAAAACTGAAGAGGTAAAATAAACAATTCATGCAAACCCTTCTACTCGGAACTCGCCCCATACTTGTATTATTGATTTGGAGTAGTTCGTGAGACAAGAGAATATGCATATCAATAATAAATATACCAGAAATAAAAGCTGGAGAAAATAAAATAGTCACAGTTTTTATCGTCGATAAAAGATAAAATTTTAAAATATCCAATGAATACATAATTAAGTCGCTAGAGGAAGTAGAGATTAATATTCAGCAGATACAGAGACCTAAAACGGGCATTTTACTACATGGGTCACATAAACCTCTTCCCTAGCAAAGGTAAAACTTTCATATGTCAGACATACTGATGCTCATTCAAGAGGAGTGAATTGCTTTGAGAAAAAGAGATTCCGTGAAAGTGGGAAATGTGTAGCATTCCGCTTTTTCGATTTAGATGAAATTAACAATAAATAGCACACTCGTTTTATTTCAGTTCAAGGAGGAGAGAATCAAGTCTGGATTTGATTTAATTTCGGCCGGAAGGCGCTATGTTCTTACATCTTTCTAACCGAATTAAATAAAAATTGTAGTCCCCGAAAGTTCCGTTTAAAGAATTACATGCCCCCCCACTTATGTTACGATTTTAATATTTAATTCTGATAATACCGTCCGATTAAAAAAACATACATATTTTAGATGTATCAGAAATATCTATAACTCATTATCAAAAAGAATTTATGGTAATTTTCAAAACATTGCAGCCATTTCTTGATATGAGATTTTGTAATTTCCTACGGAACTGTAAATGTAATTGTTATATATTGATTTATTTCTTCTATTAAACAGACTTAATTATTGTTTGATTTTATTAAATATATTTATTTATTTATTTATTTATTTCTCTGTGTTTATATTAGGTTGGTGCAAAAATAATGTCATTTTCTC
This sequence comes from Acanthosepion lycidas, assembly GCA_963932145.1. Taxonomy (NCBI): domain Eukaryota; kingdom Metazoa; phylum Mollusca; class Cephalopoda; order Sepiida; family Sepiidae; genus Acanthosepion; species Acanthosepion lycidas. The sequence goes on from OZ010573.1 coordinate 141,245,670, forward strand.
ACACAGTAACGACCTTATTTTTGCACCAACCTAATATGTAATTGCAAAATCCTTCTTTCATTCACGTTTCATTGAATATGACAGACAATGTGCTTTGATTTGTTTTTGTACAATTTTTCATGTGTTCTTATATATATATATATATATATAAGAAATATATATATATATATATATATATATATATATATATATATATATATATATATATATATATATATATTCTTTTATGCAGGATAAATTAATATAAAAACTGCCCAATTCTTCTTTCTTTCCGAGCGCTTTCGGCTATTCATTTAGCCATTTTCCGGGATGAAATATATCAACTGTTAGCAAGAAATAGATTGTTTTATGTATGTATTTATATAATGTTTCATTTTCAAAACACGGTCAAAATACTGTGTCAATCTTCATAGTTGATATCATTTACTCATGGTTAAAAATTAAAGAAGCCTTATTAATAAAAACTAAAACTGTAACACTCAATATCAACTATGAACACACACACACACACACGCATATATATATATGTATATATATATATAAATATATATATATATATACATACATACACATATATATCTGTACATACACACACACACATATATATATATATATATATATATATATATATATATGCATGCATATATATATATATATATATATATATATGTATGTATGTATGTATGTATATGTATGTATGATAGTCTATCTTGTTGTTAATAAATATAATGTTGCTATAAAAACATACAAGAAAAGCCACAGATGATAATATATTGCAAAATATGAAAAAAATGCTTGAAATTTCAGAAATATTAAAAGGAAGGAAAGCTTAGAGATGTTACCACCCATAGGGTATTAATAAAAAGAAGAAATTTTTGAATGCCTGAAGATTGAATGCAGAACAACAACCACAGAGACAAAATGGGTGGTAAACTTTCAAGTGTTACTCCGACCAAAAAAGACAAATTTTCCAGAGACATAATCCCCCACGTCCTAAAAATACATAACATTTAAAAAAATAAAAGATAAAAGTAAATTTTGAATGACATTGTAAAATTTAAGGGAAGGCCTATGTTGCTGCATAATGAGACAGACAGAAAGAGTAAGAATTATAATATTCGAAGCCAGACGAAGTAGCTATAAAAAAAAATATTGCAAGCTGATTTTTATCATCTGCTTGCAGAATGTCTATCCTGTCAAAGGCTGCTACGATTTTCTTTACGTCCCGCTTTTTATCCTCCCGTTTTCATTTTTTTTTTTTTTCATGTTTGTTATTTCTGACAAGTACTATCTTTAACCTTTGTCAAATTAACGTGTGTGTCGCAGAATGAAACGCTTAATGGAACCGAATCTTTAGATCATGATCAATAGAACGCCCGTTGGTATCGATTCTAAGTGGAAAAGAAAGGAATTTAAAAAGGGGAAAGAATGAAGTTTAAAATGGAGGACGAAAAAGTAAAAGGTGAAAGAACGAAAGAATGGAAGAAAGAAAAAACATTAAAAAGAAAGAAAAAGAACGAAAAAGAACGAAAGAAAAAGAACGAAAAAGAACGAAAGAAAAAAGAATGAAAGGACGGAGAGGAATAAAAGAAAAGAATAAATGAATGTATATATGGAGAAATAGTTATGTACAGACTTACATAGTTGAAAATGACAGTATAGTTTGTGATAGGAAAGAGGACAGTATATATTTAAAGAGAGTAAGACAAACGAAATATTGGAAAAGAAGGAAGTAAAAAAAAAAACGAAAGTAATCAGTAAACAATAAATAAAGGAAAACAAAAGTAAATATCAGGAAGAAAAGAAAAAAAAAACAACAATAAAGAAAAATACCGTATAAAAAAATGAAAGGATGTATAAGAGAAAAGATTAAAAGCTGTAAAGAAAACACTGTAGAAAGAAATATTCATCAAATAAAATAGACCAATATTTCAAATGAGTTCAGTAATGGTTTCGAGACTAAATGCACCCTAACAACGCGTACATTTTAAGGAAAAAAAAAAAAAAAAATACGTTTCGAAAAAAAGTTGAATTAAGCAAGAATCGAAGATGTTTCCTTAAACTAAGAAACAGTATAATCAACTTGTTTGTTTATTAGCTTCGATCTTCAGTTGGAAAAGAGTATCCTTTTTATTGTTTTTTTTTTTTTTTTTTCTACAAATATCACTTGCCTAATTTTAGGCGTCATTTTCAGGTGATATTTTATTTTTTATTTTTCTTATTTTTAGTTTGGAGTTTTCTCTTTTTTTCTATTCACTTACAAGTCATTCAGTCACCAGGAAATATTTACCGTTTCGATTACCAATATCAATTAGGCCACAAGATAGAAAGCATCCTTTGAATAAGTAATTGTTAATGTATGCGTATGATGACATTTTATGATTTTTTTTATTTGTGTTTTTGAACTAAAAGACAATATAGCATCGTTAGAACAAACAATAACTTAATTTGTAAAATCGATTTATCCACAAGGCAATTAAGTATATTAAAAAGCTTACTTCCTAAGAAGTACAGAAATTGCTGAATTTGAGAAGTATATTGCGTTTTGCCGATTTGGGGTGACAAATGGGTATTAATCCTGGAAATATTAGCTTTTACCTGTGCTTGAAAAGCTAAGCCTTACCTCAGTTAAAATATGACATTCGTTGATATTTCCCTGGCCTAGCCGTTTATTATTGTCTTAAATATGTCTATTCTACTGTAACTGATTATAATATACTCAGAGAAGAGTATGACTTTAAAATCGATAGCACATGTACCTCAAAAAGACAAAAAAAAATAAAGACATAATGGTGTTGAAGTTCCCCACTACTTCAAACAAAATGTTAAGAAGGACACACCATCAAACATGGAAAGAGCGATAGCAGATACTGTACTTAAGAAATCTATTTTCTTTATTTTTTTTCCATTGAAAGAATTCAACTATGTATTTGTTATTTTGATCTTGCATTTATTTTTGTAGCGACATTTGATCTTGGGCCTTAAAGGAGTTGGGGATATAGTAAAGACTGTTCAACCGGGCATTAGAACTCAGTGAAATTGTGGGGTCTGGAGTACACTCATATCTATATCTGATCATTCTCGAATCAAATATTTCAATCTTGGACCAATGTGTGATGGGGGTTTATTTCATAAATTTTATGAAATAACTTAATAGGGAGAAATCCAACTCCATAGAAGAGGAACTTTTACGTCAGCAGTCAACACCTGACAGATTTACGAAAAATTAACCCAATTTAATTTTTTTTTTCACTAACCAAAATCTCGTAGAGGTTATTCCCTGAATAAACCCAGAATAATACATTTATCCGAGGCATTTCGGACAGAAGGAACAATTTTAGATATGGAACTTTTCCTAATGCCAAGGAGCATTTAAAACACAAGCAGGCGCTGTTCTAAGGCGAAATGTTTCACATGACTTTTCATTTAGCCCTCACACGAAAAATACTAAACATTTCGGTCGATATTGATTTTATGTCTCCAAATATCAAGTTCTAAATATGCATACACCCAAATATTTATGCCTTGATAGTTGTAAGTTACTAAGATTGCTGGTTACTTATTTGTAAGTGAGATGTCAATAAATTGAATGTCTGAGGTCACAAAAAGTGAATTGAAAAATAATAGCAAATTTAATAGCAAAGAAAAAGGTTCACTTAAAACAACAAAAATATTTTGCTATTTAAGTTGTCCCAGTTACAAAAAACAAAAAAATTATAAGATTTTACGATATTAGTGCATGTACGCTCTATTGTCAGACTGCTAAACCTTTACTAGATTATACACATTCTGCTTTAACTTCTGGAATAAAGATCAGTTTCAAGGATCAAATGTCAAATGAGATTACGTATATTTGTTCGTAAAAGGAACAGCCAGAAAATCGTTTTATGATTTGGTGACTCAAACAATCACAAATATCTAAATTGTGAATTGGTTTATAACACAATAGAAAAATGTCACACAGAAAACAGATGTATATGAAAAAAAAGACAATTCTTTACAAATCCTAAGCAAAGAATGTAGGAACACGAAAAATTCGTTAAAAAAACAAAACAACAGAAAACAGTACTTAACTGCCATGTATCATTAATATTCGTAATTGACAGTAAATGCTCGTTTTTTAGAGAAACAGTGAAGACTTGGGAGAATTCCATAGAAGGATGCTGAGCAAACCATCGACGAGTCATATGTGATACGCGGAGGGGAAAATGGGGAAAAAAAACACCAATTTTATCTTGATTCAGAAAGAGACATTTAAACTATCTGGAAAGTAAGGAAAAAGATTTTTACACTCACAAAACAGACTAAAGTCAAAAGAGGTTGCTGGAAACTACATGGAACGTATCTACCTAGATTGTACGAATTGACGCCAGAAAAGAGGTTCGAGAGATGGTAAGTGAATGAATATTATAGGATTTGTGTAGAGCTATGAACGCCCTCAAACTTAAGAAACAAGGCGGGTAACAGAAGAGTCCAATTCATGGTTTGTCGGATTGAAGGCGTTTTCCCAAACATACAGAAAGCTGGTATTAAGATAACGTCATCATAATCACGTAAAACTGACAAATATATAACACATAAACTAATCGAGAGATTGTTCAATATGGGTGTTATCCTGTTTCACGGGGAGCCATTTGTGTATCAATGATGGCATCTGCTGGGTGGCTGAATTTTGAATGAACCTTTAAATCCTTACTTCAACTCTATTTCAACTGATCTATTTCAGCCTCATTTTGAAACGATTAATATTGTGTATGAATTTTAATTTCTCCGAAACTGGAGATTTTTTTTTCTCAAAATAATGTATGTTATTGATTTAGCGTCATGACCTTTCCAGTATCAATATTCACTTTCACACTTCGATGAAAATACAAGATTTTAATTAAATAATGTGACAAGTCAACAGTAATCCTTTACTGAAAGACAGAAGAATAACCAGAACTAAGAAATAGAAGTTTGGTCATTTAGGAAGGTTTATTATTTATGCAAATACTTTCAGAATACATCGTTCACTAGTTTACAATCAAATGGAATCTCCCATAATTGATAGAAAACTGATTATATTTGAACAGCGTTAAGTAATTTCATGCATTTCTGTTAATTTATTCGTTTTCAAAAGGCTATTGCTATTCTCCCTTATGTGGATTTGTGTTATGTTTCCGCTCGTGACGAGAATAAGTGAGTAAACATGTTTCGCTGACGATAAAAGTTGCGGTTTTGATACTATTTTACATTTATTCAATGAGTCCAAATCCGTTGTGTATATTTTGTTTAATGCAGATTTTAAGAGGCTAGATCAGCCTAAAAATGTACCGAAAATGAAAACGACAAAGACATTTGTCCAAATAGGCAAATGGGTCACTTTTCTCTGTCAAGGAAAATAGCTTCTTCATTAGCTTCCTTAAGTAGAGTTTTGCATATAATAGATGGACCCACTGAAGAATTAAAGAAAAAGAACAAGAACTGTGGATGATAATTTGTAAATCAATGGATAAATTAGATCTGACTTTATATTTAATTCTTTTATTCACAAATCTAAGACGATGCATTGGATAGTATATTAAAACGAGTAGACAATTACACTAGAGGCAGTGGGCTTAAATCTCACGTAATACGCTGCCATTTTTATCTATTTTACAGACGATTGCACGCATTTTTATATTTACTTCACTTATATTCAATATTAGCTTATTCCAATATTTATTCCATCCTGTTTTAGTTAATTATTATAACAACATTTGTTCTCTGACACTTTTCAACTACCATAAATACGATATTGTCATTCCTCCATATGTTGTTCGAAATCGTGTTTAGCAGCTACATACGTTTTTCTGTTTATTATTCCTTGGTGCTTTAGTCTCTTTCTCTTTATCTGGTCAATAAACCGGATGATCTCTGTTTATCAGTGAAAGTAAAATCAACTGGCTTTTCACTAAGTGAAAATGTTCCATGTAGAAATAATTACAACAATATAAATATCTGTATCGATATATTTTATTGTCCCCAGTAAGGATGTTTTTCCAACTCCTTTTCAGTATTAGTGAGGATGTTAAAATAACTTCCCTCCCACAGGCGTTGGAGAACAATCACTCGCTGCTAAATTGAAAATTCCTATTCAAGAGTTTGGGAGAAAGAAAATGCTTTTGAATGGAAAAAAAAATATAATTCTGATTAAATTTAATTCTGACGAAATTTTATTGTCACTAATTAATGATTCGTCATTTCCCGGACAAAATACATAGATATAATCACTTTCTGCTTCTTGCCAATTTGTAATTCCAAAAACAATACATTTTGTTATGAGTTATTTTGCTTCTCCTTAATTTGTAACATTAAATAATACGCCTATATATTTGATATGTCCCGGAAAGGGATATATTTGTTCGAAGTAGCATAGTGGTTTTGGACTACTGTCACCGAGTAGGACAATCTAGCATGTAACTGTAATGGACTGGTCCTCGTCGTAGAGGTAAGCAATAAGTGTATGCAATAGGCGTAGACTATAGGCGTGGCTAATAGGCGTCCTCTAGGCGTCGTCCTGTACCTCCACATCAGTCTGTATTTATGGCTGACACCAGCTAATCAAATTACTGTGAGAGGGAACCAAGGTGTATGGGTATTCATTATATCAAAATTTAATCAGACAAAGTTGCATAAAGTGAATATTAACAAAACAAAAATTAAAACATATTGGATTTGAACGATATTTTCAGTCTTATAATAAGTATATTATTGAAAAGATCCTACACCATTTTACTGACGTGTATCACTTATTATTTAAATTTTGCCTCGGGTAAAATGTACACAATGAATTACTTAAACAAGTCTCTGTAATTAACACGTTCCCTGGAACAAGTGGATTATGCTATGAGAGGCATTGAAGGGTGAATCTAATATAGCCCCAAGGGCCACATATGCCCACACACCTGGAGATAAATTACTACACCTTCGAGGCTTTTCCTAGATGTGCCCATGAATAGTGAAAGCACCTGAGATAGTTTCTAAGCACATCGAAGAATATCAACTTTCCTTTATGTTTAATAAAACTGAATTAAGAAGAGGTGCACACCTCGTGGGATAAAATCAAAACACCTTGAAGAATACTGACACATACGGGATAATTTGGAAGCAATACAGGAATTATTAACAAAGCAAGAAAATCGATGAAATGGCATTAGGAACAATTTATAGCGCCTCTGGAGAAGAATTAATGTTTCTAGGTACACAACAACGAGCAGGCTTTCTCGAAGACGTTCAACTGTTAAAGGCGAAAGAAAATACACTCTATAAAGTGAGTGCGTTGAAATGAAATAAACGAGCATACAATTTTTAACCTATCTTCTCAGTTTAGCAGGAATAACTCCAAGCACTTCATTTTTTTCGCAAGCTTAAAATAAATGTGAATTATGAGGAGATAAATATTATAGATGTTAAATTGCCATAGAAACCACACGAGAAAATAAAAATATTTGATTCATAAAAGAGACCAAAAACAGAAAACATTTAAATATTTTAATACTAATGTACATAGGTGTTGGTATATATCTGTTTAAATGAGATATCAGTCTTATTTTAATCATTGTATAATTTAGACGACAATGTTTCATCGCGTGCGCGCACACACACACACACACACAGAGGAATATATATATATAAGCAGTAAATTCGACATTGCCAACCGAACGATCCTTTGTGGCCGTATCGGTTAGGCACGCACGGCTAAATGGCATTTCCGTATAGGATGCAGGTTCGAATCCTGTCAAAGGACGAATATTTTCTATGATAATTTCTCGGACATTCAGGCCGGTAAATGTTATTTAATACTGTTTATTATAAAGAGAACATTTACTTGAATACTTGTATCTATAAAAAGAACGTTAAACATAAAAAAATATCTTTAATAAATAAATTGTCGGACTTTGTCCATTTCTTAATATATATATATATATATATATATATATATATATATAATTATAATGGATTCTCCCGTCGGTTTCGACGTATGCGGATTTGACAGCTTATTGATTCAGTTATGAAAGTTTGTGCAATAATCTTAAGTAGCATTTAAGTCCCGCTAGTGATTTAAAAAGGAGGACACATATGGAGTAAGTGTGAGAATTGTGAGATGAGATTATTGTTAGATTGGCCGACCTTTTAGATCTTGCTCTCGCTTCTTGAATTTGATTCAGACAAGTATTGAAAATTGCCGCGTCCACGAAAACACGTTGATATCCATTCTACCCGCTCCAAGGCTAAGCGCTCAAGGGTGTCATGTCGTATATTGACATAACACACTTGAGCGCTTAGCTCAGTAATAATTATTAAAATTATTTTTAAACAATATGAATTCTTCGCTACATAAGAGTTCTCATGTTTCTAAAACGAGAGACGAAAACCTCAATATGATTATTAAAATTAAATTGTGTTAAAGTATCAAGCCCTCTTTCATCCTCAAGTGAAAATTCACGAATAACCAATCTTGAAATTTACGCATTTTTATTTTTTATGGTTTTGTTCATTCGCAAAATTAATTGTTAAAGAAACGGCTGGGGCGACCATTTTGATAAGGGACCTAAGATTTAATTTTTATCAAAATATAAGTTATCTTAGCGTGTGTATATATCCTTTGTTTATGTAACTTTCTCTGTATTTCACTCTGTCTCTCTCTGTCTCTCTCTCTCTCTACACACACACACACACACACATATATATATATATATGTGTGTGTGTGTGTGTGTGCGTGCGTGTGTGTGTGTTGGCGTGTATGTATATGCGTGCGCATATATATATATATATATATATATATATATATATATATATATATATATATATATATATGTATATGTAAATTTGATATATGGTAAATGGGAAAATAAGCTACAAAGCTTAAAATATATAATAAACAGTGGGCTAAATGCAGTAATGCAAACCCGAAATAATAAGAACAAGAAGAACAAGAAGAAGACGACGACGTAGAAGATTTTAACGAAATGTTTCTACAATATCTCTAGTATGTGACACTGTTTAGGGTTGCTAGAAACAAAGAAGAAAAAAGAAAAGGCGAGAATTAAATTTAGGTGATAAGAAGCCATCACGAACAGGACACTAAGCGATGTTATTTTCTAACAAAGAAAAGTGGTAAGATTTTATTTTCATTATCGAGGAAGTAAGACACTGGATTTAATTTGATTTATGACGACGCACCGAGTGGACGATAGCCGCCTGCCATGAAAACGATAATGGAAATTTCAGGTTGGTCAAGTGACCTACGAAACAGAAACTGGGAGATAATGATAATTAGTTCATGCTCTGACTGAAACCAAAATGTCCGTTGGACCACCCCCATGTCATTTGAAAAAAGAAACTATTTTATCAGAACGAATAATTGACGGGAACGTGGATATCGCCGGATGACAACCCACTTGTTTGGCGAACGTCCCTAGTAATGAATCCCAGGTGACATTCAGGATAAAATTGAGATTAAGAGACCACACTACGTGTCGTATTGGGTTGTAGTCGGGCAGAAGAAAGGAAAGAAAAGAAAGAAAGAAAAGAAAGTGAGAAAAAAAGGAATATACTTTCTTTTTTTTTTTTGAGCAAGGTTTTTTTAAACCGAGGCCAGTCTGGCCGCACCCACACTGCTGGGCAACCATTGGCTGAATGTTGGCGTGAGCGGTAGCCGAAGGTAATCATGTGAAGAAAGAGGGGAGGCCTGTTAATGCCTCCTTGAGGGGATCGGTGTGAGATGCCACTGTGAGAGAAAGGGGAAACCTGTTGACACCCTATGAGGGTATGGGTGAGATACCAAAATGAGAAAGGAAGAATTTGGGAGGACGAAAGACTTCCAAAAATGGAAATAATAATTCTTCCTGACCGAAAACAAAGACAAATCTTTAATACGGATTTAAAATTATCAAGAAAACTCAAACCCCGACAGGCCCACCCCGGTTCTGGTCGGCGTCTATATAAGCAGAGTCGCAGCAGTTGAATTAGGGCAGTGCGCAGCTGACTTGCTGAGCAGTTGGAGTTGCAGTTTGCAGTTGAGCTATGAGCTCTGAAGACCTGCCTCGTAGAAAGTTGACTAAGTTTCCACGCAATCACGACCTCAACTTCTAACCAAGGACAATTTATTTTTGAAAAACGACTTAGACTCACACCACCAAAACAAGTTTTACGAATATCGCCTGAAGATACACCAAGACCAGTTTCTTAAAAGAAAAATTTAAGATGTTGTGACTCGCCTAACAAACGCAAAGTGTCACGTATCCATATTAGCGGTTCGGGAGAAAGACGCAATCCCGTATTCAGCAACCAGATATAAAATATTGTTATTCCTTTTTAACGCATTTGAACTTTTCGAGTTGTTACTTTATTTTCTTTTACATATAATTGTGCGGTATTACCCTTGTTCGGACTCGACTTGTATTACGGCCCGGCGACTGATTGATTTCGTCTACCTAAGATCAGATCACAACGTGGGGAGGTTTGACTAGAAATCAAAACAGTTACTTCGGTGACGAGACGTTCGAGGCGAGCTGGGAACGACAAGGCTGATACCGAAACTAAACAGATTCCCATCAGAATCAGCAAAAGGTTAGAACGTCACATTTGGTGCCACGACCAATACCAAGTCACACTGGTCGTCACAGGACAGGATAGGAAGGCGACGGTGCGGAGACAGACGGGGTGACGTCACAACTGGCGCCGCAACCTGTACAGCACGGCGGGTGCAGCCAAGCAGACGTCACATTTGGTGCAGCGACACCGGGGGGACATCACAATACCAATCTAATACTGCGCTTAAATTCATAATTTCTCAGTGCCAAATAGGAAATTACATAACATTTCCACATGTGTAGGAAAACCATATTACGGTGTGGGGAAATGAATGAAGCCATGATACCAGACCATATATAGGTTAGCAGTAATTCAAATCTCTTATATTTCTGGAGTCAACATATTGTCAAGATGTAATGTTAAATGAATAATTGTAATCTCACGGAATATATATTTATAAGGAAAAAACATATCAACTATCCAAACTCTATCAAATTGCGGTATGACAGATTCTAGGGAGTAGGGATTATAGGTCTGGCAACAACATGTTTTTAGCACTATTTCATATCTATCTATCTATCTATCTATATCTATATCTATATATATATATATATATATATATATATATATATATATGGTGGCCTGATGATTGCATCTAGCATGAAACAGACTGTCGCCTGTAAGTGTTGACTTCTATGTTCAATTATATATATATATATATATA
>OZ010573.1:141259450-141294450 GCA_963932145.1 Acanthosepion lycidas
TGAAAATCAATGTTATTCTTAAAATCAATGTTATTCTTAAATCTCGCAAGTTAACAAGATATTTAATAAAAACGAGATAATTAGAAAGCTTTATATTATCACTCATATTAATATACGTGCGTGAAGAAAAACAGAAAAGTAGAAATTTTCCAGACGGATATCTATAACGACCACTGACAGTGTTGGTTAGAATAGGCATTAAAAAAAGAATATAATTTAGCATATTATTGTCTTGTCTTTGTACGCTGGAGAGTTAAATATAGATTTACCAGAAACTGACATAATCAGAGAGATTCGAAAAGACAGATTTTGTTATGACTTGAAATTTAATTGTCTTTTTATTTTGTTAATGTATCCGTAGCTTTGACATTTTTCATGATTTATGTTTCGATAATAGTGTTCTTGGCACAGTAAAAAGGAAGGGTTATATAGCAAAAATGATACGTTTATATGCATGATGCTCTGCATGTTTGTGAATCAAATTGGGATGAGCTAAATATTTTCCCTTTGTTTTGTTCAAATAACACTCCAATTATAACTTAAATCCAACTGGATTTTCTTCTGAAATAATAATGTAAATCTAGGTCATATGTCGGGAGATTACATCTGGCGTTCCAGTAATTCTCATACTAGGATTAAAAATAAGTAAATAAATGTCAAGATAAATATAATTTATCCTTTATAAATGATACATATGAAATAGGAATCACTAACTTAGACAAAATTTAAAAATACGTAAAAAAACAAATTAAAATTAAATGATTTAATTCATTAATGGCGTTTCTATATTTAATATTATAATAACCCGTAATACCACTAGTAGAATATACGAAAATACGCGTGAATCATTTCCGTAAACTCTACTGGCGCCAACGATACACTGAAGCCAGTAACACCAGGCTGGTAGATTGCATTTGTTTTTTAATGCCTACACTAGACTCTTTGGTTAGCATTGTTCAATTCGGCTGGTAGATGAGTTCTCCAGCAGATACAACATTTGGTGATACCAAGTTCAGTTAGGATGCTACTGCGGGGCATTTTGTCTTTGTATTTCCATTGGATCAGGAGCTAGTCAAACAAGGGAGTGCTGCCACTGGTGAGGGACGACAGTTTAGCACTATAATTCATCGCAGACAACGGGGGAAAAGACGTGTCAATGTTCTGTCTGACGAAGCGAAGTCAGTGTTATCATGCCTGTGGGGGTGGAAGATATTCGTTTGTGTGGCTGATCGTAGCATGCTGGTGAAACTGCAAGCAACTCAGTATGTGGCTGCTGCTCTATTGCTCAAGCAGTCATATTAAAGAAAAACACTGCCTGTCCTGTAATAGGAGAAATCCCTAGAAATGGGAGTAAAACTGCCTGACATCAACTTGCCGCAGCTGATTGGCTTTAAACATGGTGATGCCGGAACGAGGAAAACCGGAAATATATGGAACAAGATCAATCAGAATTTTCCTACCTGGAATGTCCTGATTCTCCTGGGGAGTGATGAATTTTCACATCGTTGTGTCTTCGTCGAATAAGACGGACAGAAATGATAATGGTTACGAATTTAATTTAAATTTCCAATATTTAAATTCAATACAAATAGGGGAAATCGAAATATATTATTTTAAAATGAGCAGAACCTTATACCGCTGACGCCAATGATAAATCAGTATGCAAGTATTCTTACCAATCATGTTTTGCCGTCTAGTTGATTCTCAGTGCCCATCTTTCATGGCTATAAGCAGCACTGAATCTGGTAATTTATATTTGGTTCTGCTTAAAACAATTCATAAGTCAACATCATTGTTTAAGTATTTCGAACTAGACAAAAATTACCTAATCTGTTTGGATGAACGAGATGTTTTTTTGTTTTTTTTTTAACATTTCTAACACGCCTATTCTTTTTAAAGAATAATGGCAGAATTCCATAGGAATCAGTCGAGCTGACAGATCCTGGAAGAAATATTACCAACCAATTGCAGACGATAGTATTTTCGTGGTTATTTCGGTAAAGATCATTGTTCACAAAGTTTTACTCTTGGATATATATATATATATATATATATATATATATATATATATATATATATATATATATATATATATATATATATATAGTGATAAAAATATTTATTTTTATTCCATATTTTATAGTCTTCAGATATCAACGGTCTGCGTAGGGAAAATATAATAATGCTAATAAAGTATTATATATATATATATATATATATATATATATATATATATATATATATATATATACACTGCGTTTCAAATTATTAAGGATGTGAGTTTTTTTCATTTACTAAAAAAAATACCAGTCAGAACTTAACGAAATTTTTACAGTATATTGGGAAAAGGTATATGCGCAGGATGCACGAAAAATTGTTCTGCGCAACAGAAAACAAATGGTGTCTATTTGCAATACTAACCCAATATAGAAGTGTTTCAGACTATGAACGCGTGTCATTATAACCGTGTCATTATGCGTCGCAAATGTGACTTGACCCCTTCTAAGTAAGATATTCTGAAATTTCCAAACGCAAATCTACATTATATATATCCAAAATAATTGAAAGATATCACCAAAATCTGAAAAGGTTTGTTGCCGCTCCTACCAATATATGTAAGAGGGCCGACATGTGTCAATCGAGGGTTGTTTACTGACGTTTTTTCTCACGAATGGAACGTGAAACTGTAAATAACTCAGGCCTGACCGGTAGAGCAGTTTTCAGGAGCACTAGAGAAGCAACTGTGTACATAAATATTCACTATTGTTTTCTGAAAAAGGTCGGGATAACAGTGAGACCAGTGTCAAAGCCTAGATTGACAAAAATAAACATACAAATGCGTTTGAAATTGGTAAAGGAGAATAATTATTTATTTGTACCTTAGTACAAAATGTGGCACAAGGCCAAAAAGGGGGTTCGGGAAACACGGTCTTCTTCTGTCTTAATTCTAAACTTAGCTAGTCATAGACACGGACCTAGACATACCAATAATATTCCTATCACCAAAACAACACATTCACTCCTATCTTTCTTACTGCGTCCATGATAATATCTCAAATTCTCTATGAAATCCTAACTAGTCCCCGTATGTACATTTCAAAGTCTGTGGGGGGAGGGGAAATAACAACAATTTAAACACCCCAATGATTATTTACAATATGATTTAATACTATTTACATAAAACAAAACAAAATAGGGTTAGTAATAAAAAAAAAAAACACTATCCCTAAATGTGGCAGAAACATCAGTTAACTAGACGAAATAATTGCTGGATTATAACATTATAAAAACAAACACGCCGAGGGAGGGGATGGGGAATTAAATAAAAGAAAAATAGGGATAGAATTAAAAGGGGCCAATGAACATGCATACCCTAGCTAAGTTAACCAGAAAACGGGAAACTAAAGATTCAATCTAAAAAAAACCTAAACTAGCCTAAATATCGGGGCGGGTTGCCTCTGTTCAACCCTGATAGGACAAAGTCCAGTTGCTAACCGACATCTAAGTGCCACTCCAGGTCAGCCCCTTTCACTCTACACATTCGCGCAAGATTTAACCACCTTTTGCCGAATTCTGATGAAGAGAGTCGCCGCTTTTCCGTCCTAATCTTGACTTTAAGCAGATGCCTAAAGTACAAGATCAGTTGGGAAGAGGTGAACTTCTCACCTCCATAGAATCACTTCTGACGTGTCGAACAAATCACGATTCTCATAACTCCTAGCAAGCAGTGGAACACATAAAGTTCAGCCTTCGTCAACGGCGGTGCCACATTGCTACAAACAGAAGAGGTCTCAAGGACAAAGAACTTTCCGTGCAACATGCGAACCATGAGGCCGTCAAAAAACTTATTCAACAGAACTACCAACTTGCAATAAAGAAGACGTGACCTATGGTCTCGACTTCCCCACTACAACGTCAGCAGTTTGGATATTTCTCCAAGCCCACTGCGCAAAGCTTTTTGGCGACCCAGAGGGCCCCATGCATCACCAGCCAGGTGAGAGATGCCTTATCGTTATTGAAACATTTCAACCCGGGAGCCCAAGGCCAGATCGACCGAGATCGTCAATTAGTTCATCATGAACGCCCCCCCACCAACTAATACTTGATATAATGCCCTACGAGACAACGCCTGGACGTTGGAGAGGCCATCCGACGCCCGTAAGAGGCGTTTCAGAGCATAACGACATTCACGATAGAAGGCGGACTCGGCTCGGGGTAAACGGCGGGCCTCCTCCTCGCACGAGTGCACACTTTTTTGCTGATGGAAAATTGTCGGGCACTTCTACATCTAATCCGTTGATCTTTTGGAAATTCCATAACACTTTTAAGGCTTTCGGGTTTCGTGTCTGTCCGAAAACCCTCTCCGCCTGTACCCGGGATACGCAGCAGACGTCTTCCCCTGGGAGATATGGTGGCTTAATCTTTTTTTTTTTTTGTCTATGGCTGCCTGTAAATCTGGGATTCTGTTTCTTTTTTTGTGGCGATTGAGAAGGTGTTACAATAGGTGTGTCTATTTACGTGGTAGAGTCTGTCATGCCAGAAGGCGTCCTAACAGGAGAAGGTTTTCTTGATGGATATGATTTAGTCGGAGATTTTGTCAATGATTTGGACGGAGGTGGTTTTGTGAATGTTTTTTGGTTGATGAAGGGGAAGACGGGGCAGAGGATAAGGGGCCCTGTGCCCCCGGCGATTTCTGATTTTTAGCCTGCTTTGCCTCCAGTTTCTCCTTGAGCTTTTTGATGTCCAAAATTTTTTGCCAGCTCGGGTCATTCATTTTTTGCGTGGATGTAGGATTTTCTTCATACGACGCCGAGGCGTTGCCCTCAGAGCTGGTAGAGGGCATGGGTCTGTAGGTGTTTTTATCCCCGGGGTCATGATGGGACAGAGGCGCCGCTGTCCGGATCTTCCCTTTGCCCCTAACTACGAGACGCCATTCCCACTCTTCCTTCTCCTTATCCACACTTGTGGTAGGTGTTGGTTTTGGGGGTAATGTGGGTAAAGACCCAACCGAAGGATTTTTCCCACCGGTCCGCTTCGTAGTTAGGCCCACTACAGGCGCCGCGGATTTGACAGTCTCGGCCAAAGGGGGATTTTGGTCCTCAGCGGCCGGAAATCCAGGGGCCTTCTTCCTTGGGCAGGAGGAGGAAAGGTGACCAGATCTCCAAACCGGCATTTTCCGACTGCCTAAATCCAAACAGTTGGGGATGGACTTGAAGTGAGCAAAGCAGAATAGGAAGGTAGATTTCTCGAAAGTTCTGTTTACAGATGAAAGTCATGCAACAATAGATATCCCTGATGGTTGGGGCAATTGTTGGGTCGTAAATGGACGATTTCTTTATCAACACTTAACACGGCAATAAAGAGGAGGAGGCATTATGATTCCGGCTGGTATTATTGGTTCAGCGAGAGTGCTGACGGTTCGAAATAACCGCAGATGCTTATATAGCATTCCTCAAAGAGCACCTCAAATCTTGGCAAAAAAGCAAAGCATCACCTTCAGGAGAACGATCGTATATATGTAAGGTAATGCTCCTTCGCATTCAGTATCCTTGTTTTGTTGTTGACATTGATGTCTAATTTTCTGGTATTTACCTCTTTTTGTTTTGACATGTAAAACCTATTTTACTCTAGAGTAATAAGCATATAAAACTACAGATGTTAAAAAGGATGTTACATATGGTAGAACTTTGTAGCCGGTTCTTAAGAGATATTTCCTGTCAAAATTAAGTCCCGTCCTCGCTGTATTCCCAATTAAAATCAGAAATGTGCTATAAAAGACATACTGTCGGATAGAAGAGATTATAAACTTTTTCTCGTCGCCGTTTCCTACCATTTAACTTTCGTTGGTCGACTCATATATTTCTTTCCGAATACCCAAACATTATTTGGAAATTATATATTAATACAGATTTGAAAATCATACTAGAGAAAATAAAATTAACTCAGTTTTACCAATCGATGTTAAAATTCAGCAAGTAGTTTCCGAATAGAGAATCAGAATATATAGCGCGAAAAATGTGAGGCGACCTGAATGTGCAATTTTCGAATTTGGTGAATGTTCTTAAAGAAAATAAAATGCCACGCGAAATGATAAGCTACCTTTATTCCCACTTGGCAATACACTGAATGACTCATTGTCTTTTGAATTGGTCCCATCAGTACGATAACTGTAATATTGTTTGCCATTATCGGTGGCGAGACCTCACCCGAGATTTTAACTTGCGACAGCATAATTAATGCTTAAGTGACGGAGAAAAAGAAACATTGAAATACAAAAGCAAATAGAGAAGCTTTCGTGTAAACAACAATATAGACGGACATTGCATAGAATCGAAGAGAAATAAAAACAAATTGACATTTATGGAATGTGTCTGCACATATACATTTTTAAAACACGCATGTACCTAGTGAAATATAAAATCTTAATGACAACTGTGGTAAAATGTATTTAAATAGTCATTATTTATTTACGATTGACGGATTCTTTTACTACAGCTTTATCAAACTTTTTCAGGTAATTTAAAGTCATAAAATATTTTGAAATTGTAAGATATTTATAAATAATAACGATTTAGTGATAAAAGTCTTAGAAATTAAACCATAACTGCGGGAGAAGAGATGGATTTATAACGTTTCCAAGAGTATTTGCGCATAAGGGAATATAACGAATCGAAGTGGAATTGAAACTCCGGCTCTAAGTTTAATAATTCCGATACATTATCCTTTACACCACCTGCACATCAAAGAGTATACCACCTGGTATTCGTAAGCGGTCACTCCGCTAGCTACTGACCATGTCAACTATGCTTAACGATGCTTAACGATGGTGATCATACAGAAATATTTGTATCAACTTGATATGGCCTTAAGGCAAAAGATAATCAATTAAGTATGTACTCAGTTATCGTTCAAATTTATCAACAAGGTCATAAGGTCTTCATCTGTAAAATATTTAAATTCTAAATAATTATTATGTTTAGCTGAGTTGAGCATTTGGTCAGATTACAAAAGAAAATAGGATTCTCCGTCTGTATGGCGTCAAAGTTATAATCGAATTAGAAAAATCATTCTAATGGAACATACCTAATTTATAGATAGTATATCAGACTAAATCTTAATGATAGGATATAAAACTCATTTTTATTTTATCGGGGTGAATAAGATTAAATTAATTAATAATAATGTATTTTGCTTACTTATAAGAATCGACTTATATACCAAAATGTGAATTATATATATATATATATATATATATATATATATATATATATATATATATATATATATATATATATATATATATAATATTCTCCCCCGGTTTTTTGAATAGGAGTATATAAGAGTTTATCCCTCGTTTCCTGTTTATTTAGGATTGGGTTTCCGGTTCTTTCAAAGTATTCTATTTTTCTCTTATTTCCAGTCGCGATTTCTGTCTTAGTGTTATTAACACCATTCTTTGTGTGAATTGACTTTATATATATATATATATATATATATATATATATATATATATATATATATATATATATGTATATATATATATATATATATATATATATATATATATATATATATATACATATATATATATACATATATATATATATATATATATATATATACATATATATATATATATATATATATATATATATATATATATATATATATATATATATATATATATATGCGACAAGGAAAATCAGAAAATAAAATTATTTTGAAATTACGATTCAAACACAACAGGCCCATGGAATAAAGGTAGCTGTCTTTATTCTCTTGTTTGGACTGGAATTAATTTTTTTTAAAGTTATAGATACGCAGGAAAATATAAAACTCATAAGCATAGCAAAATGGAAATTGTATCCTATCTTTAATACTTCATGAAAGTGACCAAAAATAATTGACATTGTCACTTTTCTTTTCTTAAAATTCTGATTCGAAGATTTTGCTGACATTTAATTTTCAACTGACAGAGAATTTTTTCAAATGAGATTATTCATTAACACTTACCCGATAATATTTTGTCAATCACATCCCTCCCGGCAGATTAATTTAAAAAGCAAATTAAAAAATATTTTTTTTATTATTTGTATCATGTAAGTGTTATTTAAGTCAACGCCAAGAAATAGATGAACTGAAAAATATCCGGGAAGGAAATTAATTCCCCAGCTTTATAAATAGGTCTAGAAAATTTTACATATAAGTATATTTATATTTTGTGACTATGGATATCTGTCTTTGCTTTGTCGTGCGTTGTTCATTGTTAATCCTATCATTATTTTTCTTTATTATTTCCTTTTTATACTTGCGACCTGCAAATTTCATTTGTCGATTTTCCATAACATTTGTTTATCCATCAACATCAGCGGAACCCCAGGCTCTTCTTCCTGTTTAGATGTGTTTGACTTATCCCTTACCGTGGGGCGGCAAACTTCACACTTTTTCGCACAGGGTTTCTAATGGTTTGGTATTAGTGAAATCTGGAGCTTTCATTCAATACGCCCGTTTCAAAGATATTAGCCGCCAAAGATGTTGGAGAATAAACGGAGAAACTCTAAGGGTAGCTATGTAGGGATGGGATGCAAGGGAAAATGGTTGGAAAATTAGCGCATTTCTCCGACGGGAATGAGTTACTCGTGAAGACTTCCAGACGCTACAAATCTTAAACTTCCGGACGTATTTGAAGCGGACGAGACATACCGGCGTCAAATTGCTATTTTCATATTCACCCTGCTGTTGTAGTCGTTGATTTCTTTTCTGGTTAATTATTGTAACTTGTCAGGATTATTTCGATGAGCACATTATGGCTAAGCTTGATTATTACCTTTGGAAAAACTTCGATTTTCGGTTCATATTGCCAGTAAAGTAGATCTTAAGCAAAACGTTTAAATGATAAACTATTCAAAACTGAGGCGAAATTCTACAAATAAATTATGTATAATAACACACACACATATATATATATATATATACATATATATATATATGTGTGTGTGTGTGTGTGTGTGTATCAGTCTGTTCATTATCAATCAATCAATCTATCTATCTATATATATATATATATATATATATATATATATATATATATATATATATATATATCAGTCTGTTCCCTATATATCTATCTCAGTCTGTTCAAAATCTATCTATATCTATCTATATATCTATCTATCTATCTATCACACCTTGTTCATTATCTATATCAGTCAAAGAACAGACTGATATATATATATATATATATATATATATATATATATATATATATATATATCAGTATGTTTATTATCTATCTATCTATCTATCTATCTATCTATCTATGAATACATGTTCATTATCTATCTATCTATCGCTTTTTCTATGTATGTACGCAAAAATTAGTACGTTTAAAAAATACAACTGATTTCGTATATCTACATCATTAAATCAAATCTTACACATTAAATCATCAATGCTAAGTTTCTAGAAAAAATTTAAAATAAATAAAGAAATAAAAAAGTTAAATAAATAAAAGAAAGTAAATACAGAGAGAAAAAAATGATGTAATGCGAAAATATGTCCTCGCTCCAACGTAGGAAATTTTTCTGCATTTTTTATCTTGCAAAATAAACATGAAACATCACGACGTTTGTAATCTCTCACTTCAGCCTTTTCCAATGTATGATCAGATATAGATGTTTAATTTATTTAGTCTATAATATATAGTCATTGAAATCATGCCATTCTCACCACTCGATGGAATCACTCAGATACAAAGACAATTATAGGAATCGTCTGATAAAAATTAAATGGCCTGTCTCATTATCCGGAGTTGGCTCCAAGCCGATTGTATGACAGAGTTTAAATACGCACCAACAAATAATGTTCGTTGTCAAAGGTAATCGAGCAGAGATAAGGTAATGTTATAGAGTCACATGAAACAGTTTTTGGCGTCTTTAATTCTGATCCTTACACAAACTGACAGAAGTATTGTTATTCCAAAGTACAGAACAGAGACGCCAAATCGTTCTTCGTCGCAGAAATAAATATATGCAAGAAGACATCAAAAATTAAAAACAAAATATCGATATCACGAACAAATGTAAGCCAATTCGATTTAATAAGAAATTGCACATCAAAATATAAATAGACTGCCCTATACTACAAGGGTTACACCTAAAATAATTCCTGATGTGTGATTATATTGGCCTAGAACGTCAGAGGTGAATGGTGGGCGATAGTAAATTTTGAAAAACTGCCAATAACTAATAATTTATTTATTTTAAGAGATAGCGGATTTTAAAAATGAAACCATACATAGCAGTGTTATGGAATGCCTATATTCAGAAAAAAATAAACGAAAGATATGCATCGATTGTTACTGAATATGAACAGAAACCGAATATTGTAGGTGAGTAAGGTAAAGTGGATAGCAATGGGCTCAGGTGCGTACATATATATATGAGTGAAAAGGCAAGTATGGGATAGTTTGCACAGATTTTATTCCTAGAAAGAAAAGCTCTAACACAAATATTTATGTGTTTTTCGGCCTATACCTTGCAAAGGATATGCTAAATTTTGGCGTAATGACTCATGATGCGTGTGGTGTAAATTCATATTTTGCAGATTTAAAAACCACTTTTCTGATTATATTAATGTCATCTCTTTCACTTGCATTTCCGCAGTAATTAATACGAGGCATATATTCCAATCTTGTGATTTGTAGATACTAGTATTTAAATACGGTTATCCAATTTAATAACATTTTACCTAATAAATTGACGGATCAAAAAAAAATCATTAATTAATTGCTTTGTTAACAGTTCTACAATTGGAGAATATTAGAGGAGAGTTGGATAAAATGTCACTAGGAGAAAATTAGGTCCCCCTTTTCAAATCTTTTATATATCCATACTCATATACACTTCTACACATGTCCTAAACCCCTATCTATATCTACATAGCTATGTCTCACTATATACCTAAGAGTTCTTATATACACCCACATCCGCACCAAAAAATATATGTATATTCCCATATTTACACATATACAACTGAAGAGAAACACATACCCACATATTTACATATTACATGGAATCTTAAAGTGGTCTGTTTTTATTCAAACATATCTGCTCTGAATATTTCATTGAGCTCTCTGGATATCATCCTCCTTGGATCTACCCATGCGGATTACCTAATTTTGCATAAACTATATATATATATATATATATATATATATATATATATATATAGAGAGAGAGAGAGAGAGAGAGAGAGAGAGATTTTTTAAAACATTTTTTATATTTATACGTTCTTTTTATAGATACAAATATTTAAAGAAATGTCCCGTTTATAATATTAACAACATTTATCGGCCTGAATGTTCGAGTAATTTAGGGCGGTAAATGTTGTTAATACTGTTTATTATAAACAGAGCTTTGACTTACATATTTTATATATAAATAGAAAGTATAAACATACAAAAGGTCTTATAAGAAATTCAAAATTTGTCCATTTCATAAAAAATATGTATATCGTCTCGGAATTTTTGGTATATGCACCTGTGGATTTTGCATATATATGTATATTTACCACTAATATTATCTATCTATCTATCTATCTATCTATCTATCTATATATATATATATATATATATATATATATATATATACATATATATATATATATATATATACATACATATATATATACATATATATATATACATATATATATACATATATATATATATATATATATATATATATATATATATATATATATATATATATATGTGTGTATATGTATGAATGTGAGAAAACTTTGCCATTTAGCTCCACTCCTGAAAACCTCAGAAATAGTCAGACTTTCTTGGTTTTCTAAACGACTTTTCAGAACCCCAACTCGCATATATGACGTCATCAGTGTTTATAATTCATAACATGACTGATGTTTCTATTACACTTTAATTTTCCTCATATTTAATATCAATTGAATGAATGATTGTCTTGATTGTTTTCATGATGGACCTCCTTGTAATTAATAAAATTATCCTAATTTGTATTAGTAATACTATCAGCGTCTCTCTAAACGTATTCATCATGATTATTTTCACATTTCCTCTCTTCTCTTATTTAGTTTGTAACTGCATTGATTACACCAGCTTCTCATTCATATCTGCGCATTCCACATTCTCAGCCTGGACAAAATCCGGTTTGTGTAACATCATAGAACGTAAGTGAAAGACGACGAAGAGAGGAGTCTCGTCTCCATTCATTACATGAGCGTTGAATACGTGGCTAAGAGCCAGCAACTAGCAAAGGAAATTAGTAATTCTCAAATAAAATGAACGCCAAGATCCTTTTCTCCTCGATGGCTACAAGAGAGCTGTAATATCATCAATTATGGAAGAAATTCCATCAACATGTTCTCCTTTTGCTTGATTAGGGAGACAATTAGATATGCTGACCCAGTCTGTGCGGCCGACGCATCGCTCTTTGTTCTGATTAGTCCGGCATCGGCAAAGCACCTGCCTCATGCGAACCTGCCCACCCACCTTTATCTCTATTTCCCTCTTCGTAGTGCACATTCACTTCCACATTTTTCTGATCAATTATAATGTACACCAGACTATCTGTGCCGCCGATCGGGAATCAATTTGCTCGTCTCTCTGCCCGATATTCACACTGTCTCTTTGTATGGTTCGTTGTTAATCTCTTTTTTTTAACAGCTCTGCTTACGGCCGATAGCGGTTTGAAACGGGACATTTTCATAATTAAACAAAACCATATGTGAAAAATGTCTGACGACCTTTGTTTTATAACAAATACGAAAGAGGACATTGCTTTCAACATGATTCAAACCTGTTCAATAATTTATTATCTATTGAAACGAGTGCGCTTGTCGATTTTATTCTGCTCATTACATCTCAGACGATGGAATCTTCCGTTATTCTAATATTGTCTGCATTTCTGAGATGCAGTTTTTCATTAATTCTCTGGTATGTTTGATGTTTTTATTTTTATTTTTTTTACCTATTTTGTCTGAAATCCTAATCTATTTTCTTTTCCATACGTACCCAAGTGAATTCAAAATACACGAGGCGAAATATTGCTATTACAAATATATTTAGAGTAATGTCTTTATTTTAATTAGTTGATCAATATTTCTATGCCTTGCATACAATTTAACTTCCACTAATTTCTTACATTATTAAACGGAATATTGGAATCTTTTTAGCAGTTTTAAAATACTAAAGCTCTCAATGAAAGTATAAGTTATTATTACTTTTTTTTCAAATAATAATCTGCCGGCTAATACACGTTTCTGTCTATATTTCTCAGATGAGTCATTATGTACATTATTTACATTATTCGGACTATTGTAATAAATATAGCGACAAAGATGAGGGCAGAAGTCCGAGTAATGTAAATAATGTAATACACGTTTCTTAGTCGAACTGTCTACGATTGTTGCCATCCCCATTACAAGGGACTAATCAACTCAGGGAACGTGTACCGTAGTTCATAATGAGTTTGTAATGAGTGGAACGTCTTTATGAATTTATTTTTTTAGACAAACCCAGCAGGCATTCCAACACACTGTCACAGTAACTTGTGAATTCTTGCTTGCACAGACAATGTATTTCGTTAAAATGTGCTATGGTTTTTCAGGGACTCGCCAAATGTGCCAGGAACTCGGTTCGCATCCACAGAATAATAACATCAAGAATTCTCTTACTTGGAATATATTTGAACCTGGAACCCATCGTCAGAAAACGAAAGTTACAATCGCACAGTCACTATTTAAATAAGATATGCTTGTATTATTAAAGAAAATAATGTCTATTTATTATTTACTTCTGTTTGGTTCAATATGTGATCGGATTATGTGTATGCGCATTTTTATGAGTGAATGGAAAATATATCAAAACAAAAATGAGCTGACCGTTTGAAAACTCGTCTGACTGAGAGAGTAAGAGTCGACGTAAACATAACGAATTTACAATACTGTCAATGGGAACATCAGGAGGAGAAAATAAAGGAACATCAATATGAAATATTAAATATAGCAGAAAATTTGAAGAATTTGAAGATTACTGAGAATAATAGCTGAACTTTGATTGCTGTTAGGTATACCTCCCACATGTACCGCCCAGAATTATCTCCCATATAATGGTAAGATATTATCTAAATGAAGATTGCATTGTCACTAATGACTTATCATTATCTGAGATACATTTCTGGAATGTACATGTGGGAAGTATTTTTGCCACATCTTGTACTGCAGACAAAATGATAGACTTTGATGATGGTCTTGTTCTAAACAAAATGATAGACGAAAAGTTTGTATTATTCGACAGCAAGTTTTTAAATTAATGATGATTTAGAATTATTTTAATTTATAATTAGTTAGAAACTTAGATCGATGAAATCCAAGTTACTGCCAAAATTGATTCTATATTTTTACAGAACAAATTCGAACTAAAGACCAGGATAGTGATTTTAAGTACACGCGACCCGGTTTATTTTTTTCAGCTTCCTAAATAAAGTAGTTACATTATTCATGCATCAATTTGGCTATCATACATTTCATGCGAGGCTTTCTGGGGTCGTCTTTAAGGGGTTATAATCGTGAATCCTCAATTCCCCAATGTCGAAATCCTGAAAGTGAACATCCCAAAATTTTAAATCCTGAATGAATTAAAATCCCGTAAAATTAGAATGTCGAAATTTAAAATCCTGAAAGATCTGAATCCCGAAAATTAATCTTTGGGAGAAATTGAAAAGAAAAAAAAATGTAAATAATTTTTATTTCTAAACCTCTAAAAAATACGATTTAAATTGCGTTTATATATTTGAAACGTTCAAAATTCATTGAAACATATAAACCAGAATATATGAATAACTTTTAATGAAAGATTATGACCAAGAGTCCTATGATAGTACATATGATCTGATCGGTTTTCTCGATCGTTAACTATATTTTTAAGCCTTTCAACACGATAAAACACATATTTTTTTTTTCTTTTCGGGTAAAACTCTCCTTGGCGAATGCGTTCAAATTCGTTTTCTACGTGCTGCTTCTCTGTTAAAAAAACTCTCCAATAATGCGATAAAAAACAGACAAAGACGTTGCGTACTAAATTTTCCCATCGCCTATGATGTATTCTGTTTTATATTTTTAAATGAATTCTGTTGTTTTAAAATTTATAAGCACTATTTAAATGCTGTTATGTTAATGTTTAGAAATAAAGGTATTTCCGATTTTTTTTAAATTTTCTCCAAAGATAATTTTTCGGGATTCTGATCTTTCGAGATTTTATAAAATCTGGATTTCAAATTTCGGGATTTTAAATTTCAGGATTTCGAAACCCGGGATTTTAAAATTAGGGATTATGATCGGCCCCCGTCCTTAAATATCTGTCACATATAATTAATCGTTGAGTACAATCAGCTATCACGTCATGTGATAAAATTTCATTTCATTTAACGTAGTCGATAGTGTATATATATTTTCCATAGACTCGTCCATATCTTCGTATCCTAATCATTTATTTTCTATTACATACATTTATTTAACAACATAATTTATATTTTACACTATTTAAATGAAGTCTAGTGTCCTCATATTTATTTTCGTTTCGGCCGTTTTGCATCTCTGCCTTCATCAGGTGTAAATTGATCCGTTTAACCTACAGGAAATTCAACAATAAAGATGAGGACAAAAGTCTGCATGGAAATAATGTTAATAATTATAAGAACTCAACCCAGAAATTCAGACAGAAATAATTTTCTAGCGTTGCTGCTCAAACCAGACACCGAGTTCTTTCTTTTTTCAATCAAACGTCCGAGGCTTAAAAATAACTCTTTCGTCAGATAGTCACCTACGGAATGAAACCATGAGACGAGCAATAGGCAAATTTTATTTGGTTTTAACCTTCTGCTGTAGACGAACAAGGCAGAGGACGGGGTTGTTGAGCGGGCAAATCGTTTAACAAACGTTTTCATTGCCTGTGAGAGCGAGCGGTCTTCTGTACTTCTCTGTGTCTTTCTGTCTTTTACTCCTAGGAAACATTGTTTTATAGAGACAGAAGTTCTTTGACTTTCTAGCGCTATCTAAAAAATAATTCAAGAACTCATGGTCCGTCTTCCCTCAGTGACATTCTTTGTCAGGATCGTTTACCTGGCTCTTGGAAGCTGACATTCTTTGCCAAGAAATATAACTTACTTTCAAAGCGATTTATGTGACGCATTGTAGGTGGATACTTAGCAAAACATCAGCTGGAAGATGATATCGCTACACTTTCTTTCTTCTTAATTGTACCTTAACCAAAATTTGTTCTTATACAAAACTGCTGAAAATTTAACCATTAACTATCATAATTTCTTTATTTACGGCACCGTGCTATGCATTTATTGAGACATGTTTTATAAAGTTTATATTTGTCTGATTCGCTTTTCAGTTTAGTTCCAAACTTTAATTATTTTATTGTTTGTTCCGGCTGAGCAAAATCTTTACAATAATTTTGATTTCAAGTTATGAGTTGATATTGTAACAAGGGAACATTAAATAATTTCTCAGAATTTTTGTACATTTTCATATATAATACAATAATCCCACAGTTTGATTGTAAATGTGGTTCTACAGAAGGATATTGAGAATTATTTGGGCGGATAGAGCAAGCAAAGAGGAACAACAAAACGTTCAACACAGAATCAGAAAGAGACACTTGAAATTTCTTGAAGATAAAATGATGAAAGTGCGTTTGGAGAACTTAAACCCAACAGGGAATATCGCGGTGAAGTGAGACTTTCAGAAATCAGCTGAGACGCTAGCAAGAATGGTTTGTCGAATAGAGAAGGGGTTTGGTACGAGGGGCTTGACAAAGGAACATGTGTGAGTAAGTGTCACAAGGCATAGTTATTTGTGGAGCATCATAATCACCAATATCATGAAGAGACAAGGCAAATGGAAAACGAAAATTGCAATATATATATGTTGTTTACTGTGCCTCGAAATGTACGGGTTTTCAAGCTCGAATCACTCGAGTAATTAAATTAAGTTAGCAAAAAAAAAAAAAAAATGATTTTTGGTCAGCGATGATTATCAGCCTATCTATACTTCAGTGAATGCTGGTAAATATTCTCACGGATTTAGGGAATTGAAGCACCAGAGATGTGGTTCTACAGAAGGATGCTGAGAATATCAGGACCTGAGCAAGTGCTTAATGAGGGAGATTTAAGGAAAATGGGAAAAATGTTTATACTTAAACTGAGGAGAAGATTATTAGAAATTGTCTATGACACATAATGAGGAAAGACATTTTGATTAATTTGACATTTACAAGACCTAGCAAAAGCTGAAAAAACTATAACATATTTAACCGGATATCAGAACAAGTGGGAGGAATCGCGAAAAGACAAATATTGCTAAGATCTACGAAGTCTACGAAGTTGTGGAGGGTTTTGATCGTCCACGTTCTTAAAAGATGCAGCACATATACTACTACTACTACTACTATTAATAATAATAACATGGCTTGCCCAGCGGACCAAGGAATTTCAAAAACTATCGAAGGATAAAGTACTCAAAATAGAAATAAAAAAATGAGCAAATTGGAAATAAGAATAATACCAGTTATAGCTTGGAATGATAAAAATAAAAGGAATACAGCAAAATATTAAAAAAAAAAATCCTGAAAACCCAAGCTTAGGAGAAATAAAGAAACATTGTCTTGATAAATACAGTCTACACACTAAGAAGAACCTTGTCCATGTAACGCTAGAGATGTTATGGGAGTTAGCAAAAGAAATCATTATCTGTAGCCATAACAACACACCATTATCTGACTTAGGTCTTCCCGCAGACGTGGTAGATAGTGTGACCATAGAAGAAATCGTAATATAACAAAAATAATAATAATATGGGATATCTCCAATTCTAAGATTACGTGGAGAAACGGAGAAAAATAATTTGAATAAATGTAACATTATTATCGTATAATCGATTGACCGCCACAAAATAGCCGGGATTAATCGTGTATCTAATAAGACGCACATACTTGATTTATTTATGTTTTGCTTCTTATGTTTATTCATTTACTCACTTCTTCTGTTATCTATTCATTCTTTCTACGCCACATATCAGTGGCTGGTCGGTAATGAAAGTAAGACTTGCGAAACGGCATCAAAGAAAGAAGAATGATGGCAGGAACCGAGAGAAAGACTCGAAAAGAAAGATTG
Source organism: Acanthosepion lycidas (assembly GCA_963932145.1). NCBI lineage: Eukaryota > Metazoa > Mollusca > Cephalopoda > Sepiida > Sepiidae > Acanthosepion > Acanthosepion lycidas. Next base: position 141,277,675 of record OZ010573.1, read on the forward strand.
AAAACCGAGAGGAAGCGAAAGCGAGAATTGTAATGACAATAGCGACGATGAATCTCAAGGAAGTGGTCGTCCGATTTGATCATCCGGTGACGAGAAAGCCTGTGAGGACGAATTGCCAACACAGAGCACCAGCTGCCAACAAAAATGACAGACAAGAAAACACTTTCGTCGCAGGCACAAGAGATATCCGTTTTTGTTTGAATCCATAAAGAAGGGTTTTGTCAGTATTTAGATTGGGGAGGATGACATCCAGGTTCAACGTTACACAATGGATGGATTGAAACTATTGGTATATCCGCCGAAGTAGCACTGCAGTCCATTTGTTAAGAAAAACAAACTTTAAAGAAAACGTAAAATATATTGTGAAAATGTTCTCTTTGACATCGTATGCTTATTTGTCGAAAGGATAATGAAACTGATCTATATTTGCGTACAATTGAAAGTTAATAAATCAATCTATTAAAGTTAAGCAATCAATCTATTGAGAATGGTTTGTGGTAGACTTTCATTTTAATATCCGTAGTCAAGAAAGCATTTTCTGACAATATTTCCTGATAGAATTAGTAAAGTTTACTCGTGGCGTGAAATTAACCTATTTAAATCCTCCGAAAAATAAGGTATATATTTCATTTATTCAAATCAAGTTCAAAATTAATAATTCTATTACTAACTATACTAACTATTTTCTATTAAAATATTGATCATTATCAACATTTTTATTTCTTTTGGGATCATAGGGTTATTACTTATTTGAGTCCATGAACAGTTCTCGCCATATCTCTGAGTTAAAGAAAGAGTGGTATTCACGCTTAGGATAAGTCAACCTAACGGGGTCTATCCCTCCCTAGTTTAAACCGCATCCGATAGAATTTAACTTGAAATGTCAACGGGTTTTGATACGTTGTCGTCAATTGCAAGGGGAGAACAATCCTCTCTTTAATACTATTCTTGGTAAAAAGGGACGCTGTGTAGTCATCTCGCTCTCTGCATACATAGCTATGGGGCGTTGACTAACCAATTGTGATAGAACATAACCGTTGACCATACAAGAAGTTTCCTTCACGCTCTGACAGGCTTTTGTTTAAAACAGACTGCGTGTATAGCAACCGTCATCACATGAAAATTCTGGTAGAGAAAATTGGTTTACTCGGCTTAGTAGTGAATTATATGATAGCAGTGGTTCTTGTTGAGTACACTGATATGACGAATTTCTTGAAGAGTGACCTGACAAGAAATAACCAAATAATCAATATCAATAACGTTATATGGTATATTCCTCAAAGACAATATAATAAGTAAAAATCTATATGGGGAAATATAATTAAAATTCAGCATTCAAAATGTTAGCTGTAATTGAGGAAAATAATATGATATATGTAGAGAAAATACGTACACGAATATTGTGAGAAGGCAAGGATAACCTTTATACACACAGCCACACGTATATACACACTTACACACATCATACTCACACACTAATGAGCCAAATGATAATACACACCGTAAACACACTTCAAAACATCATACTCATTCTCTCCATAAGAACCAAATAAAAAAGACACTTAACAAAGACGCATCACCTTTCCAAGAACCAATAAAACTGTCAAAATGACCAACGGAATTCAGAGTAGCTCTTATCTTAAATAACAACTTAAAAGTGACCGTTTGACCAACACAAGTACGGAAAAAAATTCATGTTAAAAAAAAAATGACAACTACAGACAAATGTTCATTTTCGCCATCAAGACATTCATTTCTTTAGTTCACTGCTACTAACAAGCAGAAAAAAAATTATCCTGATGATGGCCATGTTGGCCGAAACTAGACGAGGAATCTAACTGAAATAATAAAACGAAAGAATATTAATATACAACCCAGTGTGCCTGATGAATTTAATTTTTATATTTTTGATTGTTCAATATATATATATATATATATATATATATATATATATATATATATATATATATATATATATATATATATATAATGAAAAAGGCTTAAACACTAATATTACATGGTCATAATTTATTCCATTTGTCACGGAATCTGCTTTACCTCACCTTTCAAACCATGCTCTAGTTCACACATGGACGTCCGCCATTTATCTTTCAAACCTACAAATGCAAGTCTTGTGTCACTTCTGCGGGTTTCCGGTCTAAATGATGTTGCTGTCACTGACCGCCGCAGAATTTGTGTATATATATATATATATATATACATATATATATATATATATATATATATATATATATATATATATATATATATATATATGGCGTTTCTTTACATTCGTAAGAAATAATAAGTTAGAATTTCCTTTTCCCTTGTGCCGTGTGTTGATAGCACAGGGGTAAAACCTCCGAATTATGCCAATTCGTTGTGTTTCGGCCCCGGCTTGAACCAATCGGGATCGGATATGTTGCCACACTAATGAGCTGTGATAAAGCAAAAAAGGCCTGTATATCGATGACACACACACACACACACACACACACATATATATATATATATATATATATATATATATATATATATATATGTATATATGATTTTTTTCCTTTCACATATATTAATGATGATGCGTAGATATATATAGTATTTTTTGTTTTTTCAATCCTTTCTCTTCAAGTTGGACAATATTATCACTAATATCCAAGAGCTTACTTTGAGAGGAGAAAATAAGAATACTAACGTCAGAGTAAAGGACAATAAAGGAACAAATTTCAAGAAGATATAATATTCTGATTGACACTGAACTTAAATCTGTGAAGATTTTTTTGATAGGGAAGGAATAATTCGCAAGAGAATGCTACTGGCGAAAAGTAGGAGAAAGGAACTATTAAAATCTAACTTACTATTACGTCCATTTCCCCAGTAAAACGATATGACCGTGTAGTTTCTCTGGTGGTACGCTTAAATTCATGCAGTGTTTGTCCAATGCAAATATTAAGAATTTAATGCAATGCGTAAAATTATCTGTGGTAAATTATACGAAATACTAGAACAGATATTTTTGCTGATAATTTTTTTTAGTGATTAAGAAACTTTGTCCGAAAAAGAAATTAAATGCGAATAAACAAAATATATTTCCATAAAACTTGTAAATATAATGAATTTCCCGCACTGCTAATTTCCAATTCAACTTGAAATTTTGTAAATTCATTTCGGGACACGATATTGAAATAAACAAAACTCAAATCTTTTGTTGTTCATGAATATAAAAATGGCAATGATAAAAACGGTTCACAGAATGTTATCACTCTTTTTAGTTTTGTTTAGAGCTTCCTTCAAATCCTTTTGTTTTTATTTGTGTGTAAGGTAAACATTTTAATTATACCATTACTTCCTATTTTAGTTACATGTTCTAACCATATTTCTTGTTACTTCTGTTGAAAATGTTCAGGTCCTGTGCGTTTTGTTATCTGATATTTCTCTTTGGTTTTGATATGTACATGATTATATTATCCGTCGGGCGATCGTCTTAAGTATATCTAATGTATTTTAGAAAAGAAAACATTCAATAATATTTTGTTTTCACTTCCAATTGTAATTAAAGATAGGCCATATCAAGCTAAATCACAAATGTAAATATATAATATATATATGATAAATATAGTGAATATAATTTCTACTTTAGACTGATTCTATGTCATCGGAATTTGAGAATTCTCTAAGTGTAACATAGAAAGCTATGAAATAAAATAGAAATAGAAATTAAATAAAGCGATCTGAACGGCCATACGTTGTTGAATAATCAGTTAAATCCTTTGTTTTAGATTTAATTTCGAACTGTAGTTGCGAAAAATGCTAACGAAATTATCATGCAAGTGTCGTAATTGCAATAAAATATTTATGACCGTCGAGTCTTTTCTGTTCTTAGCATTGACATGGAGGAAATCTATTCCATGAATTATAAAGTAACTTAAGTTTTAATAGATATGAATTTGATGATTATGCATCAGCTCAAAATCCAGCACTCAAAACTAGAGAGGTATATACTTCTAAATAATTTATTATTTCGCACATATTAGTTTCCTCTCTAATATACAGTGGAACCTCGGATAACGAACAAAAGGTCTCACGAGCAAATGATTTCACGAGCAAAAAATGCCTCGGATGAGGAAGAGTGTCTGAAATAATGAACACGAATGCTGGGAGTTTCGGCAGGAGAGCGTCAGTTTTAGTGTAGTGTTCATACCCATCCCTGCTCGTTTGGATTCTCTTATATTTTATGCTGTTTTTAATTTAAATGAATTATGAAATAAGGCCGCATGGCGCTAAAGAATTTTAATGATAACTGCAAAATGAAAAGAGAAAAGACAAAAATTAAGATGGAAGTGAAGAAAGAAATTATAGACAAACAAGAAAATAGTACCTATCTTTCTGAGATGAGGTATTATGTACACTATTTACATTATTCGGACTACTGTCCTCATCTTTGTCACCATTTTTATCATAACGTTTCGTTCTTTGTACGCTCCGGCCTTCTTCAGGTGGTTGGAATGTCGAACTGAACCCTCTATTTCGCTCACTGGGGTAGAATGATCTAGTTCCACGTGCCATGTATAATGGATGTCACTTATCTCCTGTTAATTCCCCTCTGAAAAGGTCCTCGTGTCATTCACCTTCCTACTTAGTTTTGTATGGCAATATCAACGATCTATACTTTTCTAATAAATAGAGAGATGATTATATATTTCCATCTATTTTCCAAATACTAACGTCTCTTTCCTTCCCATTCCACACCAACTTCCATTTACACCATCAACTCTTCTAATTACAGATACGGCAGAATTAAATTAAGTCTTCGTCTATATTTTATCTATTTAGTATTTGGTTGATTTATTTTATCTTAGATCTAATGATTTTTATTAGTTTTGTGTATAAACATGGACACAAATTACTGTTTTAAAAGTTTAAATAAGCAATAAACTTGGAACCAGAAACAGATTATTCCATTTTACACTGATTGGAAAAAATAATTTCGGTTTACAAATATTTCGGGTTACAAACAATCTTCAGGAACGAATTAAATTCGTTATCCGATTTTCCACTGTATTTAAAGAATAAAGTAAATAATACTCTTTAATAAACAATTCTATTTCTTTTGTAATTAAAATTAAGATAATATCACAAAATTTCCCTCAGGAATATTTAAATGTCGTAATATTTGAGATGAATGGGATTAAATTAAAAATAATAAAAATGTATTCTATCTGAAGAATGCAATTTTTGTGATTGTGGAAAATAAGAAAGTAACAATACAATATGAGGGTTTGACTCCAGAATTGGTGATAAAATAAATCTTATTTCATTTGAGATATAATTCATTGTAGATATTTATGAATATCAAAGACCCACAGAGTTCTATGGAGGTTGTGTTTATAATAGAAATATAACTCTTTTATCACGTAAGTTTATCGATTATATCTGCAATTACCCTAATCTTGGCAGCGGATGTTAGCAAATAAAATACAAAACTTGATTATGCTCCATATTCGAATATTCTATCTTCGTGGAAAATTAAGAACACAAAATAAAATATAGTTATTCAACGGGATATTACTTTTTGAAATGTTATTTCCAGAGTAATACAATTAAGTCTAAAGTAACGAAAGGAGTTGCATTTTATGGCGGTTCTAAATAATACCAAAATATCAATGCCCTCTTTTATACATTCACAAAAAAAATGAACACACCTTACAGGTACGGCAGATTATAAAATAGAATTAGCTCACTTTTGTCATGTGGTAGAAGCGGAGACTATTTTGGTGAATCTTTCTTATAAAGGAAATTGGAAGTGCCAATGGCCAAACTCTTGTTTCTCGTTTCAGTCTGTTGCACATTGTTCTGCATGAGTTGCTGATCTATCTTTTGGAATCGGCTTCAATGAAACTTGTCAATAGTCGTCTGCCTTTGGCTCTATTGCACTGTCACAAATCAGACGGCGACTGTCCTTTTTTCCTTTTGTCTCATAAAGTTAGCCGAACACGTTGTTGTCGGTACTGAAGTTGATTGTAGATAGTTCTACTATTCTTCTGTCCTATTCTCTTGACGCATACTAACACATTCACGCACATCTGCACACACGCATAGATAGATAGATAGATAGATTATATAGAAAAAGCAGTTTAACATAAATGCTTATAAGAAATGAGTGCTTAGTATCGCAATATATAGCGTTAGTAAATATAAACGTTGTTAACGTACAGATCAATATGGAAGGCTAATTTTTAGTTTCACAACATAAACAATCATCAGACATCACCTGATAACATGTGATGACGTGAATCCGCTACTTCCCACTCAGTTTTTACTTCTGCGGTCAGAAGGTTATCATATGTACTCTCTCATATATATATATATATTGAACATTAAAAAAAATATTAAAAAATTAAAATCTTCAGACACACTGGGTTGTATATTAATATTCCTTCGTTTTTATTATTATCTCATATATATATATATATATATATATATATATATATATATATATATATATATATATAGACAAATACACACACACGTTATTCAATGTGTTATTAGTTATGTTTAGAGATATGTTTTATGGTTGAACTATTTACTTATAGTCTCTATTCATATTATTCTGACGATCCTTCTGTAGAACTACGTCTTTGCTGCTCCAAGTAATCTCTTCATCTGTGAGAAAATTGTCCCGCGTTCACGATCAAGTTTGGTATTACATCGCTGCTTAGGCACCAGTCAAAAGGAGAATGTTTTTTTTCATTGCTTTATCTAATAAAAATCTAATTGAAGAGACTGATCATTAGCAGCAGAAAGCTTTCCGACGATCTCAGATACCTTGAAATATGATAATCAATAGTCACTTCTGTAAAGAATAAAACAATAAATTTAACAACTTGAGTCTCTAATTGATAACTTTACGTAACAATAATTTTTTTCCACAAATCTTATCTTTTATGAATGTATTCATAAAAGTGTATGTAAAATTTTAATGTTTAGCAGAACAAGGAAAATATTGGCGGTAAAAAGATATTTATTCCGGCAAAAATGTCAGGAATTAGATGGGCGTCAATTCTGAAAAATCTTGTGTGTACAAGGCACATAAATAAGTAGAATGCTCTACATATGCTATTTTCGATGGACTGAGATCTGAAGAAATTTTGGTTTCATTTCTAAATTGCATGTAAATGTTCCCTTATTAAGAATTGCTTGTTTTTCATGTCTAGGCTTTAATTCTTGCAATATGTTACAACATGTAAACTGCCTAAACAGCTATAACAATTATGGCCATTTATTGTTTACTTTTTTAATTTACTTTATTCAGCCAGCTCTTATACTATTTAAATATCGCATCTTATGTGACAGAATCAAAATATGGTGACCTAGATAATCTTGGCGGTATATATAAGATTTGGTTTAAAAGTTTATAAAAACATAATTTTTTAAACACATTTTAATATGTTCAAATGAATTTAGGAAATGCAAAATCCATCACCTAAACCAATTCTTGAAAAAAGAGTTTATCTTTAATTTATTTATATATAGCTACATTTCAAAAATTAATTCTTTTTTTAAACCTGATTAAACAGTTACTCACATTACCAGCTAAACATAAACTTCTTTAACAATTAATATAGTCTCCAGTAAGTTTTGAAAGTAGTTATCAGAAATTTTATCTTATCAGAAGAATATTCATATAAAGGAAGGGAACCATTAAACAATTTCGATCTGTTATTATGAGAAAGTTTCAGTCATTTTTTTCAGAGAAAAAGACTATTGTATTTATGCAGTAAATCAAATAGTTGCGTCATATGAAAAAAACAAATGAAAACTACAGACAAAAGTTCATTTTCTCCATCAAGACATTTATTTCTGTAATTCATTACTACCAGCAAGCAGAAAATTATTTTTCTCCTGATGATGGCCATGTTGGCCGAAACTATTCGAGGAATATAAATGAAATAATAATAAAAACGAAGGGATATTAATATACAAACCAGTGTACCTGAAGATTTTAATTTTTAATAATTTTATTGTTCAATATATATATATATATATATATATATATATATAGGAAAATCTGATTGGCCCTTTCACTACAGAATTAATAATAATCGCAATCGAATTAAGTCGACTCCCCATGGAAAATTATTAGCTGTAGAACATTTCCGCCTAGAAAAACACGATTTCAAAACCCATGCCAAATTCACTATAATTGAGAGAATAGGAAAGTTCAGAGCAGATAACATTAGGAAGATTTTAGAGTTTCATGAAAATAAGTTAATACAACTTTTAAAAACAAACTATCCATCTGGGTTAAACAATATTTTTAACAATATAGATAGTACTGATATATAACACTGCAAATCAAAACCTACCCACATTTCTCACCTACAAAAGACAGACATACTTATGGAGGTGTTGAGGCCTCGCACTTATACACACACACACACGAACATACACACTTACACACATCATACTCACTCACTCCCTAATGAGCCAAATGATAACACACACCTACAGCAATATACACACTTACACATATCATACTCCCTCCCTAAGAATCAAATAATACACACACACACACACTTAACAGAGACACATCCCCTCTCCAGGACCAATAAAACTGTCAAACTGACCAGGGGAAATTCAGAGCAGCTTAGATCCATCCAGCTCTTATCCCAAATAACAACGTAAAAGAGACTGTTTGACCAACACAATGAATATTAAAAGATTCATATTAAAAAGATAAAAAAATAAAAAAAAAACAAATGAAACTACAGACAGAAGTTCATTTTCTCCATCAAGACATTCATTTCTGTAGTCTATTGCTACCAGCAAGAAGAAATATTTCTTCTCCTGATGATGGCCATTTTGGCCGAAACTAGTCGAGGAATCTAAATGAAATAATACTAAAAAAAACAAAAAAACGAAAGAATACTAATCTACAACCCCGTGTGTCTGAAGATTGTAATCATTAATATTCTTTATTGATCAATATATATATATATATATATATATATATATATATATATATATATATATATATATATATATATATATATATATATAGTAATGATACATTATCGTAATCCGTATGGAATTTAAAGGGGGATATATATCAAGGGAGATCTCTATACCAAAGGACAGACCAAAATTATTATTATTATAAATTAAAGAATATCAAAGATTTATATATATATATATATATATATATATATATATATATATATATATATATATATATATATACAAATTATATACACATATACATATGTATATACATATATATATATACATATATACATATATATATATACATATATATATACATATATATATATACATATATATTACATATATATACATATATATATACATATATATATATATACATACATATACATATATATATATATATATATATATATATATATATATATATATATATATATATATATATATATATATATATATATAACAATTACCCGCACGCACCCATTGATTATTGCGAAAGCATTTATTTTTTTAACTGACTTTTAAAAGACTGGATTTATTAAGTTTCTTAAGCTCGTATTCTGTCTGCATCTCTTTGATGAAGACATATCAGACACGTCAGGAATGTGCAAAACTGTGCTTCAATTTAAATTATATCCTTTGTTTGGAATCACGTACACATTCACCGGACATATAGGCCAAGTGCTCCCTGTCAATTGATCCAATGAGAATGTTTACCTTCTCTGACACAGACCTTCTTTTGCAAACTGCTGTGTGGCTAAGCAAGTAAGCAGTGTAAGTGTTGTGATTTATACACCGTTCAGTCGAACATGCGACAGGTAGGATCGAGCTTCAAGGTATTGTTTGCACTTCAATAAATCAAGCAATTTTTGCTCGCAAGACATATATATCTTCTGGAATAGTTCCCAAGAAATGATGAAACTGGAGGAGACAACAATATTAAGTTTTATAAGCAAGTGTAAAACTTTCACATGACGCCGTTTAATCAGTTCGTTAATTAAACTTTGGTAAATGTAAAAGGAGAATAAAGATTCTTATACGAAATTTATTTGGCGCATCTGACAGCCAGACGAAATCTAGTCGACTATAATGTACAAAGAAAGATATTAATTTCAAAAATCGTTCATCTTGTATCTGCTATGTAATATAGTATCTGATGGCTCAATTTGAATCGATGATGGGTCAGTTGAAGATGACTTATTTAAACTTCTAAGAAGACACTAAATAGGATATAACTGACAGTGAATGTATAACAAAACAAAATAAAAAGAAAAAAAATAAGCAGGTATTGCTTATATATCTTCATAAAATATTATCGCTATTAACGTATTATTCCTCTTTTCTCGTGTTAATCATTTCCAAATACTTAATTAAAAACTGAATTGCTTATAAAGAAAAAAAAAACTTTGGCTGAATTTTAATTTTACTGGTAATTTTCAAAACTCTCCAAATGCTCCATGGAAACAAATTACTGTCTAGTATCTTGTAAGATGCTTCAGTTGCAAAAACAAATAGAAAAATAAATAGAAAAAGTCACTTATCGTCTCCAAAGATCATTCCGAACAGAATCATACTTAGTCATATTGTAAAAAATGAGAACTACTCTAGGGTCGCTATATTCTCAGAACTCTCTACTTAGGCTATACATATATATATTGTATAGTCTTGGCTGAGGAGGAAGTGACGTAGGTCGTTACTGATTGGTCGATTGTGATTTCAAGATCTGCGTCGTAGTTACTTAATGTGACCATTTTTTGTGTGCTTGGCGTATTTTTTTCAGGATCGCCTGCTGTAGTAGTACTGTTTTAGTAGAGTATCTTGGCCGAACAATAATAATGTTGGAAGACCCGAAATTTGTCATGACCCCAAGTTGTAACATCACTGACGAGGCGATCCTTCGCACTCATTGGAGTGTTTTCATAACACACACACACACACACAAACATATATATATATATATATATATATATATATATATATATATATATATATATATATATATATTATATGCAACCACATTAAATCTAGTGAATGAATTTGTGTATTTAATGATTAAACACAAATTCATTTATTAGCTCAGTAACTAAATCTACTTTCAAAATCTACCATGACTCTAACTGTTGAAGTAATAACATAATTTACCTCCTATAATGCAAACGATGCCAGAAACGATATGTAGGAAAATCTGAATGGCTCTTTCACTACACAATTAATAATTATCGCAATCGAATTAAGTCGACTCCGCATGAAAAATTATTACCTGTAGAACAACATTTCCGCCTAGCAAAACACGATTTTAAAACCCATGCCAAATTCACTATAATTGAGAGAATAGAAAAGTTCAGAGCAGATAACATTAGAAAGAATTTAGTTTCAAGAAAATAAGTGGTTCCGACGTTTAAAAACGCACTATCCAACCGGGCTTAACCATAAATCTAAATCTACCCACATTTCTCACCCATACAAGACAGACACACTTACGGTGGTATTGATGCCTCATACTTACACACACACTCACACGATTATACAAACTTACATACATCATACTCACTCTATCCCAATTGAGCCAATGATAAAACACTCCCATAGTACATTATTTACAATATTCGGACAATTGTCCTCATCTTTGTCGCCGTATTTATCACAACGTTTCGCCCGTTGTACACTCCGGCCTTCTTCAGGTGGTTGGAATTTCGAACTGAACCCTTTATTTCGCTCACTGGGGTAGACTGTTTTAGTTCCACGTGCTATTTTGATGGATGTCAGTTATCAGTTATCTCCTGTTAATTTCTCTCTGAAAGTTCTCCACTGCCTTAACAGGGTATTGAATTCACACTCTTTGGGTCCAGGGTAATTGTTATGTTGGAGGTACTTATACTGACCAATTCTTTAACCTCCAATACCCTCCAGCATAACAACTACACTGCGTACATGGCAGCAGCCCCAAAAAACTGCGATAGGCGGTTACAAGTGGAGGAGGACAACAACACTTAGAAAACAGTCTGCCTGCCTTATGTGAAGGGGTTATCAGAGAAAATACAAAGGTTCTGCGGTTCATATAACATCAGGCCCACGTTCAAAAGCTTGATGACACTTCGCAGATATCTCTCTCGTGTCAGACCACCCATAGAGGAGAACATGACTAAAGACTGTGTGTACGCTATCCCGTGCAGCTGCGGAAAGGAATATAAAGGAAAGACATGCCGCCCTTTCAAGATAAGGCTTCAAGAACGCCAGAAAGCTGTAACGCAAGGGGAAGTAGAAAAATAAGGCATGACTGACCACATATGGAGAGAGAAGGGAGATCACCGCCCTCTGTGGGATCAGTTTAAGATCATAGACAAGGAACACCATTGGAAAATTCGTAAACTTAAGGAATCACCACATATGCTAGGCCACAAAAATCTCCTGAGCCAATCAAGCATAGAAATAAATACAATATGGGAACCAGTAATTTGGAGTGTCAGAGAAAAGCAATGATAACAAAGTTGCAATATGAACTCTGGTAAAAACATGGATAATAACAGCAAAATTGCAATATGAGCACTGGTAAAAATGGTTGCTGAAGACATTAGGTTTCTAATACCCAGAAATTCATACCAAGATGTCCTCAAGGACACATGGCACAGTGGTTAGATCCAGTGACAGGAGCCAAAGAGTGTGAGTTCAATACCCGGTTAAGACAGTGGAGAACTTTCAGATAGAAATTACATCCATCAAACATTGCAAAGTTCAGTCTAGTTCAGTTCGAAATTCCAACCACCTGAAGAAGGCCGAAACGTTGTGATAAATATGTCAGAAATATAGACTGACACTCCCATAGTAATATACTCGCTTACACACATCATACTCACACATTCCGTAAGAACCAAATAACACACAAACACATCCCCCTTTCCAGTAACCAATAAAACTGTCAAAATGACCAAGTGAATTCAGAACAGACTGTTTGACCATCACAAGGTCTTACCAATATTCATGTAAAAGAAATAAAAAAAAAACAAATGAAAACTACAGTTCATTTTCTCCATCAAGACATTCATTTCTGTAGTTCACTGCTACAAGCAAGCACTGATGATGTCCATATTGGCCGAAACTAGTCGAGGAATCTAAATGAAAAAAATAATAAAAACGACGGAATATTAATATACAACCCAGTGTGTCTGAAGATTTGAATTTTTGAATCATTTTATTGTTCAACATATATATATATATATATATATATATATATATATATATATATATATATATATATATATATATATATATATATATATATATGAACTCAGACACGTCTACCAATTCCGACTATATAATACACGCATTATTTCATTACAAAAACAATTGCTACTACTATACCTAATGCTGCTATAAATAAGACTACTACTACTACTACTATTTTTACTACTCTAAGATGTGATTTAGAAACAAACACCGGATACGTCCTGATGTATTTTTCTCATCATGTAGGATATTTTCTCTTTTCTGATGTCTTGCTTTATATTCACTTAAACAGCTATTTGCTTTTTATAGCGAATGATGTTTTCTTCTACAGATTTTATTTTTGAATTTTTGAATAATTTTATTGTTCAACATATATATATATATATATATATATATATATATATATATATATATATATATATATATATATTTGTGAGATAGGTTGCTTTACAGATTACATGTTTAAACTATTTTTCCTGAATATAGCGTTTTGGCGTTTTTACCATTTCATCGTGCAAATCTCACTCAGAAATTGATTTAATTTCTCGCAGTTCCTTTTCAAATGGAAGCTGAGATTTTTTTAGTTTTGGTTTGTGTTCGCGATATATACTTGTTTTAAACTCTTTTAGAAATTCAGAAAATAATGTAGAGATTAAGAGCATAAATAATTTGGTTTGATTAATCTTCTAGTAGTACTTTATTATTTACTAAGGTCTTATTCCAAGTTGTATATAATTTCGCGGCAGATTATCGCATGAAATAAAATAAGCATAAATAAATGTAACTTTTATTTTATGCATTTTCTTGAAATAAAGTAGATATTGTTACGAAGTCGTATCTTATTTTAAACTAGCCAGCTTTTCTCGCTCTCTATCGCTTCGCAAAGTTAGATATATTCACTTGAAATCTTTGAAACGAAAAATTTAAATGAACTTTTTATTCCTAAATTGGCTTGTTATATTTAAAGAAAGTTTTACAAATAGATGCCAACTTGCTGGAAGCCAAGTAAAAAGCAATTTTCAAACATTTCTCTGCACTATATAAGACGATATTCCTAAAAATAACTATTTTTGATATGAAAACTAAGACAATCCTCGAATAAAAGAACATTAATGAAGGACAATGAAAAGTAATTTTTTGTTTAAAATCAATAGGCAAATTAGTTAAGTCTGAAAAGTGATATTGCCTAGTAGATAATGCAATAATACAGAGAGTAGATAATATATAATACAGATATTGGGTACTTCTTGCGTAAATTACTTTAAACTAGACCTGGGAATTTTTAATCCCAAAATTTGTGGGAGAATTGAGCTCTAATAGTGTATTTATTCATATAGATTCCATGATATGGATTTTGTTTCTCTAACTCTTCACATGTTTAATGTGTAACTAATTCTAATTTCTATTTCCCCATTTTACACTATATTAATTTTATTTTATAAATTGTCCGCTTCCCTCACCCATGAAATAAAAATAATTATTTGTAGGAAAAGTAAGGATCTACATACATCAAATCGTCTTTAAATTTAATGGCAGCAGAAGAATTAAGGTAAGCTTAAAAATTAATTCAATACTTAAATGTAACGATACATTAGGAATTCTTCTGTAGTCTATTGATGTCTATCGCATCTACTCTTCCCTAGCTATTGGGATGATGGCCAAACCAAGAGTCCTGCAGGAATCTAGGTTTACTGATGCCTGATAGAGCGGCTTTTAAGCTAGTTCATAATAAAACTAGCACTATATTTTGGTTACAAAATTAGAACAAGTGTGACTCCCCTTAAACTATTAAAGCAACGACAATGACAATAGTTTTAACCTTGCATAATAAGGTAACCCCGAATCTGAGCTAAACGAAAATCATCCCCTGCGCCTAACTCTTGTACGGCTTTTGAGTGAGCTATGAATTTTTGAAATCGGACCAGTGTGAGTGGAGGATTTGCTTGGACACACACGCGCACAGACACACACATATCCACTGTACTTTATATATAAAATATGCATTTTTATTAGTATAGAATGACGTAGGAAATAATTGCGTCATAAGAACACATGGTTGAGCCGCAGGCTAGGGTTAACTCTTTAAAAAACCCTCATTTACATTATCTAGAAATATCGGTTAAATGTATTGAATTTAAACATAGCATTAACATTACATAACAATGTTCTTTATAAGAGATATTTCATGGCAGTTGTAGTATAAACTATCGCGTGTTCTCTTATTTTATGTTTTAACAAAGATCTAACATAATTCTGTATATGAAGTTGAGAACGAAAAACGCAAATTAATCATAATAATTGAATTTTGTCATCAATATTTAAATATTGAATAACAATATCATAAAACAAATATTAAAATAACTTTACATTGCTTGCTTTCTTCATATGTACTATACTTTATCTGTGTGGAACAAATTCTGATATCTATTAGGTTGGTGCAAAAATAATGGCGTAATAATGTCGTTTTTTGACGTTAAAAAAACGTCAAAATACGACATTATTACGTCATTATTTTTGCACCAACCTAATATCATTAAAAAAGCAAAAAAATAATTTGCAATATAAAAACAGAATTGAAGAAAAAATGTAAAAAACATAGGTTACCTCCCCTTCGTTGATAAGATCCCTAGTAGAGAGAAACGAGTCCACTTATCTGGTAATTTTGGGTAAGACACAGATTTAGATGCAAATGAATTTGAGGGACCAAAGAAGAGTTCTGAAGAATACCGCTGTGAAAAGATTCGTTTTAGCCTGCTGATCACGAGCAAAAATGAACAGATGTGTTACTGCCTCATCATCTGCCTCGACGGAAGAAGAGATACAACCAACTTCAGATAGGTGTTTATAACCATTTTAAACAGATTCATTTATTGGACTTCGTTCCTACTGAAAAGAAATTAACTGCTAAAGAAATATGTTTAGTAATTATTTAGATTTACTCTGCAAAAGGATGTCTTTAAGTTTTCTGCTGCCTTTGTCCTTCGCTCATATTTTTACAACACGTATGATGTGTGGCTAATTTTCCCAAATTTTTATAAGAAATGCCGGTTAAAATTATGCATAACAAAACATTATTGAAACTAACCTTCCTAGGAGATACTTAGCAAAATTTGTAGTAAGACACGTAAAGTAAGATTAATAAATTATATAAACATGCTGATATTCGTTTTATAGATTCATCGTATATCTATAAGTATCAATATTGCTTGGTTATTTAAAAAGAAAAACTGCAAAACATGAATACAAACAATAATATTTACCATTTTCTAGACGTTCTAAACCACTCTCAATTGGGTAAATATCAGGGTATTTGCTCAGAGAAGCAATATGGCTTTTAATTTTCTAGATCAACAATGGATGTATTAACGGTTATGACTGAAAGTATCTGTCAAGAATTAGATAAGAATGGTATGGCTTGGCTGTTGCATTGGACAACTCCAAGGTACTTGAAAGGGTATTGTACGATGATATTCTTCACGACTTCGAAGTTTATGGTAGTTCTGAAAGAGTTGCTGATCTGTTTCAATCTTCCTTATGAAACCGCTA
>OZ010573.1:141301950-141394450 GCA_963932145.1 Acanthosepion lycidas
CATGCAGGAATAACTAATTTTTAAATTCATTCTATTGAACAACTTTTTTAATAGCTTATCTTTTTTTATATGTTTATCTATTAGTTTAAGAAAATATTTTCCTATATTAATGTTCGACAGCTTACAGAAGGCTGGGTTGAACCATATAATTTTCCTATTTCTATTTCTAGATTTAGAAGACGTGTCGCTAGTAGATTTATCTATATAAGTGAGTGTTTGTTTGAATTTGCTTTTTAATAGGGCTTGATTGTATGTTGATTTATTTTGATCAAATATGCTTTTACTAGAGGATAGTTTATTTATTCTAGTATTTACAGTGATAGGGACCTGTTTCATAATTGCTATAGGGTGGTTTGAGTCGATATTTATATATATGGGCGATTGGTTCTCCTTTTGGAAAGGTTTATATGTGTTATTTTCAAGATCAAATGTTACGTCTAGAAAATTTACTATTTTCAGGTTAGATGATATTGCTATTGTAAAACCTATATATAAAATTATATATATATATATATATATATATATATATATATATATATATATATATATATATATACATACTACAAATGTTATTTGGTGTATAAATATATTTGAGTTAACTCACTAAAATGCGTAGGTATATATATATATATATATATATATATATATATATATATATATATATATATATATATATATAACTTTCTGTTTATCCCTCTCGCTCGTTTTCTCTCTCACTCTTACTCACACAAATTCATATATATAAGTGTTGAAACAAAATGGCTATTTTCTTAGTGATTTTATAACTTTTTTATGTTATACTTTTCGAATATATATATATATATATATATATATATATATATATATATATATATATATATATATATAACAATGGAATAGTAAAAAATGTATGTAATATATAGAATGGAATAGAGGCAATAATTAAAAATATATACGCATATTATATATATATATATATATATATATATATATATATATATATATATATATCAATGTATATGAATTTCACTGCCTTCCTATATTTAATTACGATTATTTCAGAAATCCCTTTCTTCTTGGGAGAATCTGTATTATTGATATTCGCAATCTCATTGTCGGTTTCATAGCATTTATTGAAGCATGAATATTATTTTTCATCGCAATGTCAACAATAATAACTTTACAGCCAAGATTGTAACAAACATTATCATATCTACGCCAATACTTTTCACGTTAAGAAACATATTTATAAAATTGCACACCCATACGTATTTACTATATATTTTCTTAATTAATTTCATTGTTTACTTGTATTTGTTTTTTTTTTCTGAATGATTTATTCGTGTTCTGCAGCGTGTCAACGCTTTGGAGGTTATTTAAAGCCAGAAAATATTTTAGAATGATATAATATTTCTCAATATAGTAATCGTTTAGTGATACATGTCTCACATTTTAACCCATAGCTTCGGAGGAGAAGAGATATGTTCGTACAATTCCCAAAAGTATTTCTGCGTAAATAAATATAACTAACCCAAGAAGAATTGGAACTCGATTCTTAGATTAATATTCATTGCTATTATTTTATTACAACACCCGCACATAAAAATTTATAGCACCTGATATTCCTCGGTTGTCATCCATCCAGTTACTGACCAAGCTTGGCGTTTCTTTACTTTAAACATGATGGAACCGTTAATTTTCAACATTATGAAGCCTTTTTTTTTCTCTAAGTGATATGAATTAATACGTGATTATCATTATTGTTTTAATTTAAAGTGTTTAAATTTTCGAATTTTTTGCTTGTGCCTAAAATATTAAGCTATAAAAATGTCATATTCCCGAAAGTTAAATATTGAAATTGTGGAAAAAAAATCTGATATGAATTACGACGCCATATTTTCCCAACTAGTAATGATTTGTTTATTGCCGATAACCTAATAAAAAGGGAACTTCTTTTGAAATTTTGTATATTTCTTACACCTAAAATAAAAATATTCATTCTAAAACCTGGAATTGTTAATTTAAAATTAACTAAATATATCTATGACTTTTAATAAAATTGTTTTAATGAGTCATCCTGCGTTTTTACACCCAGAAATTACAGATATACTCACACATATTAATGAGAAATTATTATTGTGTAGTTCAAACGTTAACTTATTGATATCAATATCCAGACAAAATCAGATCCATTCACAGAATCACACGCATAAAATATACACAAGCACTTAAACGAAAATACATATTCACACATATTTACAAGCACAAATATATTTGTAGAGAGAAGGAATAAAGACAAATTTTGAGTTCGCAAGCACGCAATGATGAAATAATTCCACTTTTGCTTTTGCGTTGAATTCTTTACGAAGCAGTCCTTTGGTGCATCATGTGGCCGGCACCATTCTTTGAGAGGAGAGGCTGAGAAACAATGAAGAATGAACGACACGCCATCTTGCTTGTCCTCCTCAGACTTAAAGTGCGTGCAACACGAATGGTGGACACTTCATCTACTCATTGCATTAGATCTAGAAAAATATTAAGTGACATGAAAATGAGTGTACGTGATGCGCATGCGTAGAGTTTACGGCCAGTCGTCTGCAGATAAAAAGGGACTAACTGGATTGAAATATTATTTCAATGTATTTTCTTATTTCTAAGTTTCGCACAAATTGTAATAAAATTAATGCTCCATATCCATTTTAGTGTTTTAGCACATAATTATTGTATATAACGAATTAATTTGGCGTTTAAAATATTCGAGAAAATTACGTCAACTGAGAACGCAGAACAGATAATTTCTCCATGAAAAATCTGTTATGAAGAGATATCAGTATTTTTATTCGGAGATATATCCTTATTTTTCTTGTTGGTGTCACAACGTTTCGGCCATTTTGAGCTTCAGACTTAATCAAATACCTGTCGATGTTTTTAACAATAAAGGAATTTCGATTTTCAAACTTCATTTAATTTACAGGATTATACTGTTTTAATTTCGCCCTCCATATATAAGGATAGTCAGTTTCGTTCATTTTATATTGCTCAAGAATCCCTTATATTCACTTCACTTAGCACGACGTGTGTATTAAGGCATCAGTCCGTAAAAAAATGAACATATCATTTTAGAGTTCCAGTTTTGGCCCTTGGTAGTAAACTCATGAACAGTTATATACATATAAGGTAACCAATAAATCCGTCCTTTTTTACATATTTTGGGAAGGTGTGACCACTCTTAGGCAAATGAGTGTGCCACTTGCCGACAAAGCGGTCGAAGTGAGGGCATTGCCTTTGACCAATGCAGATGTGTTGCACGTCCTCCGCTACACACACCAGCCATAACTCGAGTCGCGGCGAGGAAACGTGAGAGTCTTAAAACAGATTATTAAAGGTTGTCTGCTATATTATTTAAGGTGTGCTTGTCCGCAGCCGTATCAAGACATCGAATACGTCAAGTCTTTTGAGATAGTGCTGTGAGTGAACGCACCGCCAGGCATTGTTTCCATATGTTCATGTCGGGTGGTCTCTTTGTGATGAACCACGCAGTAGCCGGATACTCGTCTTGGATGATGAGGCCTCGAAGGCGGCCATTTTAGAGGAGAATATCCAAACATGTCGCAAGCTTGACCGACGCTACCAGGTTTCTAATGAAACGATCAGATTTTTAGGGGGAGGCGTACAAGTTAAGTAGGAACCGCACACGCTGTCGAAAGCCAACAAGCAACAGTGAGAAACCACCATTTCTCGTTGATTTCTTGACACCACAACGTGCGCTCACCAGTGATTAAAAGTGGGCTCTGTATGGCATTTCTAAGCTTGCTAAACATTGGTTTCCAAAACAGGACATTATGCCTCACGCTACAAGGCCACTTCTACACACTCGCAAAACCATGCTCTGTATCTGGTGATATAATCAACAAGAGATGCACTATGTGCTGTTAACAACGTCGAAAACATCAGTGCAGATCATTGTTTGCAGCAGTTGGAATTTGTGCATCAGGCGCTGAACTAGAAGTGGACAGCATTGGTGTACTGTTCCTCCGTTACAATGTCAACCTTCATGTGGCGCGGGTGATACCACACGGCGACGTGGCTGGGACGTACTGTGTTATCTGTATTATTGCCCGGACATTGTGCCAACAGATTACCAACTCTTTTATTTCCTGGAAAACTACCTTTGTGGGAAATTCCTCACAAATGCTGCAGACTTGCGACAAGCACTCAGAGACTTCTTTGCGTCCGAGACACATGATTTCTTTTTTTACCATCAGTGAATTGCGCTATTGGACGTACGTTGGCAAAAAACGTCATAGGCGCTGATTGGGAAAAACTTGAGGAATATTATTATGTCAAATTTGCTGTATAAAATTTATTTCTAATAAATAAAAATGGTAAGGACTTTTATTGTTACATTGTAATTGATCCACCTTCATGGATAGATTAGAATTTTTATCATAACTGTATGTTTTTATCACCGAACTATATGTAAGGCACATTTTTTTCTGGAGAAAGTAGTAAAGGAAAGTAAAAAGAGAAAACTGCCAAGTTTTTTTTTTGTTGTTTAAGACAATGCAGAAGATATGACACCGAAATCTGTAGGAGCATTAAGAAATATGCCTTCAAAATGCAAAGCATGTTATTAAGAAACAGGAAAATTTCATTAGACAAAATAGGAAAGAGTGCAGAGTCGTGAATCAACAATAATGTGATTCTAACCAGCATGCTGAGAACCTGAGAATCCCAGATAAAATTTATAATATAATGAGAAAAGATTGTTCAGAGACTGAGGCACCCACAGCGCATATTAAAGACAAGAAAAAAAGGGAAACAGAAGAGGACTTATCCACAAGGTTCTCTAAATGGATGGCAGACTAGAGACTGATAGTTAAAACAAATGTTACAAATACATACAAAGTATATGGCGTTGTGGAGAACCGTGATCAACTGCATCCTGAAGGGACACGGTACGTACAAGAAGAATATGAAAATTTTCCTGAAAATAATACCTGCTAATTTAAAACTTCGTAATTATGAAAATTAGTTATACACAAGTACATAAAACAGGCAATGAAAAGTATTCAGCCTGATAAAAAAAACAAAAGATTCTATAAGTTTTCCATACTTGGTCATCTTGTCAAATATTATTGGTAGAGACGTGGAATTTTCAAAACCTAACCGTGCGTGTATAAAATAACTATTTATCAACCACGTGACATTATTAAAAATATTTAACACCGATGGCGATGAATTTCACGCCATTTGGACGCATTGATCAAATAATTGAAAGACCTTTCCTATAAACGAAACGTCGCACATCTATCGATACTCTCTTGAAATTTCGATGGAAATATTCAGATTAGCACCATTCATTAGTTTCATCAATTCAGAAATCAAATCTAGTACAGACCATCACACACACAGACATGGAATTGAATCAGCAACATTGTTTCCATATTTGAAATGTAGAGAAAACCATCTCCTGATGTACAATTTCCTAAGCACTAATATTAACCTCATCAAGTATTGATTACTATCTATCCTAGTTTTCTGCATAAACTTTAAATTCCAACCGCAGACACTTTTATTCATATCAAAATATATTCATCATTAAAATTTTAAAAGTAACACCTTTACTTGAGTGGCTTTCGAGCCTTGTATGAAGTGAAATTTAGTATAATAAAAAAATAATAATTTTGAATTTTTTCGAGCATGCCATTTTTGATCTTGGGCCATCCACTATACGTTTGAACTTGAAGGCTATTTCAGACGTCATCTCTAGTTAATTCCAACCTCGCTGTACACACGTTTTCACCTGAGAATATCAGCAGCGGTAAACGCTTAATTTGGGAAGAAATCATTAACGCTCTGTTACTGTTCCAGATAAATAATTATACAGCACTTGAAATCAGAAGATATAAATAACATGCATGATCAGGATAACTTTCATATCGGCTTAAAAGACGTTCATTTTATTTGTGTGTCTATCTCTGTGCCTCTCTCATTCTTTAAACAATCACAACCACCCTCACAAACACACACACAGACATATATATATATATATATATATATATATATATATATATATATATATATATATATATATATATATATATATATACCCATTGACCCAGGCAGCAAGATGTGGCACAAGGCTGAGTTTTAAAGTGGGGTCTCTTAACCCGTAAAGTCGGGTAAAAATTCCCTATAGACTACATAAAAAACGGAGTCAGTTTCCCGAGAGGAGACTCTCCCCTTCGGGTTACACTCTGACATGTTCCAAGTAATTATACACACACACACACACACACACACACACACACACACACATATATATATATATATATATATATATATATATATATATATATATATATATATAATTTCACCACGAGACAGGGGTACATCAGTGACCATGATTTGTGCAGCAATTTTAAGCCGGGTACAATATTCTACACATTGTAATTTTTTCTCTTCAAAATTAAATCTTACTTAAACAGGAAAAGATTTTAAGACGCTGAAGTAAATGCGATGTGGTAGTTGATAGCTATTCCAAAAATGAGTTCTAGGTACGACTTCCATCAATGGAACCGTCGCTGAGTAAAGTGTATGGCTTCTGAATGATAATACTTCAAAGGAGATTAAATGCCGAATTGATATGTGTTATTTTCTTTTTATAGCGCCAAATCTAATTGAAAGCGTTTGAATGTGCGATCTAAAGTACATTGGTTCAGACTGGATTCACATACAAAAATGAATGCATGCATGTTGGAAATCTGCTAGAATCCCTATTTTTTTTTATTAATGTTCTAGAATGCACAACACGGTAGACGTAGTCCATCATGTTCATGAGGTGCGAAGCCAGACACTTGTTTCCACAAAAATATATCATTTAAGTAATAAGAAATAATGTCGGATTAAAACTAATATTGCTGCAAATTTTTAATATATATTCATATATGGATAGTGTTAAATTCTATAGAGAAGAATGCTCAATATCTTGGGGCATTACTACACAGAGTTAGGAACAGAAATGAATACATCAGTTATTTTCAATATATCATCAAATTCATAGATTACATCAAAAGTGTTACCGTGTTGAATCGTATTTCATCACTCTATCTATCTATCTATCTATCCTCTTATTCATTAGGCTATATTTAATTAATGTTTTCTTTATTTACCACAATACATCTTCGTTATATACTCAAGCACTACTTACTAACGCATGGCACTAATTTTGAGAATGGTTCTCTCTTTCACACTCTCTAACTGACACGATATCTATGTCTCAGAAGTTGTTGGAATATCGAACTGAACCCTTTATTTCGCTCACTGGGTAGACTTTTCTAGTTCCACGTGCCATGTCTATTTGATGTCAGTTATCACTTATCTGGCTTAATTCACTCTCCTGAAGAAAGCCGGGGCGTACAACGGCCGAAACGTTGTAATAAATATGGCGACAAAGATAAGGACAGTGATCCGAATCATGTAAATAATGTACATAATACTTAATCTCAGAAATATAGAGAGATGTTAATTATACATACATATATATATATATATATATATATATATATATATATATATATATATATATATATATATATTAAATAGCCCTATTTAATGAAATGCAGGTTAATCAATCTTGTGGCAATTACAATATATTGAAAAAAATGGTTCTAAATTCTTATCCCATAAACAGTGCATATGTGTTGTCTACATCGGTTCAGAAGATTTTTGAATATATATGCGGTCTTAAAATGAAGACGAGATATGTAGGCGAAGACTTCATATTGTAACAGTTCTCTTACATTTGCAACAAATCGACAGACCCGTTACTTCTAATAGGGCCTCAGTAGTGTCCGCATTACTCATGCATCAAATATATAAATAAATAAATATATAAGTAAATAAAATGATAATCCTCTCATCACCTTTCTCAATTCACCGGCTAATATCGCATTAGTGGGTTGAGGCCCTGCGTCGCGCAGCTCTGAACGTGCGAGATCTCCATAAAAAACTAAGTGGGCAACGAAAACCCGGACATTGAAAAATACATCTATAATGTAAATGTGGACAGAGGAAAAGCCGGAAAGGTCCAGCCCGTCATAGTTTGTTGTACAAGAAGATTATCAGGATACATCCGGATACATCCGGATACATCCGTTCTTGCCGGAATGGATTTCTTTCATTCTTTCTTTCTTTCTTTCTTTCTTTCTTTCTTTCTTTCTTTCTTAATAAGATAAGAACAAAAAATATAAATTAGAAAACTGCATTTTCTTTTACTTATTTTTTTACAATATATATTTGAATCTTTCCTAGTCTTTGTTTCTCTCATTCTTTTCTTCCATTTTTTCGTTTTCTTTTTTACTTTCTTTCATGCTTTCTTTCTCTCATTCATTTTTTCTTTCTAACTTTTACTCTTTCTTTCATACTTTCGTTCTCTGATTTATTTTTTTTGTCTATGTATTAATTCTATTTCTAAATTCTCTTTTGGTTTTGTTTTAAAGAAATCATTTCGCTCGAGGGAAGGTTATAAGCCTACTAAGACGCAAGGTGTCATGATTCTAATGGAATATGAGAAAAATATGCTATCAAGGAGAGAGGACAATCATAGAAGTAGAATTAAGAAAACAGTAAATAACGATTGACATTTACATTTTCAAACGTCGAAGTTGGCTGGGAAGCAAGAACCCTGAAATGAGTTCAACAAGGGAGAAATTCGACAGAAGAAACTGTTAGCATAGAACTTACGGTTATATCTATCCATTTCAACTGAGCATTTCGCCAATCTAGTACTGTACTTAAATTCATAACGTCTGGGTAACACTTAAGAAAGCCCACCATATCAATTAGCATGAAAGTATTTGTAGAAAATGCACCGGAGGATAAGTTACGGAGGTGAGAAAATGACTAAAGCCGAGATGCCATATCAGTATCAATAAATTTGAAGATTCTTCTTTGAATTTTATCCAGAATATCTAAATATATAGAAGTAAAACCAGGCCAGATGTGGCACCAGTATTCAAAGCAATGACGAAATGTAGTCATATAAATATGTAAGATAATTTCTGGCTAGAAAAAAACTGTTTAGCACAACACAGTAAACCAACATTCTCAGCTGAAGACTTCGCAATTGATTCAATATATTCTTTCCATTTCATTTTAGCGGAAAAGTTAATTATGAGAAGTCCAATGGATCACTCTCTTGGAGGTTAAAATCAGCCATTTTGATGGGAGGTAAAAAGGGTTCCCTCAAACTATTATCAGAGACCAATTTCATTTTAGAAACGTTAAAATTAACAAGCCGCGCCCTGACCCATGTAACCACAGATTGTATGCAAATTTTGAGATCAGCTGCGAATTCGACTTTAACAAACTGATCAGACTTACGTTTACGATTGTAGTAAATACTTGTGTAAATGCACAGCTATATAAATGCTTATAAAAATTTACATTTTTACTTTCCTCTTTCTTTTAAATTTCCTCTTGTCTTTCAATTTCCTTCTTTTTTCCTTTTTCTTTCATATTCTTTATTCCTTTCTTTCTCTCTCTTTTCGCTGCTTCAGTTTCTTTTTCTCTATTTCATTCTTATCTCCTTTTTATTTTACTTGACTTATTCTTACGTGTTTTTTTTGCTTTCTTTTTTGTCTTTCTTTCTTTCTTTCTTTCTTTCTTTCTTTCTGTATTTCCCATATAATTCATCCAGTGAATTTATTCTCTGTTAGTCCTTAGCATTTACTACTTAGTGTGATAAAACAAAACATCATTGAGATGGTAGCGAATACCATTTGTTGCTCCTCCTTTCAATTCGGGAGGTGTTTGCTGAATTGAAATTTTACGTGAAGATTATTAATTGTGTCTGCTTTTGTTCACCTGCCAATAACGTCGATACGGATTACTCCTTTAATATTTATTTCATTTGTACGCATTTTTTCTTTCTACGAAACTGGTACATACTACAATTATGTACTCTGTAATATATTACTCTGCATATTATCAAGATATACTTCAAAGTACAATTTAGTAGACCAAGATCATTGATTCTCCCGGACATATTTTACACCACTACCTTTAACTCCAGAAGCGTGTCAGACTTCTGTTTTTACAGGATCAACCAAATCCTATAATTAAACATTGATAATACACTTCTGAACTACTAATCCTACATCTCCCTAGAGTGCGAATTACACATACAAAGCGATATTAAATTAATAATTCTGGAAAAAAACAAACATTGGTGAGCATGTATTATCTACCGTATTGTTTTCAATAAATATAATCGACTATATCTCTGAGATAAAGTATTATAATTATTTATATTCTTTACATTATTCGGAATGTTATCCTCATCTTCACTGACAATAAGATCCAGTAGATAAAGACGTTGGTGAGACCCAGTTACTAGACACAGAGTATGTGAGTACAGTATCAGGCTACAAATGTGACGAACTAAAAAAATTGAAAAGTTAATTTAATTAGAAATAACTAAGACATATGGAAGAGGAGTGGTAAATGGAACTAGTTCAATTTAACCCGTTAGGGGAAATAAAGTGTTCGGTTAGAAATTGCAATCACCTGAAGAAGGCTGGAGCCTACGACGGCCAAAAGGTTGTGAATATAGCAATGCAAATGAGGATAACAATCCGAATAATTTAAATCATATCAATAAATATAACTGACAAGTAAATTATATACATATTTTGCTTAGCTCACATCAGTTGAGTCTAAGTAAATATACTAAATAAATATTTAATCATACGAGTAGCCTAACAATAGTTCTACTTCAGGCAAAGTATATTAATATAAGTGAAGGTGGGGTAGTGTAATATCGATAACAATAAAAGTTTCATACTTTCTTGAATAATGTTAATGATTCTGTAATTAAGCAGGTGTTTTGAAATGGTGAAATCGAATATATTTGATCGCATAAAATATTTATCATGAAATTGAAATGTTTGCTCTCATTTTTGATTTTGATTAAACTTTCCTTAATCTGCGCCAAAGATTGGCTCTTTTAGTGTGCAATTTATGTAAATTATTTATATATATGATGAAACACATGGAATAATAGTTACTTAGGTGTAATCATAAATAATTTCAGTATTAGTTTATAACATTTATTCTTCATAATATAATGTACGATTATAATTTCTTCAATTATATGTTCACAATTACCTAGAGTGAATTGTTAGCACTCATCAGATGGCTCACCAATAAATTCTGGGTGAAATTCCGTAGCGCTTGATCAGTCAAGTTTTTAGTCAAAATCTTAAAGTTATTTCTGACACAGAAGCCACCGCCTGAGCTCATTGCAGCAATCAAATAATAATAATAATAATAATAATAATAATAATAATAATAATAATAATAATAACAATAATAACAATAATAATAATAATAATAATAATAAGAAGAAGAAGAAGAAGAAGAAGAAGTCTCGAAGATGTGGCATATGGGAACATCAACAATCCCTGTTGTAGTTGGAGCCCTAGGACTGGTTGGAAAAGATTGCAGTAGACTAATTGCATGGATTCCTGGAAGACCATGCCTCAAGGAGATACAAAAAATTGTTCTGACAAGTACAGCCCACACTTTACGAAGGGCTTTATCTGTGTAATTTTTATTTTATTTTTGTTTTTATTTTTTTTAATTTTTTATTTTTTTGTCAGTGAAAAGTGTCATGATGCCATTTCTAACCTTAGGTCCCTGGGTGGGACCCGGAAAGAAATGTGTAAACGCCAGAAAGCAAGGAAAATAAAAATAATAATAATAATCTCTGTCGGTGCGTGTATATGTACATGTTTGGTAATCTCTCTCTCTCTCTCTCTCTCTCTCTCTCTCTCTCTCTCTATATATATATATATATATATATATATATATATATATATATATATATATTGAATGTACATGTATATATGTCCACACTGACAGGGATCATATTGTATTATATCTGTGTTTTCTGGGGTTTTTTTTTGTTGTTTTTCTTTCTTTTTTTTTTCATGGCTACAGGTGTAATTTTCCTACAATGCTCTGCCCTTTGTCTATCATCTCTTTGAGTGAAAATTTTAAAACATATCTTTCAGCGGCAAGTAGGTTGAGAGATGATCGGAAAAGAATAACTTTTATTCCCTTGCTCCTACCCCTTTGTTTAATGAATTCTTCGATATTCCCCCCTACCAATCTGTAGTATAAGTCCAGCCTACCCCATAAAATTTGATAAATATCTGTCGTTGGCGACGGAAAATTGAACATTTGTGGAAAGTCACCTGTGCCATGCAATTCACCTTTCTTTTTCATTTTCTTTTTTTTTTATGTCTATATACTAAAATCTAATTATCCCCCTTGGAGTGGTCACTCGGACTTATACTAAGTTAAAACTTATTATTGTCTACCCAACTGAATACCATACACTGTTATGAACTTTTAACTTTGATATATTAATAAACCCACTATCTCAAATCTGGGCTTGCTCTTGGACCTTCTTCGAGTCTCGTCCTAAAGCTGGTAATCTGAACAAAATTACCCTTTGGCGGTCAAGGTTAAAACGCATCTCTACCAATTTCAATGAATACGAATAATATCTCATCCCGGATCGGCCGTCAACCGGGACAACAAGGGCCACGTCCCTCAGAGAGGAACCAGTCTAAGGTCAAAAAGTCTGTCACTGGAACAAACTCTTCCACACACGAAGAGACACTAGGTCACCAAACCCGGATTATCGCCAACCTTGGACCAAGTGTCTCAATGCCAAATCGACTAGTAAAAATTAAACGAACGAAATGGAGCCGCGAAGAGTATCGACAAGTTATGACATCCTTCTTCACTGCACTCGAAAACCCAGCAAAGAACACCACCAATCAAACATACCAAATATGGAGAAATATGGTGGGAAATGATATAAGACCTAACCTCAACCCAAACATGCTTGCCAATGTCCGCAGAGATATCTTGCGAAACAACAGACTCTCAAAGGCAGAAATAGATGAGATAAAATTAGATATAAGACAAAATACTATGACCCATCACTCAAACTCTGTTGAGACGAATGTTGAAATAAAGAATGCGACAGAGGATGAGGTGGACGCTAAAGCGAATGAAATACGAAATAATCTCCCAGGAAATGAAACCGAAGATTCTACCTTAGACACAACCTCTAGTTCTCCAGAAATTGTCACTGAAGATGACTCCAGGTACATTGATTTAGAATTCCTTGAAAACCACGAAGCTGAAATCACCGAAGCGAAAAATGACGTCATCCAAGTACTCAGCAGTACTTTCATACAATTGCCAGACAGAGACCAGCTCCCAAAAATCCATATGACAAATTCCAACAAGCACATCGTGAAAATATACAATGCTGCCCTGGAAACACTGTTAACAGATAAAGCACCGGGAAACATAACAGAAGTTAACAACGTCATATACGCAACAGCTCTAGCAGCGACTCGGAAGCTTGGTGTCAAGACAATAAATAAAATTAACAGACACAGAGAACCAGCTTGGAAAACCAAACTTATACGAGAAATAAAACAAATCAGATGTGAGCTGTCTATATTAGATGAGCTCACCAGAAACCCTAATATTTCCATACGTAAATCCAAAAAGATCAAACGGAAATATAGCATCAAATCCCTAATTGATATTCCATCAATCAAGGAAATGCTGAAACAGAAACTTCAGCTAAAAGCACAGAGAACAAGACGATACGAGAAACGTTGTAGCTTCTATCGCCAAAAAAAATATTCCAAACATATCTTAAGAAATTTTACAGGGAAACTGGAAAAACACCTATACATGTCGAAACGCCACCATCGATTGATAATGTACAGACATTTTGGGAAAATATTTGGAGCAACCCAAAGGAATGTAACCCAAAGGCAGAATGGATACGGCTTGAAGAAGGACGACTGCTGGATACACCTCTGCAAGAATGGGAAAATATATCCACAGATGACGTTAGGCAAGCACTAACGAAATCCCAAAAATGGAAATCCCCAGGAAATGACAAGTTGCCCAATTTCTCGCTGTATCATCTCTCATCTACCCATGGCATACTTGCAAAAACATTATCAACGCTTGTAAATAATCCCGATAAAATCCCGGAATGGGTTACTGAAGGTATTACATACCTCATACCAAAAACAACTGAAACAGACGACCCGGAAAATTATAGACCGATAACATGTCTCTCCACAACGTATAAGTTGATCACGTCTGTACTGACGAACCGTACTTATTCCTTTTTCGAAACGAACAGCATTCTCCCGCTGGAACAGAAGGGATGCAGTAGAGGTTCATATGGCTGCAAAGATATAAGTGAAGAAACTGTTAGCAGAGAACTTGCGGTTATATCTAGCCATTTCAACTGTAAAATGATGAGACCTTTCCCCCAATCTAGTACTGCGCAGAAATCTCAGTGCAGCGTGGATTGATTATCGTAACGCCTTTGATAGTGTTCCACATTCCCGAACCCTTAAGACTTTGGAAATGTACAAAGTCTCCCCTGTTGTATTAAACTTTCTTAAGCACAGCATGGGGATGTGGAACACAAAACTATACATTAGGCACACCGGAGGCACTGCCATATCCAACCGTCTGAATATCCGACGTGGAATCTTTCAAGTAGACTCTCTGTCACCCCTTCTGTTTTGTTTATCCTTAACCCCTCTTACACATGAACTGAACAACAGTAGCTATGGTTACAAAATAAAGAAGAAAATATTCAATCACCTACTATACATGGATGATCTCAAACTCTTTGCCAAAGACGACAATGAGTTGAAAGGCCTCCTCAATATTGTAAAATACTATTTAGTGACGGCATAGGTATGGACTTCGGATTAGATAAATGTGCGAAAGTAACATTCAAGAAAAGTAGAATTACAGAAACACCCTCAATAGATTTAGATTTTGTCACAAAGATTAGGGAATTGGAGCATGAAGAAGCTTATAAGTATCTAGGAATTAGTGTAGGAGATGGCATACAACACCCCCAAATGAAAGAAAAAAATAAGAAAAGAGTACTACAGGCGTGTACGTCTGATACTAAATACTGAACTAAACTCAAGAAATATAATATCATAATAATATAATAATATAATAATAATAATATAATATCATATAATATGCTATAAACACATTGGCTGTCCCAGTGGTGCATTACAGCTTTAATGTCCTTAACTGGAGCATAGCTGAAATTAAGCGAATGGACGCCAAAACGAGAAAGCTTCTCACTTGCTATCGCATGCATCATCCCAAAGCTGATGTTGATCGTCTGAATGTGCCGAGATCCGAAGGAGGCAGAGGATTAGTTCAACTAGAACTGTCCTACAAAACTACAACAATTGGCCTCCAAAGATACCTGGAAACTACCGAAGACTGGGTGATGGTATGCGTCAAGGAACATGAAAATAGTAAGCGTCATTACTCCGTAATGAAAGAAGCCAACAAATTCAAACTGGAGCTTCAAATGGGCGTAGAGATGCAACTACAGCACAATACACCGGCTGAAACTGCAAAATACTTGAAAAAGACAGCAAAGACGAATGCAACCGACCAGATACAGAAGCGATGGCAAGATAAACCGCTTCATGGCCAATACTCTGCCCGTATCAAACAAGCTGATGTAGACAAAACCCGTACCCATCAGTGGCTACGCAGTGCAGGGTTGAAAGCGGAAACTGAAGGTTTTATCCTTGCTGCGCAGGACCAATGCTCGCTAACTAGGAATTATCAAGCACATATAGTAAAATATTGTGTCAGCCCAAAATGCAGATTCTGTGATAAATATCCAGAAACGATTGATCATCTTGTATCAGGTTGCACGATGTTGGCACCCACTGAATATAAAACCCGACATGACAGAGTGGGCCAATATCTGCACTGGAAAATCTGCAACTTCTACGGGAAGGAAACTGAAAGAAACTGGTAACAACACCACCCAGACCCAGTTACGGAGATAGGACCTGTTACAATTCTATGGGACTACACAATTCACACTGACAGAACAATCAAGGCCAACCGACCAGATATTGTTATTAAAGACCACAAACAAAAACGGTGCCTCCTTATTGATATGGCAGTCCCTGCTGACTGCAATGTATCTTTGAAGATATTCAAAAAGCTGTCAAAATACAAGGACCTTGAAATAGAAGTCTCGAAAATGTGGCATATGGGAACATCAACAATCCCTGTTGTAGTTGGAGCCCTAGGACTGATTGGAAAAGATTGCAGTAGACTAATTGCAGGGATTCCTGGAAGTCCATGCCTCAAGAAGATACAAAAAATTGTTCTGACAAGCACAGCCCACACTCTACGAAGGGCTTTATCTTTGTAATTTTTTTTTTTTTTTTTTGTCAGTGGAAAGTGTCATGATGCCATTTCTAATAACAATATAATGCCATTTCTAATAACAATAATAATAATAACAATAATATCCATATAGCGGGTCGGGCGATAGACGCAGTCCTATGTATCCAGCAACCAGATATAAAGTATTGTTATCCTTTTTTTGATACCATTTTCGACTTATTATTTTATTTTCTTTTGCCCGTACTTGTGCGATACCGCCCTCATTCGAACTCAAGCTTGCAGTACGGCCCCAACGCTGACTGATTTCGTCTGCCTAAGATCAATTCAAAACGTAGGTGGGAAGACTGGATATCAAAGTAGTTACTTCGGTAACCAGACGTTGGAAGCGAGTTGGGAACGAGGAGGCTGATATCGAATCTAACCAGATTCCCATGCGAATCACTTAATGGTTAGATCATCACAATTGGCGCCGCGACCAGGATAAGACCCGGGATCGGCTGACGTTACAATTTGACGTAACGGTTGGATGTCACAATTGGTGCCGTGACAGCAGGATAGAACTCTGGGTGAGTTTTGGATGCCACACCACAGACAAAAACGGTGCCTCCTTATTGATAGGGCAGTCCCTGCTGACTGCAATGTATCTTTGAAGATAATCAAAAAGCTGACAAAATACAAGGGCCTTGAAATAGAAATCTCGAAAATGTGGCATATGGGAACATCAACAATCCCTGTTGTAGTTGGAGCCCTGGGACTGGTTGGAAAGATTGCAGTAGACAAATTGCAGGGATTCCTGGAAGCCCATGCCTCAAGGGGATACAAAAAATTGTTTTGACAAGTACAGTCCACACTTTACGAAGGGCTTTATCTATGTAATAATAATAATAATAATAATAATAATAATAATAATAATAAGAAGAAGAAGAAGAAGAAGAAGAAGAAGAAGAAGAAGACGGTTGGTACAAGTTCATGTGAATAAGAAGAGAATGGATGATTTCCTGGCTTATTCTTACTGTTTCTTGATGAAGGAAAAGATCATTTTTCTTAACATACTCATGACGTTTTTGACCCAACTTTTATGGATACGTTACATAATTTGGACGTATAAATTTTCATTGAGTGTTTCTTTAAACACACAACATTTCATTCCTTCTACGGAACTGTGGCTTTGTTTCTGTCGCGTTATGGATGATCCTCTATATAAATCGATTGCCTTTTGCTTTGTACATTGTCGTGTGCAAACTATTTTCCATCCCCCTTGTTATGATGCATTTAAGGGACGGTAGTTTAAGATAATAAATTCTCCATTACAATTAAGATAATACATTCATCATTTACAAATAAACTCAAACAAATGACTCAAAATAATAGTTATCCTTAAGTTTTTTACCCCTTCAACTGATTTCGGCATCAGTCCGTCTCTATTTATCCATAGCTGTAGGACGAAGAAAAGGATTCACACCTTTCCCAAGGTTATTAGCACGTAAGTGAATGTAATGGATTCGATTGGAATTCGAACTCAGCTCTCCGATTTCTCAATTCACGCCGTTATCCACAGTTCCTCCTTCAACTGATTATCGGTAAATATTCATACTAATCATCAGACGTACTACCAATGTTAGGAATTAAATAAGGGAAATATTCATCAATAGATTCTGCAATAATTTTTGAGTGCGCACGCGCGTTATTTATTTTGTGGATGCGTGTATATATATATATATATATATATATATATATATATATATATATATATATATATATATATGTATATATATGTATATATATATATATATATATATATGTATATATATATTTATTTTTTAAAATATGATTCCATCGCAACACAGAAATTACTCTGTTTCGAAACTAGTCACCCGTATTCAAGTTTAATTTCAATATTTAACCTTAAAGGTTGGATGACATTAAACTTGAATACGGGTGACCAGCTTCAAAACAGAGTAATTTCTGTGTCGCGATGGAGTCATATTTTTTTAAAAAATCGTTATAACTTAGTCTCTACTTCTGTATCGAGGAATTTAAAAAAAATAATAATAAAACTAATAAATAACTTATTTCTTATATTATAACAATACACATACATATGCGTCTGTGTGTGTATGTGTGTCTGTGCGTGTGCTTATAGGGGATTAAAACAACAACAATAAAAATCATAATTGAAGGCATGATGCGTTCATAGATAGGAATAGTTCCGAATAATGTAAAGAATGTAAATAATTATAATACTTCATCTCAGAGATATAGTCGGTTTGTTTGTTTGTTTGTTTGAGTTTTATGGCATATCAACCACTGTGGGTTATGTAATGCCAAATCCAGTTTATATGAATTTTAAATGCCTATTTTGTATGGAATAAAACATGTATAGCTGGCAACATTATTGTTTAAAAAAAAAACAAAAAAAAAACGTATAGCTGGCAACATTCTTTTACAAAAAACGTATAGCTGGCAACATTACTTTTTTTACAAAAAAACGTATAGCTGGCAACATTACTTTTTTACAAAAAAACGTATAGTTGGCAACATTATTGTTTCAAAAACTTAGAGCTGGCAACATTATTTTTCTGAAAACATTATCTGAGACCGTGCTGTTGGATGCAGTTTATCGCCCTACCCAGGACGTGAGTAAGACTTGGAAAACTAG
Organism: Acanthosepion lycidas; assembly: GCA_963932145.1. NCBI lineage: Eukaryota > Metazoa > Mollusca > Cephalopoda > Sepiida > Sepiidae > Acanthosepion > Acanthosepion lycidas. The sequence continues at coordinate 141,320,897 of OZ010573.1, forward strand.
GAGTTCACTATTTGCCCATAGCTTGGACCCTAACAGGTGCTACCACCCCGGGTCAAGGTCGACCTGGGAACACCAGCAATTAAGAGGTGTTTCCACGCTCCTCAAAACCTCCTGATCAGAGGCCTTGCTGTTGGATTCAGTTTAACGTCATACCCAGGACGAGATATAGTCGGTTATATTTATTGAGAACAATACGGTAGATAATACATGCTCACCAATGTTTGTTTTTTCCAGAATTATTAATTTAATAACGCTTTATATGTGTAATTCGCACTGTAGGGAGATGTAGGATTAGTATTTCAGAAGTTTATTATTCATGTTTAACTACGGGACTTTGTTGATCATGCAAAAATGGAATCCAACACGGTTCTGGAATTAAAGGTACTGGTGTAAAATGTGTGCAGGAGAATCAATGCTATTGCTCTACATGTGCGTGTACTATAACATTCACTGTGGTGGTTAATTGAATCAGCACGTAACAACGAATGTGTAACTATTCACACAAGATGTTTTTACTCCAGAAAATATTCAAGAAATATGGATTCATGTCAATGTTTTCACTATTTTCATAATGGTGGAGCTCTGTGATATATTTCTAATTACAAATTCAAAAGCCAGAAAAATTTCTGTTACAAAACAAAAAAATATAGATTTTTGTCAGAAATTTTTTGTCCTTACCGCTATAATGCCAATATTCAGCTTTGCTACCGGAAGCCAAGATGAAAATTACAAGAGTTCATACACAGATGTCGTCAAGGTATGGTATGAGTGTCTCGTTGCGCCATCTATCGTAAAATTGCAAAAGACAATGCTTCAAAAGATATCATGTGTATATTACTGATCTGGTAAGTCATTCCCAGGTATATCCATTAAAATGGAATGCTGTAAAACACACTGGTGCCAGTTTTCTGTCTAATAAAATATGCAGGTTGAAATTTGACATTTTCTTTAAAAATGGCTGGCCGATTGGGGGTGTGGCGCCACCCCGGCCTCTCTCTGCCCCCGTGCTATCCTGTGACGACCAATGTGACTTGGTATTGGTTGCGGCGCCAAATGTGACGTGATCCTGTTGTCACGGCACCAAATGTGACGTTCTAAGCCTTGTCTGATTCGGATCGGAATCTGGTTAGATTCGGTATCAGCTTTGTCGTTCCCAGCTTGCCTCCAACGTCTGGTTACCGAAGTAACTGCTTGGATTTATAGTCTAGCCTACCCACGTTGTGATTTCATCTTAGGCAGACGAAATCAATCAGTCGTCGGGCCGTAATGAAAGCCTAATTCGAGCAAAGGTGACATCGCACAAGTACATGTAAAAGAAAATAAAGTAACAACTCGAAAAGTTCAAATGTCTTAAAAAAAAGAATAACAAATATTTTAATATCTGGTTGCTGAATACAGGAGTGCGTCTTTCTCCCAACCCGCTTCTATGGATTCGTGACACTTTGTGTTTGTTAGGCGAGTCTTAATATCTTAAGTTGTTTTTCGATAACTGCTTTTTTTTTGTGTGTATCTTCAGGTGATATTCGTAAAACTTGTTTTGGTGTTGTGAGTCTAAGTCGTTCTTCAAAAATAAATTGTTTTTGGTTAGAAGTTTAATCGGAATGCGTGGATCTTCAGTCAGCTTCCTGTGGGGCAGGTCTCAGAGCTCACAGCTCAACTCTGTCTGCGTCTGCGTCTCTCTCTCCAACTACAACTCTCCAACTGCCGTCTACTCGCTGCGACTCTGTTTATATGGACGCCGACCAAAATCGTGTGTGGGTCTGTCGTGGTTTGGATTCCTCGATAATTCTAAATCCACAATAAGGATTTTCATTGTGTTTGGACAGGAAAATTTATCCATTTCCATTTTTGGAAGTTCAATACTTTCTACTCCAGTGGGGTTCTTAAGGGATTCGTCCTCCCAAATTCCTCTTTTCTCATATTGGTATCTCACCAATCCACTCAGAGGCGTCAACTAGCCTCCCCTCCTTCTCATATGTTTACCTTCGCCCACCGCTCACGCCACCACTCAGCCAATGACGCTCGGCAGCGCGGATGTTTACAATTATTGCTCAAAGGAAAAAATATCTTCTTTTTTTTATTTTCTTCTCTTTTTTTCCCTCCGCCAGACCCCTACGACTCGTAATGTGGTCCTCAATCTCTATCTTAACCGAATGTCATCTGGAACTTATCAACGAGATTTTCGCCAAGCGTCAAATGGGTGGTCAACTGGATGTCTTCGCCCCCTGTCGCCAATTATCTGTCCCAGTAACAAAATTTTATCATGTCCAGAGTCTGAACATAAACAGGTGGTATCTTTTCAAAACCAAATGATATCTCCGAAAGATAGTTAATGGTTTATTCTTCCCTTTTTCTTGGGTGGCCTCAGCCGATGCCTTTCTCGGTCAGTACGTGACCTGATTAGGGTTATCTTCCAGAATTCTATTTTGTAGGCCACTTGACCAATTTGAAATTTTCATTATTGCCATAGGCAGTTGGCTATCTTTTATTTGCCGCCTCGTAGCATAAATTAATTCCGACATTTCCGAGATCTTACGAATTTCCTATCTTCTGCGAAATAAAAATACTTTCCTTCGCAAACGAAAATAAAATCTTTACCACTTTTCTTTTGTTAAAAAAAATAACATCGCTCAGTATTTATTTCAGCTTTTTCTCGCCTTAATTATTTATCGCTTTTAATTTTCACGCGACCGCTAAATAGTGCCACAGTGGGGCAGCACTGGGTAAATAAGTAGCAGTGAAAGCGTTAATACTGAGATATATTCTCGTTTTGTACTCCTTGTGGACTTGGGAGAAGCACAAAGCACCTATACTTAGGAAATAACAACAAAACAACATTAATTTTAAATATTTGTGCAAATAAAAAAAAATGCTCAACAGATCTGATTAGTAAATATGATATCAAATAATCAAATATCCACACAAGAGGATACTATTTTTTTCTGGCCAATCACAATAAATTAAAATAAGGCTTTATTGAAAAAGGAATGGGATAAATAGTTAAATGTATTTGTACGAGTTTTCTCAAGTTCGGATTAAATAATTTGTACGTATGTCACCATGTGTTCACTTTTAAAAAAAAGAAACATCTCTTTCTCTCTATATACTTCACATTCTTTCCTCCTCTCCAATTTCACCTGCACTTTTCTTTCTCTTCTTATTGTCCACTATCGAAGATTCAGTTAAGCAGTAGATATAAAAAAAAATGCAACCCAGTTGAAGTCATATTCCTAAGGGTAGGTGTCATTATCCATTAGTTCAGTGGTTGTATTGCCTCAATAAATAAGACAATATAATCCGACATAAAAATGAAAATAGTAAAATGAAGACAAGAAGAACAGAAAAAATACAGTAAAATAGTCAGTTTCGCATGCAGCATGATTTGCAATTATAAAAATTCAAAACAAAGAAAAATAGAAACAAATTAATAATAAAGATTGAACTTCTGACCAGTTTTTGTTTATTAGCATCGTTAATGTCGACATTTATTTCTCATTTTAACCGTAAAATGAATAACATCGATCAGATAACGTTGTTTCAGCAGTGGGTACAATAGCCGGTTTCTATCTTTGAATTGTAAAGGTGTACTTGTAATATCAACAATGGAATATAATCAAGTCGATACTGGTCAACAAAGACGAGGGTTCAACATTCACGAGAATACAAATATTACATATAATATAGAGGAGTCTGTGTGGTGTAAACAGATGATAACGTCGGATCCCAATATATATATTAATATTAAGTTAGCTTTTGTTTAAAAGGCCGCGTTAATACATACAAAAGTAATATTTGTAAAAGTCAGTATCTATCTATCTAGCTAGCTCGAGGATACTCATGTACACGGGAGGCTAGAAAATCCCTATTGCGACGCTTGCTTCGGCACATTTGTGTTTATTCAACACTCACAGAGAGTCCACCTGTGGTTTATACTGCAACTATACTGAGCAGACCTTAGTTACAATTTCTGGGAAAGAGAATGTTATCTAGAATGATCAACAATCTGAACAAGGCCAGGACGCTCAGGCCCTCGGCAGCAATGACAGCTTTCGACGGCCCCCAACGGTTCTTTCTTCCCAATTTCATTCAGAAGGCTTGGGTCAACCAGTGGTTTGTTTTTCAGGCACTTTTCAAATGACCCCTACAAACCGATAACTTCAAGAGATCAATCGACCATATATATATATATATATATATATATATATATATATATATATATATATATATATATGTCTGTTTGTCTGTCTCTGTTTGTCTATCTCTCTCTCTCTCTCTCACTATATATATATATATATATATATATATGTGTGTGTGTGTGTGTGTGTGTGTGTATTTGTGTGTGGGTGTATGCTTTGCAGTATTTAAAAAAATTAAATTGATTGGAATGAGGCTTTTAACTCGCTGAAAATGGTTTAGTTTAGACATATTTGCAAATGTACTATTATTTCCAAAATGATTTAAAAATAGAATATCCATTTCTGAAATTTTATTTGAGTAAGATTGGCTGATTTAAATCTTAATTAATCTGATTTTAAACAAATATTACTTTTACTTAAAATATCGTAGAAAAATATTTTTATCGCGGGGCTGGCTGTTTCTGTGTGGTCTTGGAAATTATGTCGATAAGATTTGGTTTGTATTTTTTTCTGTCGTGGGCATATCTGTAAAACATACTGCTTTTTCATTTATAATTAGAAGATATAGTTTTAAGCAATACAGATAGCATCTAACCGCTACAACTTAACACAGAACTTTAAGACATTTCAAACTTTACTAATTATTATTATTTAAAAAATGTAAACAATTATTGCAATAATTCAATATTCTTAAAAATGTTTTTTCTTGAAATTATTGTGTCCATAATATGCCATTTTCATGAAAAAACGAAAATTTTTCTAATTGAATAGAAATATTTCCAAGATAATTGCCCTCATGTGTGAAGTCCTGAAGTTTGAATTAACGTTCGACAAATATTTGATTTTTACAATAATTCCCAAATCAGTTTGTTTATCACCGCAAATATAGGCTATAATTTCCTATATTATCTTATAGTCAAACGATGAAACAAGAAAAAATTAGTGAAAATTTTGACGGTTCAAAAAGAATTAAAAAATTAACTTGATAATAAAAAATCCTTTTTGACGATAAACAGTTTTTTTTTTTTACATTGACACATTTTTCTTCATGTATTCTCATTTTTTGGCGAATATTTTCAGTATATGTTTATATCCACATGTTTTTGAGATAAGAAGATCAGTTTAGGAACTGTCGCTTACATTCCGATTAATTTAGAAAGCAGTGACGTCATATCGTTTTTGAGAAAAGATCTTATCTCTGATTAACTCGCCACATTATGAAGTCGAATCCTCGTTTTAGATTGTTTCTTGGAAATATGACCTCATGACATAAAGATTTCGAATTTATATATATTTCTAGAGATGGTGAAACTTTATTGCATGTCTTTTATTTATTTTGTTGTTGTCATCACTATTTATTTACGTCCTCAGTCTGAACACAGGCATATGCCGCTAATGGAAATGTGCAGGTATTCAAACAGCTAAACAGATATGTAACTTTATCTTATAAACTGGACATAATAACTAAATATCTGAATATTAAAACTGAAAACGGCGCAATAATATTATTATAAAATCCAATGCCGCAATAGAAACTAGGAAGAAGGAAAACGAATATTGCTGAAGTTGAGATAAATTTAAGGACGATTATTGTAGAATTCGAGAATTGACATGAATCTCAGAGTTTTGTTTAAAATATTGCGGGATTTCAACAAAGTTATATATTTTTAATGTGAATAGAATTGCTTCAAAATATATCTTAACTGATAACATATTTAGTAACATATATTTCATTACAAAAAATATATTTCTGATTGCATAATTTAGTGTAATCTGTCGATCTGTCTGTCTATCTGTCACGATATATATATATATATATATATATATATATATATATATATATATATATATATATATATATATATATATATATTGTCGGTTTTAAACTATCAGAATGGAATCAACTGATGAGTCTAGTAATAAATCTGTCGGCGCCCAATATCAACATCAGGAAGCATTGTTCAAAATCCGAAAGGTGACAGGTCGGAAGAAGACAGGAGAAATTAGGAGAGTAAACTGGTAGTAGTTGGGACGTATAGCCATGCAGTTCCAAACATACGCATTTTCACACACATACACACACTTGTCTATACATACCGCACAAAAATTTATTATTATTAAAAAAAAAGTAGTATTATTATTAATTAGCTCTACTCTGTTTGAATAGATTTTAAAATAAAATGTCTGGACATTGTTACTAACCTACCTCACACTTCTGTCTGTGGATGACAATACACACACACACACACACACACACACACACACACACACACATATATATATATATATATATATATACATATATATTGTCGGTTTAAATAAAACGTTATTGATATACTGCAAAAGGGCAAGATAGTACGACTCGTATCTTCATACACAACGCAGTCTCCAGGTGCTGAATATACAATACAGACAAACCTCAGTAACTGAGTATAGACTATAAACTGCATTTGAATTTTGCGTTGTGCATGAAATTCCGAATTCGCGCAATCAGTGTGGGACATGTATACTGACATTATATTGGCAAAATATTTATTCGTGTAAGAATAAATGCTACATCACAAATTCGAAATGAAAACTAAGCATAACAAAAATCTTTTTTTATGTTGTTCATTTTGAACTTTGTATTTCTTCAGGTTTTGGTCCAATCAGTAGTTTGTCTATTCATTGAAGAAAAAATATGAAAACTATGAACAATTGAATCACATAGTCTTAAAGCACTATCAAATCAATACTTCATTGGAGAAGTCATTTCCTTAACGTGTCTAAAGATAACCGCAATAAACAGATGTGTTTTCAGAACTAAGCTTGGATATCAACCCAGGACATAATTTAGATACATAATAATATCTCTAACATAAATCAGGCGATTCCAAATTATTAGGTTGGTGCAAAAACAATGGCGTGATAATGTCGTTTTTTGACATTAAAAATACGTCAAAAAACGATATTATTACGTCATTATTTTTGCACCAACCTAATAGATATCATCTAGTTATATCATCAATAACTAAGTTATATTTGCGCATTTTACTTTTTCATTGATTTTTATGCATTTTCAGGATATCAAGTCCGACTATTTGGGGAAAGGGAAGTTAGAAAAAGTATAATGACAGCTATTAGCATTTAAAATGTAACTCAGCGAAGAAAGAAATAATAACGAATCCTCACTTGTTACTGATGTAATGTCGCGGTGGCAATGATTTTTGTAAAACGAATTGCAACAAACAACGCTCTATGTGGCCTACAAGTAGTTCTCCTTGTAGAAGTAATGTTGGAAAAAAGAGTTAAGAATCGTATTAACAGTTTCGATAACACGTCCAGTCAGAGGTGGGTCGTAACGAAGGAAGAAGAAAAATGATATCTATTCTGAATCATAGAGAACTGTGGCACAAATCTGCGGGTGAATTGGGGACTGGTTTCATGAAATATCCTATTCCTAGTTAATCAGATTCGCGATCCACTCATTCATTACAATTTGAGCATTCACCAAAAGAACTCGGCCATCACATCTCGATCCTGCATAAACCAAAGTACTACATATTGACGAGCGGGGCTACAAAACCGCTGCACGAGATAAAAATCTGATGAGTGTCCAAAATGTCCTTTTTTTTCAATTTTTTATAAACAAACATATATACAAATTCCATTATTCATGAAATGAAGGGGAGGAAAAAAAGAGGACAAAATCACTTTAAAACCAAGACAAATCGAAACAAATATTAGTAGGACCCGTCCATCCTTCAAAATAATAAGAGAGGCTGGTGTATTCTACCAATAGACAGAATCAAGCTGCACGCTATTTAATGGAATAGGGAAGTTAAAATTAAAAGAAGGAATGGAAAAAAACAAAGGCTGTCCAGCTGAGATGAAAACAGGAAACAAAAAAAAAATGGGGAGATTGGGAATCTCGACATGTATCATAACAAAAGAGAGTGCCGGGAATAATACTCACATTAACTAGGAAAACAAAATAGGGCTAAAGTAACCAGTGGAGGGTTTATAGGAAACCGCCCCCATCGTATCAAGGGGACTTAAAACATTAAAAACCAGACTCACCTCAGTCACTCACCATTCCTTGAAATCTGTCCAAATCAAACGCTTTCGATCAGATCTGATTTTTACCCTAAGCTGATGCTTAAAGAAAATAATCAGATGCTGATACGAATAACGTTCATCTCACAAGATTCCCTCTGTTCGCGACGTGCACACCAGCATTATTGGCACGGCTAGCAACGTAAGAAAAAACACTATCTGTTTTACCCCGGAGAGCGGATGCGACATATTGTCACACGCGAACGCGACATCAATGAACACGAGCTGCTTGGGACCGATACGAGCCGTCAACTTGCCGACATCATCCCAGAAGCGGCGCTCCTGTGGACAATGTGAGAAGGCGTGCAAAGCCGTTTCTTATAGGCCAAGCCCATACTGATGACAGGCTGTCAAATCTGCCTCCCCCATCTGAAGACTACGTCATTGAGAGGTAGCACGTTCCGAATCAATCACCAGCTAAGTGAAAACTCAGAGGTGCGAAGATAATCCACCGCTGGCGCCCAAGACCACAAAGATCGCAACTCCGATGCCGACAAGTCGAGTCAACAAGTCGAGCCGACCCCACAGAGGATCCTTCGTGACCATCTCCACTAATTCAAGATACAATAGTCTCCGAGGCCGAGAAAGGCCACTGGATCGAGGAATGACCTTCAAGGCCGACCGACACTCGCGGAGGAATGTCGATAACACACCACAGCCATGACGGCGTTTACCCCAAGAAATGGGAATAGCGATGGTAAGACGAAGGAAGAACAAAATACTGCTACCATTACTGATAGATTATGCATGAATAATTATCGAATATCAACGCATAATTTTGATTCAAATTCCGAGTTATTCACTTACGTCTACTTTCCTTCAAATGCTTTACGGAATGAACGGATTTATTTATTTTTTTGTCATCACTACACATATACGTTTAGAAGGAACGCAAACTGGTTCCACTATGTTTGGGTGGCTACCCGTCTTGGTAAAATATATTTCTGAATTCAAATCCGTTGGACATAGGACATGTGGTGCCACAACGCAGGAAACAAGTTGTCCAGAAAATCATTGTAACTACCCACAGTGGCCCTATACTTCGCAAGGTTGACTCCAGGTATTAAGGAATGGGAACTATGAGTAGGTACAAAGCGATTAGAAAGTTTGTAGCAGGAAAATAGGATTGTATGAACGTACAAATCAATATTAAAAACGTAATTTTTATGCCCTTTAAAGACAAATCTCGGTCATCATTGAAATGGAGGTAACATTTCTACAGCACTCTTGAAAATCAGCGTTTAGAATTATGGTCTCGATCATACTTCGGAAACACAACCAAAAAGCCGACTCTTTAATATTCAGGCGTTCTACTCAAAAGATTTGTAACTGAGAGCAAGGTTTGCCGGAAGATTTAGCTAAAGTGGTTTATTGTAACAGATTCTCTGCTGAAGCTCGATGTAAATCCGTGCTTTTATGAAAGATAAGTGCTTATTTATATTTTTTATGTGCTGAAGGGAATAATGCTTGCAAGGGAAAGTAAAAAAGAATGTGATTGTTAAAATACAAATATTCAATTTCTCAAAGAATATATGAAAGTTTCATTCTTCGCCCTTCAGCAACTGTGCATAGAAGCATGTAAATATGCATATACGCTTCAATGAGTAAGCGAGATCGTGACTTGATCAATGTAAATGCGTTGATAGAAATGTTTCCTGAGCAATGCACAGAATTACTTAAAACATGGAAGACTGTGCGGCGCTAATCTTTCTAGCAGATATAGTCCGCTTGTAGTCATAATCAACATAGGTTATACAGACTTTCAACATAGGATATATAGGCTTTTGCTCAAATATGTCTGGCTGCTACTATGTATGTATATCATTCTGTATTCTTTCATTTCTCGGTTCGTCAGTCTGTCTCTCGATTTTACTTTCTTTATAGTTGTCTCTCTGTTTCTCTGTGTCATTATATTTATATAAGTGCATGTCTCTAGTTTCTACATGTTTTCTGTACTGGTTGTCTCTTAATGTGTTTCTTCTATATCTGGATCCTTCACTTTATTCTTTTTTCCACACACACACACACGCGCGCGCACACACTTACACATTCACACAAACTCACACGCACGCACACATATATATGATTAATATATTGTTTTAAACTATGCTATATTTATGGGGAAATGATCAATTGTTGTAATAATATTGATACTACTAATACTAATACTAATAATAAACATTAAAGATTGAGTGTTATACACACAAACACCCATCCACACACGCACACACACAAACACAAACACACACGCACATACACAAACACACACGCACACACACACATATATTAAAATTTGTGTTTTTAGGCAGAATGAAAAATTCTGTTTTAGGTATTTCTGATTGAATAAATTACTGTCATTATGTCTGCTAATTTTTAATAAAATCCGTTCATACTCACGAATAACCTTCCGTGTGTTCATGCTAAAGGATGAGAGAAATGTGCTATGGATATTTAAATTTCTTTGATTTTTATTTCCCAAGTACATTCGATCTTCTCTCAAGCCAAATATACTAGACAAACGAATCTATGTGTAAGACTGAAATTAAACGTGGAAAATCCTATGTATATATGACAAAAATATAGTTTGAAACTCTGCTATATTTATGCGTAAGTGTTCAATTTATGTAATACTACTACTACTAATAATAATACTACTAATACTACTAATACTAATGATAATAAAACATAGCAAATAGCATATATAAGAATTTCGCTTTACACACAGGGACTAAACATGGAGTTCAAGACTGAAAGTGACTGTAGCCGTTCGGTGTTGAACTCATTGTCGAAACTGTCATTATTCGAATTCCTTAAATTCACAGGCGTAAATACCTTCAGAAAGTAATGGATTCATCCCTTTGTTTCCCCTTGTATGTATATCCTGAAAGAAATACTGATTTAAGGTATTATATTTTTTATTTGTTGTTGACTTCAGTGTACATATATATATATATATATATATATATATATATATATATATATATATTGTATTTTGGGAACAATTTTTCATTATATAATTCATATTGAATACCGAATGATAACTGTTTACTTAAGATATTTATATATACATATTAGTTTTTCAGTTAAGTAGCCTTTTTGTTGCTTTTCGAACAGAATTTGAACAGAAATTGTGGAACAGTGTCTCATTGCTTTCCTGTATTTTATCAAAAGTTATCAAAGAAGCATTTTTCTAGCCCACTGTTGCTTACTCACAGATGGATATATCTCGAAACTCAACAATGAAATACAATACCTGGTTATAGAATGAACATTTTCCGAAAATTCAAAAATCGAGGATAATAGTTGATCCAATATGAAAAAGCACAAGAATAAATTGTTTAATTTATGTATATGTCTAACTACTGTACACCTACACACGCACACATACAGACACAGGCAACCACACACACAAACGCGAGCACCCACGTATGTACGCGCGAATAAATATATATGTTCTAGTCACCTGATGTTTGCTGTAGCATGAAATTCCTGTGTAGTAGTGGGAAGCATCATTGCTGCCTTGGTAACGGGGGCAGGATTAGGGAAGTGTCTCTCTTATATTTCATTTTGTAGTTTTGTTGTATCGGTTTATATCATTTTTTTTTACTGTGTTTTCTTTCTTTATTCATTGTTTTCTTCTTATTAAGTCTGCATTTCGTTACCTTGATTTCCGATGATATGTTTTTATTTTTTATTTTTTTAAGCATTACGCCCCGAGCAAGGCGTGAAGCCATTAGGATGCAGGGGTTGCAGAAGTTTTGGAGCGAGAGCCGATAGGAGTGATAGAAGAAATGATGAGGTAAGGATAGTAGATAGATCAAGGTAACTGGAAATGTCGATTGACATTACATTTGAATAGTTGGAGATTATAGCTCTCAGGGAAACAGTAATAGGGAAGGGGGTTCCACAGGCGAGAGGTGCGAGGTATGAAGTTATTGGAGTAGAAGAGACGACTACATTTAAAAGTTTCTACAGTGAAAGGGTGAGAGCGGGATGCCAGCCTCGTAGGGCGCTTGAATTCATGAAGTCTGGGAACCAGTGAAAGAAACTCATCGGAGCAATTACCATGAAAGTATTTGTAAAAAAGACAGAGAGAGGCGACGGCGCGTCCGTGAGTGAGCAACTGTAGACGAGATGCCAGATCAGGGCCAATTATATTACATATCCGCCTCTGAACGTCAAGGTAAACAGAAGGTGCGCCAGACCATATATAGCAGCATTACTCCATGCAAGGGCGAATGGTTGATTTGTATATTTGAAGTATCGATGCCGGGAAGAAAATTTCCTGGCGCGGCACAGAGAGCCAACTTGGTTATATCAAGAATTTTGGATTTTGCCCCATATATATATATATATATATATATATATATATATATATATATATATATATATATATATATATATATATATATATTATTGTATGTTTCTTTAAATAATATAGACAAGTTTTGTCTATTCATTTTAAGTAAGTTCCTTTCATATTGTCTGATAAGCTTAATCACATTATCGTCGAAAGACGAAAGGTAAACACCATATTGATACATGTTTAAATCCAATATAAGCTTTCGGCTTACACGAAAGATCACCAAAGATCACAATTTCAATAAATCAAACAACATCAGACGAAACAACAAGGATATTCCGCCCTTGCTGCATGAAAATTTCAATTAACGAAAAATTCGGATGTACGAGACGCGAAAGCAAAAATCTCGTCGCATCGCGTGACGTGTCACATGACCACGCGTGAGTGAAAAACGAGAAGTATTAAGTATGGGATGCCGTTGGTATAAACAAAAGCCTTCTGTTATAAATTATAGACATTTAAGGATATTTGTGGATATTTCAGAGTTTATATTGTTCAGGATAATTTTCGACTGTTTTATGTATAAAGCTTCAATAATTTTTAATTTTTGTTTATTGATTTCATGTTTAAGTATAGTTTTGTTATCAACAAGGATTTTCCGGAATTGAGCACGCGGGCAGGCATTTTGTTTTAAATGTCTAAAAATGTTATCATTTAAATGTAGATTCAATCGCCTTGAAATATATTATCATTTAAATGTAGAGTCAATCGCCTTGAAAGCGAGTTTGTGGTGTGACCAACATAAATATTTAATCCCTTGGAGATACAATATAATTGCATTATCTACATGCAAAAAAGAGGCTTAAAATAAAATGCCACATATTCTCTTCTTGTGGACATTTTGTCTTGAAAATCCGCCTCAAAATTTATTGGCACGTATACGTCGATATTCTGAAAGCACTTTGTTTTCATTCTGTCATTACGCCAAACTGCATTTATACATTGTTGAATCACTGTTTTCACAATATCCAATCAGCCTGCTATGAGACCGAGATCTGGTGACGGTGAATATTACTGTCTTCAAACAAAAAAAAAAAAAGAAATAAAAATTTACTACATTTTATTTGGAATACGGTGTGTTTTCCTCCTGTAAGTGTTCGAGGAACGTATCAATTAACTGACGCACATTATCAAGCACAGTACCTAAGTAGGCGCAGGTACTTAAACAATTTTTTTGTGTATACCCAGGCAATAATTTCTCTATCATTTCATCAAAATATCCTAAATCACCGATATGAGTCAGGATGGACCCATGCTTTCATATTGGTTACGCCTTGTGTAGAAAGGCCGCAGACGAAATTTTGACACATGAGAACAGGCAATGATTTACCAATCTTATGTTGTCGAGGTTCTGTTATTCTCAGCAAGATGTTAAAGCAGTTTCTCTTTTCATATCTGACAAGAGTAATGACCAAAATGACATTCCGGTGTCTCAGCCTAACGGCTGAAGGTTTTAGAGCGTGTTTTATGTTATGAGATTCCTTTTCTCTGTTCATATGTTTTAAGGAACATTTATGCCAGCTACAATTGTTTTTCACCCAGTGGAACACGGTCTGAACAACCCCCTGTTTTTTGGTTTTCATCAACAAAGTATTTCCCTCAAAAGATTTCCTACTGACTAGAATATATCGTTTCCTCACTGTTCTCTGTAAACTTTGATCGAGAAAAATCCTGGTAGGCCAGCACCTTTTAAACTACGCAGATTTGCATATCAGACAACAACCACCATGTTCCAGTTATTTAAACCAATAATTTTCACTGCCTTATTCATGAAATTAAATTAAGTAGGTTACCCAAACCATGTTTAAATGAATATATCCATTTAATTCCTGACTTGATATTGACTGTTTAGAAATTTGCATATAATTGCATTTCTTCTACTTTACTTAGTCATGTGGCCTGTGAACATACACACACGCAAACACACACACAGACACAAACACACACACACACACACACATATATATATATATATATATATATATATATATATATATATACAGATAGATAGATAGCCAGACAGATATACCTATTTACAGATACACACACGCACACACACATATATATATATGTAGATAGATAGATATACTTATATATAGATATACACAGACACCATATATATATATATATATATATATATATATATATATATACTTAAATATAGATACACACACAAACACACACATATATATAATATATATATATCTGTAACCACATATATATATATGTAACCACCACACACACACACACATATATATATATATATATATATATATATATATATATATATATATATATATATATATATATATATATAAGAAATATAGTCTTAAGGTGTGCTATATTTATGGAATAAAGTGCTCAATATCAGAGATAGAGCGTGTGTAAATATAAAAGTGATCATAGAAGTCAACACTTAGAGGCGACAGTCTGTTTCATGCTATATGCAATCGTCAGGCCACGTGTGCTGTTATTTTTCTCGGCTATATAGCCGAGAAAAATAACAGCACACGTGGCCTGACGATTGCATATAGCATGAAACAGACTGTCGCCTCTAAGTGTTGACTTCTATGTTCACTTTTATATTTATATATATATATATATATATATATATATATATATATATATATATATATATATGGGGGGAGGAGAGATAGAGTGTGTGTTTAACCGCACATATACAGAGATAGTATTGACATGTAAATCAAGTGATTGGGTGGAGGTGCAAAACAGATCTGAGATAGAGGGAATGATCTTTTGACAATCCTGATATATTCTTTATAGTAAGTCCATAATGCCTTTGTAAATGTAGATACGAAAAGAAGTTACTCGTACGCTACCTACTTAAAGTTTTAACTTAAATATATTTTCATAACTTAGATCAAATGTGCTATTGATAGAGTTTATAGGAATATTCTCATTATAATACGCATGATTGCAAATTAAATAAAACCTTCTGATTTCATATCAAATTTACGTTTACATTGATTTCTATATTAATTTGCTGGTTACGGCTTATCAACTAGTTTGAGGTTATTTCAAGCTTAGACATATTTTGAGATTTTAAGAAATTTTGGAGATAATACTGATGTTCTCTTACACGTTTTATTATTACCGATATCTGGGGCAAGGCAATGTGGATTCATAACTTCCCCAAGGATAATTTGCACGTAAGTGAGTATAATAAACCCGATTGGAACTGGAACTCAGCTCTCCGATTTCCAATTCCGAGGTTTTATCCATTCAATTACACTACACGAATATCCGATCTTACTCATTAAGCACCAGCCATTCCCGAGCGCTCACCCATCCATGTACTGGCCAAGTTCAACGTTGATTACCTTCGATGATAGAACGAGAACCCTTGTTTCAATGTAATACGGGCGTAAGGCTGTACAATTACAGATGAAGCAATTTATTTGAATTCATGCAGGAATTTGTCGCAAGAAAAAGGAAAAGAGATACATTTCAAAAGACATCAATCAATATGATGTCGTTTAAGTAAAACTGGCTGTTTTAAATTTCCGCATTATATGTTCCCCGAATGTATTCTAAAAAGACAACGTTGTTTTATATGCATAAACTTGAAAAAACTATAAATCAAAAAGTTAATCCCTCATGGCTGAACCTTTTGATATAATAAGTTGGATGATTTGTTATAACTCTGAGTTGGCCAATTTTAGATAGCACCGATGGAGGGATAGCAGAAATTGGTTGAGTGCGAAATGTTAGATATTACCAATGTAAATATATGTTGGATTGTATTAGGTTGGTGCAAAATAATGACGCAATAATGTCGTTTTTTGACGTTAAAAATACGTCAAAAAACGACATTACAAATGAATAATGATGAAAAATGGTTCCAGATTTAAGCATCATGTTTCTTCAGAATGTAATCACGCTTTCTGTTGCTGAAAGAAAAAAAAATCTCTCTAACTTACTTCCATATATACTGATAAATTTAAATTTTATGTTATATTCTACTGTTTCTTGATGATGTTAAAATTTTATTTATAACAAGGTATAATAATCCACATTCAAGTTCCGTATTGAGTATAATATAAAGTAAAACGTTTCTTTGTTTTCTTGTCTGGCGTGAATATTACTTTAGTCTTGACGGATTAAGTTTTTTGTTTCACCAGAAGATTCTCTGCAAGTCAAGATTCTATTTGCAAGTCAATTCTGCTGTCATTTGAAATCTGTGTGTGTTTTATGCAAAAGTGTCGAAGATTGGCTCCCATTTATACTTAATGAAAATGATTGGATATGAATGTATGATTGCAACAATGAGGGTTACACAAAATGATCTATCTATCTATCTATCTATCTATCTATCTATCTATTTATCTATCTATCTACTGGATGTTCGTTTAGTGTAAAGTTAACGGCTGGGAATTGATAATCTGAGAGCAGATATTCAATTTAAGTTGGTTTACTTATATTAACTCACGCGTTAAATAGACTTTGGAAAATGTAAGGATCCACATCTTTATCTTACCGCTATAGATTAATTCGTGGGACTTGTATATGAAATCGCCATTATTTCCCAAAAAATATTACATTCTAAAAATATTGTCTAGTAACGTGAAAAATGTTGATACGTTGTAAAAAACAAATCATTCACACACACACATATATGCACTCTCTCTCTCTCTCTATATATATATATATATATATATATATATATATATATATATATATATATATATGTATGTATATGTGTGTGTCTGCGTGTGTGTATGTGTGAATAATTGTGTGATAAATTTGATTTGGCAAAGATATTTTCACCGCACCCTAAACATATATATATATATATATATATATATATATATATATATATATATATATATATATATATATATATATATATATGTATGTGTGTGTACGTGTGAGTGCGTGTATGTGCTTCTGACGTTAGTAATACATATGGTTGCCTATGATGTCTTTTTCGTAGCGGAGGAAATGAAAACCATGCTCTCTTGAATCTGAATTTAAAATTACACATTGATTTGTATTATGCAAAGCTGTGGTAAGCCAAAAATGAAATAGTTGCCTAGCAACGCTGTATGATGTCTGGGATAAAATCTCACGAGAACGAAGAAATTGGCGGACAACAGGATAAAATAGAAATTTGATTGTATTTATTTATGTATCTACATGCAGGGTCGACTGGGACGTGCTATGGAGTTGCAAAAACAAAGATGAAAAATGTCCAATTTTGATTTTGCTAAGGAAAAAAGAGAAAAGAGAAGCAAAGATAGGACAAATGCGAGTTAAACAAAATGGCACTAGCATAACGACAAGAAAAAAAAAGCATCAAATATGCAAAAGACAAAAAAAATGAAAGTAAATTAGGGGAAAATAATAAATTGGGAATAGGTATGGATAAAGAAAAAATGTCGATCTAGAATAACAGAATTTGGGATCCACGGAGAATTAAAAAGCAAACGGACACAGAATAAAACAAAAGAAATGAAATCGTTTCAAGAAATGTCTAATCAAATGAAAAAAATACTGAGAGAGGAATATGACGAATGTACTTCCCTACACAAAAATGTAGTTAACAAAATCAGCTGTGCATGAAATGGTTCAAAATGTTATTTCCTACATGTCACATATATAAACGAAGCCGACTGAATCGGTTATATATATATATATATATATATATATATATATATATATATATATATATATATATATATATATTTAGAGAGGGAGGGAGTGACAGAGACAAAGACTAATAAGTATATACATTATATATATATATATATATATATATATATATATATATATATATATATATATATATATACCAGTCTGTCTGTTTCCCTTTCTCTCTATATGTATATATGTATACTCTCTCTATACATACATGTGTATACTCATGTGCATATGAATAGAAGTTGATGTGCACTTTTATGTATAAATTATGCATATTTGCATATTTTCATAACAAGTATATCACATATGCAGATGTATAATTTGATTGATATCAGTATATCTGCTGATATATACGCGTACCCTTTAATGTAGAGACTGATATTTGTATTTGAAACATATATTGTTATGAGCACATTAAAACAAGCACACTCAAATACCGCTTCATCTCTCGATATATATATATATATATATATATATATATATATATATATATATATGGCTATCATATTTCTTAGGCTTCTTTCTTTAAAAAATATTTCCGAAGGTATCGAAATATCCGTTTAAGAATTGTAGGATAGTATGTTTCAGGAATTGATGCCCCACTTTTTTATGACACATCGATGTTGCGTATATGAGGATGGTCAAAAGATCATTTCCTTCTATCTCAGATCTGTTTTGCAACTCTACCCCCCCAAAAAAAACATATTATAGCGTATGGTTAAGCGCAAAATGGTAAACCTCATTACACCTATAACATTGAAGAAGACATGCGGTTCAACATGAAGCGTGGAAAATCTTGCTTGAAGTAGGAATACAAGCAAGGTAGATTCCATCCAGACTACCACTTAAATGCAACTCTAGCGTGAATATCTACAGTCGAGACGATCCTCTGAGATATTGAATTGGTATATCTCTTTTGCATTCCAATGACTAAATATCAGTCTTATATACAGTTTCGTATCTATGACTTAATCGCTCATTTCACTGTGCTTTTGTATACATAAAAGTTATGTGTGTTATAATAACTTCATGTATATATTATTCAAATTTAATAATGTAGCTTGAAACTCTCTCACGTTATACAACAACGTCTTTTTAAATACCAGTCACAATTACGTTTCTGTGTAAATTAAAATATTCCTGCGTTGAGAAATTCCAGCCATGCTTGCTTAATCCACACCATAACATTAAAAATATAATGATTCGCTTCTGTAATGATATTATTATTTATGTTGTTGTTACTATAATAATAATAACAAATATAATAATGTTAGTAATAATAATAATTATTGTTATTACTGTTATGAAAATCTTTTTGATGAAATGTAATACAAAAAACCTGATATTTCATTGTTGAGCACGAATTCGATAGATTTTATTTTATATGAGCTCTTGTTCTAATATATAATTCAAATGTGACACATTTACCGAATTATTTTCTTTGAAGTGCATTTTATGCGATTTCTTTGATTCTGATCGATAAATATAAGTAAGCTAATAATTTTCTGACTGAGTGTGTGGTATCTATTGTCATTGATTGATTTTCATTTTTATTTGACCGATATATACTCGTAAATTTATCAATCGACATTCTACCATTTATTCGTTAATACGTTGCCATTTCTATTGCTTGCAAACTGAAATAAACAACGGAAAAGAAGAAAAAAAGTAATCTAGGCATCATTTTCTAGCATTCTCAATTATAACTCAATTATACAACATAAGCAATAAATGAGATTTTCACAAGGTTAATATGAAGGCAGATATATCTTAATGTCTAAAAGGAAAATGCAAATTTATATTTCCGTACTAAAACAAATGGATTACATTTAGTGGGAGCGAAAGTTTTCTTATATACAACGGATCCATATGTGGTCGCCATTCTCTTGAGAAAAGAACAAAACTAAAAAGTATTATTATATCTGGATTTAAGATGCTCGCATGGATACGAATCCATCTCTTATGTAGAAGCGACAGAAATAATATGAACTGAAAGTAACATAATTAAAATAAAGACATTTTTGAAACTCATTAACATAGGTTTCACTTACTTTACATTTATTCTGATTTGCCTACTGTCAAATCACGCTGAAATGACATGATTTTATTTGATTAGCGAATGTAAGCAACATTAATACCAGTAAGTTTAGAGATAAGTAACGACTTGGGAACATCGGATACTGTAATTAACCTCATACTATCAGAAATATGTTTCAGTTTTAAATAACACTAATAAGCAACACACAAACTATTGATGAGCCGTAAAATATCAAATATTTAATTAAATTCATATAATTTAAACTTTCTAATAATTTCAAACTATGTAACATGTATAACTTACAAAATGTGGTTGTGATAACGTTGGTAAATTGGAATATTTCAATATAAAGCAAGGGTTATCATCGGACAAAAATTGCTATGTTTTACGACTTACAATGTAACAAGCAATTGAATCAATCATGTTTTACTCACACTAAGGCAAATTGAAGTCATCGATTTTATTTCTAGTGTTACCTCATGAGAATTTTCTATTAACCTATCAAATGAAACCATGTCCCATTATGTTTGCGTATGCACTAGTCAACGATAAAGAAAAATGTAAATTCTGGTTTTGAAAGTTTTCACTAATCCGCGATATTCAACAATTTATCAAAGAAACATATTCATTCTCTGGCGATCACTGGAGATTCATGTAGTTCTTACCTCAGAAACATATAATGTAGTTAATACTAGTTTTCAACCAATGCAAGACTCGACAGACACTCAAGATACAGGGTTAATATCAAGAGTAATACAGAATGACGAGATTAATATGAATAGAAAAGATAAAATAAAGATTATAATGAAGTAGAGGAAATAAAAAGATTGATCCTTTTCTTGGATAGATCTAAACTGAAGTTTTTATGGAGTCTTTTTCACAATGTAGTAGTTCTCGGGAAATCTGTCTAAGTAGAATTAATTATTTACATTTAGAATACGGAAGAAATAATGGCCATTGTAATTCGTGGATGTGGCTAGCATATATTATACTTCTAAATGTCTGAACAGGAGGAACTACAGAAAGCAGCTCGTGAACATAGGCCATGACAGTAACAGTAGAGTAGAGACAAATATATAATGCTTCCTCTGCCTGAATGTGCTTGTATTCATTAAATGTAAAACAACGAAAACGGTTTTATGCATATCAAGGCTTGAATGACGTCATTAAATAGATCCGGCTCAGCTATATCAGCAATTTTCCCTTCTTCGACTAATCTGATTCTTGTAAAGATAAAGTCTGTTGGAAGCAATCATTTGATTCTTTCGAGGGATACGTTCATAAAATATCCCCCTCAGGCATGGCATAACGATTGCAAAATAAGGTTTTTCAGTGGAGTTGATCACGAATTGAATCATGTTATTTTTATTTTTTTATTTTTTTGCCAAATGAATTAAACGAATGTGTATGCTTACCAAAATAGCTGGCGATGCGTCAGATCTCATTTGAGGAATCATACTTTTATAACAGTCTTTTATGCATAATGAACAGAAGCAGACAAAGCTGGAACTCGATCTCGTTTTGATGAGTCCATCTACTCTATTTATATGCGTGACGTTTTATCATAAATTTCTTCCTTACACACACACACGGACACACACACACATATATATATATATATATATATATATATATATATATATATATATATATATATATATATATATATATATATATATGGTTATATGTATATGTATACAGAGAGAGAGAGAGAGAGAGAGAGAGAGCGATTTAAATTTTCCAGAATTATTATTCTTGGAAATCTAACTATATTATCGACAGGAAAAAAAAAACATCTTCGTATAAAGTAATTTGCCATTATCCAGAAAGTGGCTTACGCAGGATTTCGCCACAAAATGTATACACTTTTGAAGAAATTAAAAACTCAGTATTTACCTATATTTCTGAGATGAGTTATCATGTACACTATTTACATTGTTCAAACTATCATCCTCATCTTTGTCTTCAAAGACACATGGCACAGTGGATGAAGGCGTTAGTTTGATCCAGTTACAGAACACAAAGTGTATGCGTTCAATACCTGTCTTAGGCGGTGGAGAACGTGGAGAGGGGAATTAACAGGAGATAACTGATAACTGGCATCCATTAGAAATGGCACGTTGAGCTATATCTGTCTACCAGAGTGAGCGAAATAAACGGTTCAGTTCGACATTCCAACCACCTGAAGAAGATCGGAGCGTACCCCCTCCGAAACGTTGTGATAAACATGACGACAATGATGGGGAAAATAGACCGAATAATGTAAAGGAAAAACTTTAGTAGTTTTCTATAGTTTTTTCTCCGTCAGATGACATTACCTTCATGATGTTGCGTATCACAGAAAAACGACTATATATGTCTTTCCTTCTTGAAATATGTATAGCCTTTTTTGCCGGACCTCTGTATATATATATATATATATATATATATATATATATATATATATATATATATATATATATTATATATATATATATATAATACTATGCGCACACACACACACATAATATATATATATATATATATATATATATATATATATATATATATATATATATATATATGCGTAGTGTGGATTATTTTAATAGGCGCTTTCATCTTGTGAGCAATAATTTACGTGCGATCAATCCCAAATATAAAATTAGCAACGCATCGGATGTTCTAAATAATAAACATCCAAAACCATAGGTGTGTTGATGCTGGCAAATCGGATATGCTAAAGAAAGGCTTTAATGTGCTTCCTTTAACTGGAAATCTTAAAATTCTCAACTTAACAAAGAAGGAAAACGATTGGCCAGCTAGAGAACAAGAAACTTCCATACGTCAAATATTTTATTACAGCATATTAATTATATTTAGAGATGTTGCTTTATCATTGTTCATTGTTATCAATCTCTTTATGCTTATAATACCAAGATTAATATGTCATAAATTTGTATATTTAAAATTCACATATTTAAGTAAGAAATACAGTATGACATATTCGCACAAATTATGGACTATATCACATACAGAGGTTTGGAAACTAAATCGTGTATTTGTTTTTTTAAATTCTTCTCTGTGTAAGGCGTTAATACGACTAAAATGTGAACGTTAAATGCAAATGAAAGAGAATGTGAAGATATTTGACAGGAGAAAGCACAATAAAATCGGACCTAAGGAACACAAAAATCGAGATTGCCGTTGCATTTAAATCTTTGTAGATTGTAGGTAAGAGGGAAGTAAAATAATTTAATTCCATAGGGTGGAATGTAAGAAATCATGATATTAGAATAAAACTTACGATTTCATCTGGCTATATCAACATTAAATCGCGAGACATAATAGCCAATCTAGTAGCATGCTTAAATGCCTGCGCTTGACATAGCATGACGTATAGCTCCTTAGAACAACTCCCATGAAGATATTTACAGAAAAAAAAAACACAGAGAAGCCACGCCACAGCGGATGACAATTGACTGAATTTGAGATACCATTTCAGACTCTTCTTTGGATTTCGCTTGAAGACGAGATAGGTCACGAATATTAAATTCCCAGACGTATCATAGATTTATAAATGTGTAAGATGTATTTTGACGGCAGAATTGTCTGTTACAACAGATGAAGCCAACTTCCATTGAAGCAGACGTATCAGTTGATTTTATATAATTCGTTCCACTTCATATCAGCAGAAAGAAATGAAACCGAAAAGGCAGCGTGATGCTTCCCTTCTTTGTAGCATCAGATATCCAATTATCAACGAACTAACATTGGTCCTTAAGAAAACATGTATACATATATGTATATATTCTCATTTACTCAGTAAAACCAAGTTTTATCTCAAATGTAGTCCCATGTGACAGCATAATCTCTCTAAGATTAAACATTATGAATACTGGCAAAGATGCCATTATTAGATCGTCTTTTAATTTGGTTAATTCTTGATTATCACTCTTTTCCAACAGATGTTTTATTGACACCTCTTTCTTGAGAATCCTTACGTTGCAAAGGAAATATATTCGAGTATTCCATTAACTGATCTGGTAACACAAAATCTGTATAAGTATATAAATAGAGTTCAATGAACACACAAAAATATTCAGTCGATTGAGACAAGGATGCATTGTCGCGCCGGATTTATTCAAACAATATAGCAAGACAATATAACAGATTAAGATACACGATTGAGAAAATTGTGCTTGCGAAAGATACCTTCCAAATGTTAATCAAAATACTACGAAAACTGAACATTTCATTGGAAACAAAGCAACATAGTAAATTATTATGTAATATCGTTACAACTACATGCCAATGAATGTGGGACTATTGTATCACAGATGGAAGAAAGACTTGAGATAATAGAATTGTCGTTCTGAAGATGGAAGCTGAGGACACCATAGATTGGGCACCTGAAGAACGACGAAGTTTCAGGAAAATATAATAAAAAAAGACACTTACATGTAGCATTAAAAAGAAACAGTTGACATTTAATTAGGGCACATAATGTTGAAAGAGGGCTTGGAAAAATACCACTCACAGGTCATATTGAAGGCAAGAGCGACAGAAGAAATATTTCATCATCGAAATTGAATGACAATTGCGTATATATGTATGCTTGAATGCAGGGATGCGTATCTGCGTCTAACCACTGATTAATTATATGGGTGTGTTTGTCCGAACTTAAATGCATACACCTGTAAGTATGCATGTCTATGTATGTGAGAGTGTCATCCCAAACAAACACGGAAGAAAATCCCCCTCTAATACACACAAACAATCAAACTCAAATAAGCATAAATAGACCCACTTTTAAAAAATAAAACAGTTTGTCTAATGATCGCAAAAGCGTGAAACCCAGGGTTATAACTTAATATCCATGCAACAGAATATGTTAGCTCTATCACAGATATTGAGACCTTTCCTCTAAATACCGCATATGTATGTATATCTATCTATCTATCTATCTATATATATATATATATATATATATATATATATATATATATATATATGAATAACTTAGAGCTTAGCCTGGAGGTAGATGACTGGTAAAACCTTGCTTTTCATCGCAATAAATGGCTCAGGGCTGTTGTAGAAGGATGTAAGTCAGCAGAGGAAAAGAATTTATGACATACAGCACTGAAAATGGATTTGAGGAAAAGTATTACCAGGAGTTTGGATTACACCACTGCATGCTGGAAATGCGAGACATGTGGTCGTATACTACTATCAAAATCTGGTTATGTTAATCATATGAAATTACTTGAGAGACGACCTCACTATGTGTTAACTCCATGACCCGTGATACTCCATGTGTGATCTGCAGGGATGTATGTGAATAGGCATTTGGATTGAAGAGGCATATGTTGGCGCATCAAGGATGACTTACCAGAGCAACATCCTCTTAACACTGTGAAGACTCTGGAGCACATCTGCCATCTATGATATAGGACTTGCAAATCAGCTGTTGTTTTGACGAGACACCTTCGAAGCCATTCGAGAGGAAGCAATGATTTTTATTGAATGCGGGTGTTGATGGACAAGGAGCTAGTCATCTTTAAAGATGAGGCAATCAAGGTATATGTATGTATTATGGCACGTAACGGCAAGTTTGATTTACAAATTTCAACATTTTCATATAAATCGCCAGGATTATACTCACTAACATTTTTTTGTGATTCATTGGTCCCATCTCCACGTTATTAACTGGGGTTAATCCGTTTATTTTTGTATACGTGTCTCTATAATTTACGATGATTTGCAAAATGAGATAATTTCAGTTGTTTCTTTAAGAGTTTTAACTTCATCTTTGGTTTTCCTTAATATGGACCTGTGGTTAGTATAGCTGGAGTATATTGAGGATTTGCTGGTATTATTATAGACCTTGTTTTCTACAATATTTATGTAGAAATTAGATAAATTAGGACCCAGATGAGATCACATCGCTACGGCGTCAGTTTATGTGAAATTTTTGTTTATACAGGAGTAGAAATTAGTAGAGAGATTATGTGACCTCACTATGGATTGTAACATTTCTATACAAATGTCGGATGATACCCACTAAAAATTTATTCAGTTTCATTGATCCTGTTTCGTCGCTATTAATTGTAATTAATATGTTTATTTGTCTAAATTTATCATTATTATTTAATTTAGAATTGTAGAAGTGATTTGCTGTCAAATGTTTCTTTAAGGACTTTTTAATTTTTTCTACAATATTCATGTAGACATTAGATAAAGCATGATGCACGACAAACATTGTTCTTCGGATATGAGATAGTCAAATAGCTTTTCAGCATCTCCTCGTCTATAAACAAGTTACATGATATCAAAAAGCGTAAATATATTCATTTATGACGTTGAATGACAGATTTTGTATAGGGTAAAGCCAACGAGAAACTATGTAGAGGGATAGGAAAACATGTGTGTGTTAAATATCGATTTTAGTTGTGAGAGAAAAAGAGAGATTGAAATTGAGAAGCCCAAACTTGAAAGAATGGAAGTGAAACTTTCAGAGTTAGAGAGTATTAAGTCTTGCATCAATCCATGCATTCGTTTCGAAAACTAAATGAAAATTTGGTTGTGACGAGCCGGTGGCCATGAATCTGTTTCACGGAGATAGCATTAAACTTAAAAAAAATGCATTTAAAATTGTTGGCAAGTCGCAGTCTCAATGTCTGAGAGAAGCGTTTTCAACTTTTTTTAAGCTATTTGCTGGGTACGGGTGGATGGTATGGTTTTTCGAAGAGATCTACTCTCTACAAAACATTTTTTTTATTTCTTTTTGAGCGCTTTGTTGCATTCGTATATTTTTTTCATTGCGAGGCGTGTATGTTTCAGTTCATGTACATTTACAAGCCAGGGTAGATATTTGATATTGACAAGTTTTTGACATTCAATCAGAGAAATACATGCATTTCCATTTTCGTGTATATCTCAACATTAACATATATAAATACGCATCCATATATGTGTATCGCTGTTCAATGAATAAGATTAATATTGTGCATTTGTATACATACATATATATATATATATATATATATATATATATATATATATATATATATATATATATACATATATATATGTATGTATGCTAACACATTCCCACCGACTTTACGCGGATACACTCACTACGACGCATACACACACATACATACAGACATTATATTATATGCACAATTGGGAATATATATATATATATATATATATATATATATATATATATATATATATATTTATATTTACACATACATACATATTGCTTTCTCTTCGGATTTTCCTTTTTATATTTATTTCATTTTTTCTAATTATTTTTTTCTATGAATTCGCATATGCTTTTTGTACTGATAGATAGATAGATAGATAGATAGATAGATAGATAGATAGATAGATAGATAGATAGATAGATAGATAGATAGATAGATAGATATTTTAGCAAAATATATTAGTGGAAATAATGAGATTTTCAGATTTTCGTCTGTAAATTTGTCAGCAATATATTCTCCTCAATTGATCTTAATTATGAAAAATATATGCATCGTTGATAGATAGATAGATAGATAGATAGATAGATAGATAGATAGATAGATAGATAGATAGACAATTATTTTACATATTTCATTGATTTTTTATGTGATTGTTTCATACATTTTGAAATGTGGAATTGATTTTTTAATTTATTATAAGGGATCTCGTCAATATTCTTTTAATTTTTTTAATTGTTCCCCGTATATGATAATTAATCTATTAAATTCATAAAATATTGTGATGTAAAATATATCTATGTGGTCCTTTTAATTATTTAATTATGTGTGTCTGATTGCGATTATTTTTTTAAAATGAATCATAAAATTATCTTCAAAAATATTTCTCACACATCATATATGCCAACAGTGAAAATCTAACCTAAGATTATTTTGCATAATATCTATTAGATGATGCCCCAAATTAGGATGCATTGCATTTCTAACAAAAACTGCATCGTTTTTGTGTAAAGAGGAATTCACTTTCACAAATTATAATTGCATTGAACATATTCCTAATTAATTTACTTCACGGGAAAGACTCAGTTCTCTAATCTTGCCACATGTATAGGGAGGTACTATTTTTATATTGATTAGACATAAATTTTCTTTGTTAAATTATGCGTTTAAATAGATGATTTGTATTTGGAAACGAAAGAATAGTACTTCAAATTAAGGAAGCTGGATTTGATCTCTCTATATATTAAATATTCTAATTCTTTCAACTGCAAGTTGCGAAGTTTCCTAAAGTAAAATGTCAGAAACATTATACGCATACAAAGAGAATTAATTATTTTTTATTTATTCGTTTCTTTTTAAAAAAATGAACTTTTCAATTGTATATAATCTGCAAATCTAAAAAGAAAACACACCGAATAAATTTACATAAAGGAAATGATGAAATTGTTCAAGTTTAATCATGCTATTCTGATCACAGGATTTGGAAATGATGATGCTTTGTGGTGACATATTTTCGCATTACCCATGGCTCACATATTTCCAATATTTTAGCTTATGGCTTACATATTTTCATATATTTGGCTCTATGGCACAGAGTTTTCATATAATGTGTCATATGGCTCACATATTTTCATATTTAATGCTCTCAACTGAATCAAAATTATCAGCAAAAATCATTCTCATCGATAGCGTTACCGGTGGATTTTTTTCATTTGTAATTATAACAATAAAAGGGACTTTTTTATTTTTCATTATTTCTTAATTTCCTTGGACCCCATTGCCCGTTGTTGCAAACAATTTTCCAAATAATATCCCCCCTTTTGGATAATCCATTTTCCAGAGATACACTATCATCAAAAACTTTTTTTTCTATTCTCAGTTGTCGTATTCCTAAACTGTTTGCTAATCATTGCTATTCAATCCATAGATGGGATTAAGGGGAAAAAGATCAATTTATACCATCGTTAAATGTATTTGTGTGGCAATGAATGTATAAGAAACAAGACCGGAAGTAGAAGTCAGGATTAATTTTAACAAATATGTAAAACTAACTAATAGAATGTAGGTAAAAAGGACATTCCATCAAGAAACTAGAATTAAGGTTATATGAAGAGATAAAGTAATCATAAGTGCAGTAAAAAGAACTTTTATCAAATCCTATTTCATGAAACACATAAATTCATTGCTCTGGGAATCATAGTCCACGTTGTTTTTTAACCGAGGATCATTAGATCTTTCGGGTCGCACATCCTCCAATATTTGGATATCTTTTCGATATTGATCCGATATCGACTTGTGTGTCGGCCGCCATCTAAAACTCTTCTCTTAATGAAAGTCTATTCTAACACACAACAAATGAAATCCTTGTTTCGTTATAGTCCATTCACGATCAAATCCTGGATCTATGTTCTATAAAAACCGAATCAAAAGTGGTGAGCGTTTTCTTAGCAAATATACTGGTACTCTCAGTAACGATTTTTCATTTAGATTCCTGATGATAACTTATACTTGCGGCTAAAATGAAATAAGAAATAAACATGACTCATTAAATTATCAAATGCATAACGTGGGGAATTTGATACGATGCTATTAAAATTAATGAGTATAGCGAATTAACTGAGAATGTTCTCAAAAGTGGCCATGAATGTATAGGAATGTAATGAATCGGTAACTCTACAAACCAATATCATATGGACAAACCTGTTACATAACCAAACAGTTACATAAATACTTTATATTTTTTATAATTTTGTAAATGATTCTGTTTTGTGTGTGGATTACGGTCATATCATGTTGAAAGACTATTTCTTACAGTTTCCGGAAGATAAAAAACGTCACAGCCTCGTCATTACTTGGATTGGTTACCACTTGGGTATATCAGATGTTGTAGCATTGAAGGTTCGGGTGGTCAAATGGATAACGGTTCAAAACTGAAAAACGGAAAGATGAGTTTCAATTCCAGTCGGAATTGATATATTGACTTACGTGCATAAATATCCTTGGCAATGGTATGAATTCAACGCTTTTTGTCCCATCTTAGAGTAAATTAATTGGACATTCAACAGTACATCGTTATTATCTCCCCAACAATTATTAAAATCTAAAAAGAATTTCTAGCTTTATATAAACTGAATATGGTTAGTAGATCATAAAGAAAAGTAATCAATCTTTTTTAGTTTAACAATGTTTTGCAGAAGCAGAATTCAGACAATGACATTACATCTGATCTGTAAGTTTCCTAAACATAATCATAATACTTTTATCATTTTCCAATTATTCGCTTATATATTTCATGATTTACTGCCCATATCTACTTAATTGAAGTTTAATTTTATATTAATAGTATTACCATATGAACGCTTTGAATGTTATCGTTACTATTAGACTTGGTCGAAGATATTTACTATTTAATTAATTTTATTTTCATTTGAGTGATTTTCTTAAATTTCTACGTCTCAGAGAATATTGCTTCTCTTGGTAGGAACGGATTGAGTCCTTTTCTCATAGTTATTGTTTACCTATAATTTTACAGTTGTTTTTATAATTCCTAACGGATCAAATCTCTCACTTGCTCAATTTGTAACTCTTCTCAGCCAATTTGCTGTATTCTATTATAAGAATTTTGTCATCATTATTTTTGTTTTGTCGGAATTAAAATTCTTATTACTAATATCCGAATTCGTCTTCGTTTGACACTATATTTCTTCCATATTCGATACTTTTCAGATCTTTCGCTATATTCCCATATTGTTTTCTAGTTTACCAAATTCTGGAAGTTTTAACTCGTGATTTGCTGGAAATTGGATCCTTTTACTCTTGAAACAGCATTGTCTATTATCGACATGATTAGTGTCGCTTTTACTCGTCATTCCTGAGATCAATGGGGATATTAGTTTCATTCGTTTTTGGAACTCGCATTCAAACACATTATAATCAAATGTCTGAAGCAGAAGCTGAAGTACAACTGTTCACACTCAAACACAGTTCACTTTCTTATTTACGTCAGCATAGAATCAAATCATCTTGTCGCTCCTAGACATCTTAAAGAATTAACAAAAATAGAACAACCACATTTAGTTTGAAGTAAAACGATTGTGCATTATAATGGGGAAACCCAGAGAAAAAGTGATGTGGGGCCAAAGTCGGGACCACAGAAGGAAGACACGGAACACGGATTAGATGTAAGAAAGATATATTAACAACAGGTTACAAAGATACTGTAAGCGGAGCTTACTATATGTTAGTGTCCAACACTGGTAGTCATACGCGACTCTCATTCTCTCTCTGTCTCTAGTGTTGTGTCGCATACTTAATATAGACCTGGAAGAGTCTATTGTGTAGGTAGTTCCGGTCTCACAATAAAAAGAAACAAGAAAAATATAGGAGCTAAATCATTATTTTGTTTTTATAATCTTCGGCATATATCTTATCCTAATAACGTGTCTTCTCAAATAATCATGCATCAAGATTCTTTATGTAGAATTATGTTTGCAAAGCTAAAAGTAATTCTTAACGGAAAGATTTAAAATTTCTCATTTCAAAAAAGAAGGATATTTTGTCTTTTCCAATATATTCCTCGTCTTCGTGTTTTAACAAGTTCTGACCACTGAAGAACACATGAAAATTGCCAAATATTTAAGTGAATATAAAACTACAAGTATTTGCTTTCCACGTTCTATTTATATTGTATTACGGTTATTAACCAAACGATCTATGAAGATGATGAACAAGTTTGTAACTATTGCTTAATAAACAACCTTTCTGCTCGAAAACTAACACACTCAGGGCACTAGTAACTATTCCCTCTATATAAAGTTGGGCATAGCAAAACAGTCTTATAATGTCCATAAAACAGAGCGAACATTCGACAAAAATAGTAGTGGAAATGTGGATTCTTGCTTTGAATGAAGAAGTGTGGTCGGCCTGTATGCACCACATACTCCTGATTAAAGGAAAAATATCTAAACTGCTTTGAATACCAAGGAAAAGAGAAGAAACTATTTATATCAATAAGCCTGCTGCCGTTGCTTCATTATAATCCATTTTTTTCTCCATTGAATTCACTATTTCTATTGACTTCAATATGCTTACAACAAGATCAAACTTTACGATTCTATATAACCGACACCAAAGACAAGGACCACACTGAAAAAAGATTGTTAGTAAATTAGCAACTGAACATAAGAAAAGGTGGAGTGACACGTCTTCCAAAGTTTTCGGAGGACATAGTATATAAAAGAAAGAGCTGTAAATATATGTCTCTTCAAAAGTCCATTAATGTATGATTATGAAAAAAAAATTACTGAATATATAAATTATTAAATATAATATTTTTCTATGAGGCCAAGTGTTTCATTATCACCTAAAAGCCGACTAATATATAGTAGGATATCCAGAAAGTTCCTGACGATTTTATTACGTCATGTTCCAACACATCAGAACACGTCAAATGTATCGACAGATATATTATGCTTACTTTACCCATTAGGGCACACTTCAAACTATCTCTTGAGAAAAAAACTAAAATTAATTAATGTCAATTTTTCATTCCAATGAAAATGGAAGATCACGAGGTACATTTTAGACACTTGATGTTTTTTTACCGTAAAGGCAAATATGCCACGTAAGCAACAAAAAACACAAGTGGTGTGTACGATGAAGGAAATTTAGGTGACAGAACTGTAGGGAAGAGGTTCACTAAGATTAGAATTGGTGAGTGTTTACTTATCGATAAAGAAGTCTCACATATATATATATATATATATATATATATATATATATATATATATATATATATATATATATATATATATATATATATATATATATAATCTGCGAGAGTGAAAGCGGTAACATAGATAAACAATCAATACAATCAAATATACATAAACTCATATATATATATATATATATATATGTATATATAAATGAGGTATATAAGTACATATATATATATATATATATATATATGTGTGTGTGTGTGTGTGTATATACTTAGAAATACTATCTGCTATCAATAAAATAAATACAGCTATGCATTCATATGATATCTAACATAAAGTTTAATACACATGAAAATGCTTTATGTGTATATTTATAGAAAAAGTGTTAAAAGTAATTGACCTAAATAGATTTGGGAGTCGCCATTAGGTTTCTTGAAATACGGCATTCCATAATACTGGCGGTTTTAGACGTCAACAGTCGGCACGACACAAGGTGCCTAGTTTTTGCGGAGTGTCTTCACTTAGGAACGGTCTTTAACAAGCGCAGAAGAAAAGATGGTAAAGAGGATTAAAGTGATGGGATTTAGCCAAATAAACAAATGCCGGCTGGCTGAAAGCGAAATTGATGTCGCGAAATACTTCCCTCAACCAACCAGTCCTTTGAGTCTTAGCAAATTTTTTGTTTGTGTGCCTTGAATTAATTCTTTTCCTGTTGTTGACATCTTTTCACAAGTCCTTTAATCTCTATCCTTTAGGGACCCGCTTGTTTCCTTTTTGTATGCTCTTTCTCCGTTCATTTTTTTTATTCTCTTCCGTTAATATATTTGTTAGTTATTACCATTTGGTATACTGAGGTTTTACAATCCTGGCTTCTTAAACTTGGGCAAAATTCCTCTAACGTATAGCCATAGGTAAAAAAATGGCGTCGTTTGTATGGAAACCTCTTTCATATATTTGACGACATATTTCTTTTCAGAATTTCTTTTGTGTCTGCATTTCTGGAATCCGAAGTTAGCTTTATATTATATACATATACAACCATCTTTCTTGTTATTGTTAATCATAACAGTAAAAATAAGAACACCAGTCAGAATACAAATAATGGAAATTAAAATATCATAGAATTTGGAATCGACGTAGCATTTTGGCGCCATATGTTTACATTAATTCTTTAGATAATTGTACATCACGAGAACGTAGGCGATTTCCTTGAGTGTACGGGAGCATTACTTTCATCAAAGACAACACACACACACACGCACATATATATATGTATGTGTGTGTATGTAGGTATACTACTGGTAAACGATAAATATTTAAACATACAGTAGATTTATAGCGAATCCTGTCATCTTACGTGACGTGTTCTTTCAAAACTTAGATGATTATTGCGCTCTACAACCTCCTATTCCTTTTAATTCTAAGCAACCTTTATCCGTTTTGCAATCATCGCGCTCACCGTTCCGCTATCCATACACAGTAGCTCGTCAGGTCCTCTGCTTTCCCATTTCCATGTTTCCCTGTGATTGTCAAATTCTCCAAGACTTCCTTATTCTTCATGTGTCCAACAAATTTATAATGTATTTTACTGATTCTGTGTGTTAAATAATAGTTTCGGACTTTTTTTTTAGTGGCAGTATATTTCGGCTCAGACATTCTAAAGCTGACCTTCAATGTCAGATGTTAGACAAAATAGGGATGTCGATTTTGTTTGGTTGTGCTGAACGTGTGAATGTTAAAAAGACGGAAAGTGATTTCGAGGTGTTCCTTTTCTACACGTCATACAGAGTAGACGTGGTTATTTTGTGCCTCCGTAAACTTGCTCTACACTGGAGCTGATACAGTGACCACACTGGCTAGTTAAAATTGCACACGTCAATGTGTTTAAAGAAACAGATCAGTTTAAAGTCCCATTTGTCGAAGTTCTCATTTTACCTTTGAACAAACCAACTAGCGATCACCCGGTCGAAAGAAGAAAGAAAAGATACAAGGTTATGGAATCGTCCCCGTCAATGAAGAGACTCCCAGACGAGGGGGATATGCACCATGAGCATATGTGGTATTTGTTTCCATTTTCCTTTATTCTTCTTTGCGTAGTTTCTTCGCTCACGAAATTCTCACCTGCTTAAGTCAAACCACATTTCTGTTGCTTCCAGTTTTTCTCTTCATCTGTGGGGAAATTTTCCACCATTCAATATCATACTGGAGGTTTTCTATCACATATCAGTCCGAAACTGTTTTCTTTGTTTCTAACGAAGTTTATCCTGTTTTAGTACCTTGTTTAGCTGTCGGAATGTATCTTTTGCTAATCGAAAGCGCATTCGAATTTCTGTGTTGTATGTTCAATCATCTGTATTTTTGATGTTGACATCTCCAATTCGTTTACAAAAATCAACTATAGGTTATCATTATATATACCATCATCTAGAAAGTTTTTTAAGGCAGGGTTTGATGGTAATCTTGGCTTTCTGGATGACCGAATCTCAACACAGGTTGTGCAGGTAGTGAAACAGATATAGATGTTGAATATAAAATTGACCATCTAAGTTTAATTGAAGGGCAGTATTTTGCTCTCATATTCGCAGAAATACCATTCGGACAGGTGTGAATTTATTTCTTTACATGGATACATGATAAATAGCAGAGTATATTGAGTTCTCCAGCATTGGTTGGAAATCGTTTAAGAGAAGGGGTATTCTGGAGTGGAAAATGATAATAAAGAAAACGACTCTGTGGAGATTAATTATCAACTATGTGTCGAAGAGGATACCGTTAAACATACCACTCCTTTATATGTTGGATATACTGAGTACTTCGATTCGCAAACTAAAGCACTACACTAGATTGACAGCTAAGTCTCAAAGTGTCATTGGGAAAATTGATAATTTTAACCGTACGTTCTTTGCTAATATTCTATTCTTTTCACTTCTCAATTGTGAGACTCATTTCCTGCTTCGTTATTTCCT
This sequence comes from Acanthosepion lycidas, assembly GCA_963932145.1. Classification (NCBI taxonomy): domain Eukaryota; kingdom Metazoa; phylum Mollusca; class Cephalopoda; order Sepiida; family Sepiidae; genus Acanthosepion; species Acanthosepion lycidas. The sequence goes on from OZ010573.1 coordinate 141,356,847, forward strand.
CTCAACAACGATCTTGAAGAATTTAAATGCAATGGCAATCATCATCGTCCTTCTCCTTTAATCATCTTCATTGATTTTCCTCTCTATTACTTTGCTTACCAGCAACACCTTCCATTCATCTGGATGTCATTGTTTTGATCTGGGTCAAATATATATATTTTTTAAATCCCATTTAAAAAAAACATATGATAAACATATATATATATATATCTTATTAGTAATATTTCCTTTCTTTACATATGATCTTGGTTCTGCTCGTAATAAGAAAATATCTTTACATTGATTCTACATTCTCTTTCTTCTTTTGTTCGTCTGCCTGGGGCTAAATGTTTAAGTTGACAGCAGAATCATTGGAATATGAAGTGACAATGATTATTGTCAAATCACTATGACACATGTCTAGATGATTTCCTGTTGTTTGTTAATTAAGTCACGCGAAAACAAAGTGGAGATCGTTGATGTATTGTTTGCCAAATAAGAATTAATCACTTATGCCAGGAAAGCACATTATTCTTTCTACGTATTTCTATGGGTCGAAGAGAGAAAATGGCTAATTATAATCACAAAAGTAGAATTCCTTAGTAAGCGTTCTAGAATGATATTCAAATTAGAATTATTCCACGATAATATAGATCATGAATGAAAATGAATATCTATATATGAAAAGGTTTATTTTAAAAGATAAATAGTAAAAAATGGAAAATTAAAATTATAGTTCCATTTTTTTTAGTATGAGCCGAATCCTCTCTTGTTTGATGTTCACCCTTAATAGGCCTAAGAGGCAATGAAGGTAGAGCATTACTGAATGAGGTTGTTGTATGAGCAGTAAGAATAGGAAATAAGAAAATCACTTTCTGGGGATATGTTTTATATATGAAGGTTAACAAATGAATAAAATATTCAAGATTAGAGTTGGTGGTTCGTGAAGAGATGCCGAAAAATGAGTCGTTATTGTGAGGAATATTCAGTGGCAATAAAATCTAAACTGCTTATAATAAAGTTCGACACAATAGTGCTTGAATCCAGCTTTACAATGTGCAAATGCCTTGGCAAAAGCGAGTTTGTAGTCAATGAAGTTGTTGTTGCTGAGATTTCAGAAGGTTAATTTACTTTGAAATTCTTCCAGCAAGCGATAATATAACATCACGAAACTATTGTGACCAACTCATAAATCTCTAATGCCTATTCAAGAAAAAAAGTCGATTTTTGTAAATCAAAAGATGTCAGTTTCCATCAGAAAGACGTCATTTTTCAAAACAGACCCCCTCGCCGAAGCTTAAAGATTTGAAATGAGAAACCCTCCAGCACTTGGTGTATTTTCCATGCGTGGCTCCCTCGAATTTTCCTTTGTTCTGATTTATAAATAAGTATTTAAATGACAAAAGAATACCACTTTTCAGTCAGTCGAAAATTACTTCACAAACATCTTCCAATAAAGACAAAAAGTTTCTATAAAAATGGCATCAACAAACTTGTAGAACGATGAGTGACAGCTGATAAGAACACAGGAAACTAATAAATATTTTTTTTTGTGAATATGTTAAAATTATTTTTTAATTTTTTATCTAGCAGGAAATTGTGCGATAATAGAACTGAACTGCTATGTCGTCCTATTATTAAAGAGAAAGAATAGACCACTCACACATTACACACACACGCATCTATCTATCTATCTATCTATCTATCTATATATATATATATATATATATATATATATATATATATATATATATATATATATATATATAGTTGAATAATACATTTCAGATGCATCAATGGTGGTCTTCAGTGATGCACTGTGTTCATCGTCTATTTCTGGTTATGCTTCATGCCGGATTAAACAGAAACCCCGCCCTGATTCCAGAAGTCCCAAAACGGCTTCTTGATAGCGTCGTGTGACACACCTCGACGTTGTAAAAACAAAAAATCAAATACGGCTAGTAGTCCGACGGTTATTATTGACATATGTCAGTCAACTTCAGCCAATGAAATAAAGACCTTTTCATTCTTTCCTCCTATATAGTGATGTCTTTATGCTGCATCCGGTTTTGATTCGAGCTATTTCATCCTGGGATCCTTAACGACGTCAACTGGACTAGTTCTTGCATAGTTTTATCAAATATTTCTACGTTTTAAATACCAATCCCAGAATCGGTAACTAAAACTTACTACTTATATTACGGTTTCTAAAAAGAAATCATTATTCTTGCTATTATATAAATCTTTAAGTATGACCTTATAATCTTCATCAAACGAAATTAAAAAATATATATATATATATACGAACGTTCACGCCTCTCCATATAAATGTAGTAAATGTACTCACACGCACATACACATAAATATCAATTCTATACCCCCTTTAGATTATATATATATATATATATATATATATATATATATATATATATATATATAAATATATATATAAATATATATATATACAAATATATATGTATATATGTATATATATATATATATATATAAATATATATATATATATATAAATATATATATATATATATATATATATATATATATATATATATAAAAGTGAACATGCAATCGTCAGGCCACATATACTCTAGCATATGTGGCCTGACGATTGCATATAGCATGAAACAGACTGTCGCCTCTAAGTGTTGACTTCTATGTTCACTTTTATATTTACACACGCTCTATCTCTGATATTGAGCACTTTATTCCATAAATTTAGCAAACATTAAGACTATATTTCTTTATATATATATATATATATATATATATATATATATATATATATATATATATTTGTGTGCGTAGTAACATTTGTGATTTATGAAACGACAGATATTTTTTTTTATATAGCGCTCAATATGATTATTTAAATATCATTTTTTGTTTGTTTTCGCGACTTCGAAGTTTCTTTATGGTCCATTCTTCAGGGGGTAATGTTTTTAAAAACATAATCTCTTGAATGTTGGATTAACAAGTAACTTCAAAATCAGTGAAAACTATACAATATAGATATTTCATGTTAAATAAGTAATTTTTTATAACACACACATACACACACACACACACACATATATATATATATATATATATATATATATATATATATATATATATTATGCAAATATATATGCCATAAAAAAGTTTATTTGTATTTTTAATACGCTACACATGAAATAATTAAAAGGAAGCAATGGAGAACGAGTTAAGGTAACAGCAACAAGACCTTCAAACTCTGAATACATTTCTTCTTTTTTCTCAGTTATCTAGGTTTCAACCTGAATTGAGTAGAAAATTTAGTGATCTTCAGGCAAATTTAAATGCCAGAGCGCATTCATACGTGGGTACTCCCGTTTTCTTTGTGAATTCAAATGGGAAAAATTAAAAAAACGTCGGATAATCAAATCACTCCGTCATAATAAATCATTGTTTATTACGAATCATTTGAAAGGCTCAGGCGTTATTACTGATTTTACGCAGAATTTCACGTTCACTAAACCAATATATTTACTCCTTGGATATTTCTAGCCTAGTATTTCTAAAACATGCGTACCTATTAATGAGGATATTGATATATGAGATGACGTGTTATATCGTAGACAGTTGTCCCCTCCTCCTATTTTGGAGCATCTGTTTTGTCGAAATTATGAAATTTCCCACGATGTTAGTTTAATTCGGTTTTGAAGACGGCATATATAGGCAAATTGATCGAATCTCAATGGGTTCCCATGCAGAACCCATTTTGGCTAACATCGTTTTAGGCCTGCATGAAGAGAGCTTATTTTTTGATCTAATAGACTTGATGCGTATTATCGTTTTGCCGGTGAAACTTTTTGTCTGTTCAATAGCGAAAATAAAGTGGACCTTTTTTTACGTCCCTTAACGATATCCACCCAGCTCTTAAATGTACACAAGATAAGAAAATGAACTCTCCCTTTCCCTTTCTTTATGCCTTGTTTCATAGAACTTCATCGTGTTTTCTCATTTTGGTTTATCGAAAACTGACGTTTACTTGTTTGTGTAAACTTTCGGACGCTTTTCATCCCATAAGACGTGAAATAATTTTAATTAAGATCTTTAAGGCCTTAAAGAACTTTTCTAAAACCAAGCTAGATCATGAGATTAGATTTATTAATACTACTGACGACATTGTTTATTCTTTAAACATTGTCCAATCCGTAATTACATATAAAATTTAGGAGTTAAATAAATCAAACCTGCTTCAGTATAGAGATGTAACCCGTACCTACGTCTTCCTGAGCTAGATAATAATAGTGACAGATTTGCTAAACTGGTTTCCATAGAGGTTCGACAATTTTACATTGCATCTAATACACGTGTGATTTTCTCTGCTAAAACACTCTTTTCATTCATACGCAAAGACGATCTTCCACCACACCATACTATTTACTTGACTTATTTATTTAAATTTCGTTCCAGTATGCACTACTTAGGAAGAACACCTGAATGGCGGAATAAAAAGATTAAGCAACACGCGCCTACAAAAATCTGGAACTCTAATTATACACCATCAGAAGTTTTGACCAATACACACAAGTCTTCAATGCAAAACATCTTATAAATAACAGCAATTGTGATGTGAATTTCAGTGTCCACTTGTTTACCATCATAAGCATCTCCCACTCAAATTACCACTTGGAGGCCATATATATTTCATCCCTGAAACCTTCAATCTGTAAACAGAAGGATGTTGTCCATGATCTCCAATTAATTTCCCTTTAATTTTTTCTTATCTTATTTTCTATTCCTTTTTGTTGCTAATATATACATATTTATTAACCTCGATTTACCACTTCTGAGTCAGGTTCGAAACCGGTTAGCTAGCTTTACCCGTTTTGTACAATATATGTATGGAGTAATGGATTGAGGAATCGGAGAGCCGAGTTCGAATTCCAGTCGAATCCATTACAATCACTTACGTGCTAATACTCTTGGCAAAGGTTTGAATCCTCTCCTTCTCCCCCCAGCTATGGGTAAATAGCAAGACAAACTGGGTTCTATAGCCTTGGATGGCAACTGGTCTTGGAAAAGGACAACTATGAATTCAAACCCGGAGTGGAGCCCTTAAGGCGGATGGACGGCACTTTGTGCTACTTTCCGGCAACTCCTTCAGCCGCGGTCGTACCAAACTGTTGGGGTTTATCCTCTCCTTTCGAATCTGCTAACAAGGACGAGAGGTGGAACTAGACGACTGAGCAGCCCTAGTCCTCCATATATCCCGCCCAGGCTCGTAGCGCACCGCGCTACTTCATCGTCTCTCAAGACGGACGCATGTCGACGACGACGACGATATGTACACTATTATCGATGGGCGAAAGCCAATACTTAGGAGAGTTTTTAAAAGTTTTTGTTCGATTAACCAATATTAGTCTCTTACATAGGTTTGTATGTCACAAACCCACACAGGCACACACACACACACAGAGGCACACACGCGCGCGTAATCGGCAGTGTCGATTCCTATGATAATTATTTTTACATCTGCAACCGCCCAATCTTCGGCCATTTATAAATTTCATCACACACATTCATACATACATACATACATGCATACATACATACATACATACATATGTGTGTCTGTGTCTGTGTGTCTCTGTGTGTGTGTCTGTGTGCAAATATAAAAAAAGCACAGAAAAGAAACGTTAAGTTAATAATCGAAAGTTCTTTAATATTTTTTATTTTATTTTTAAAAACAGTATTCGCTATATAAGTAGAGCCTAAATTATATTATAGACTAACATGTAATAGGAAAATTAATTACAAAGTGGAAAAAATAACTATTTCTCGTTAGGCCTTCATATCATTCATACTGGCGTGATTTTTGCGTTGTTGAGGTGAGGCGAGGCTGAAATTATTTCTTAACGTCATCAAATATCGCCCGGTGGTTAATAGGAACTCAGCCAATAAACGTGAAGTTTTTTTTTCAAGAACCTGGGCGTGAATTAACTTTCTATAAACATTCATCCTACTAAATTGTTTTTTTCTTTTAATGAATTTTCCTGACATTTTTTCTGGTATATACATATCTACATATAATTTTCTACGAAAAGGAAATCATCCAGACTTCATACAAAAATATATTTAATAAAATAAATTTAAAATTCTCACGCTACCCGCTGTCCTTCATGCGCATGTGTAGTCACATAACGTGACTATCAGATTAGTCAGATGAAGTCATAAAAAAGCTTCATACGAAAACTTTTTACACATTGTCATAGTTTTTTTCCCTAAAATTGTTTATGAGATGTAATAATATATCATTTATACACACACATATTATATATAGATATACATTTGCACATATGCATATATATACATATAGAGAGGTATATATATATATATATATATATATATATATATATATATATATATATATATATATATATATATATAAGGTCGGAGTAGGTTTGTATAATTTATTACCCGTCTATTTGTCTATTTCTGTTATTCTCGATCGTCTAACCTCTGTATTTGTTGAACACAGTTGAACTATCGATTTTGTCGCAATTATGTAGTTACAAACCTCACGGGTCCAATTCTTCGTAACTTTTCAAAATAGTTCATGCATATTTTTAGTGTTACGTATTGATAGTTCCATTCGAAAATGTAAATAACATGTGTTGATCAAATTAGAAGACAGAATAAAGCTTGGCGAACTGAAGTCGTCTCTCTAATTGATATTGTTAGTGTTATTCACCTTCTTAAAGGTTACGTATAATTTGTCCGCATTCAAGAAGAAGAAAAAGCGAATATAAACTAAAGAAATAATAAAACGAATTTTCATCTTTAATTAACTTCTATTTGTTGAGGGTTCAGTATTCAAGATGTAAATTCTGTATTTTATCAAAGGACAATTTTATCGAATTTTGTGTGACGTGGATATTTTAATTATTTAACTTTCATCTTATTTACTAATTAGCGAAGGATTTTATTATAGATAGTTTTTTTTTTCAATTATTTCTTTGAGATTGTTTATTTCATATATAAAATCTTTTGGTTACAATCCCACTTAAGATATTTATGTATAATGTTCTCTATTGCATAATAATAACTATGACACGACTCTGATATTGTGAAAAATATTTGCCAAATACAAATTCTGGGTAATTAGTGAGGGCTTTCTGAATATGCGCTCTATCGAAGTGATGTCCCTCATATTATTAGGATACATAACGCAGAACAGTTAATAATAAAAATGCGTTTTAAATATAACAGTAAGAATTCGATTGCATTAGCAAACGAGTTAATGATAGCACTTTGATTGCTCAAATGTCATTATTTTGGTGCTGAAAATGTAGTTACCTATCAAAGTCGCCGGCTTAGGCGAATATATATAGAAGCCGTGTGTTGCCCAGACCACATGGCCCACCCGCTCTCGGCTATATCGACAAGATTCAAAGGAATACAGACCATTACAATTGGGGCCAGTTCGGCTGAAAGTGCTGTCCGTAGTTTGTCAGTATTGAGAGCCAATCGCCTTCTGGGCTCCAGTACAGTCTATTTCTGGATTTACATCCAAAGTATTTTCTTGTTTGGATATGGCCGCAAGGGAGTGGAGGTTTAATGACGAATTTTACTTCCTTTTGATTTCCTGTCTTCCATTGTTGACCAGTTCTATCTACACGAAGCAGCTATAGTTTCTTTCGTCTTCTGCCGCATGGAGGTAGGTTTAGTGGTCGTAGGCTGTTTAAAACTCATGGCATGGGACAATTTTATAGACATTGCAACATGCTCCCACTTACAATCGATGCTGACACTCTTTCGAACAAATATAATGTAAATACATAAATATTATGGGCACGTGACCGAGTTCATAGAACGTCGAATTCTGACGATGAGATCCGGGTTTGAATCTCTCAATGGTCGATTTGTCAGAAAGTAGTTATGTTATCGGTCTTGAGGGGTAGAAAGTTCCTGAAAATCTACCAAGGGATGATTCAAGCCGTGTGAGTGAAACTGGATAGACCATGCCCTTGGGTGGCGTCAATATCTGTAGAAGTCACATGACATCTTAGCCGAGGGACTGAGCGTGCTAGATAACACGCTCTTTCCCAGAAGCTGTAACTAAGGTCTGCTCAGCATAGTTGCGGTATAAACCAAACATTTGCTCTGTGTGTGTTGAATAAACACTAATACACCTGAGTAAGCGCCTGCAATAGGGATTGGCTAGTCGCCCTAGTATACAGGTATATCGAATGGCCTGCTATATACATCTATACATAATCACATACATTATGTTTGTTAGAAGTTCCCTGAAAAATTAAAGTTCTTTTTTTTTCAATATCTTCTCCTTTTATGTACCGGGTCTCTTCAGGACGTAGGCGATTATGTTCCTCCACATCTCCATGTCCTTTGCATCTCTTCATAAAGTTTGTAACTTTCTTATTTCACCCAAACTCTGTTCTGTCATGTATTTCGTCAGGCCCATCAAGGATGTTACACGCCGCTTTCCCCAGTTCCTCTTCCCTAAATCTAACCCCGTAAGTATCACATTTTCAAAGCCATCCATCCTAATTACGTTCCCCCAATATTTTAACCGCTTATTTCTCTTTCTATGTTAGCTTTTTGTTTCCATTCTTCCCAAAACCTCATTTTCGCTCACATATTCGGCCCATTCCAGTCTCAGTATATTTCCCTAGAACCACATTCTGTTGCTTCAAGTCTCTTCTTCATATTTGAGGAGATTGTCCAGCATTAGCTGCCATACAGGAGAATAGATATCACCTAACTACTCAATACTCTCTTCTATGTTTCCAAAATTGTTTCTGCCTCTTAATACTCTGCTTAGCTTTTAGAATGCATCTTTGTCCATACTAATACGTCTTCGGATCTCAGTAACGCAGATTCCATCCACTGTTAAAACATTCGCTAGATATTTAAATTTCTGTACCTGCTTGATGCTGGTATACCTTTTCTGTAATTTGCATTTTGTGCTCAACCTTTTGCTGATTACTATGCATCTATCTTGTAGTTCATCCTTATTCCCTTCTTCTCGCTCTACATTCCTAGCTTCTATAGAAGCTTTTGCAGTTTTTCCAGTGTCTGCTATCAGCAATGGGTCATTTGCATATCTTGTATTGTCAAGATTGTGGCCTAATAATGAATCCTGGTAGGTATTCCATTTCTCTCAGAATTGCTTCGCTGTATAGGTTGAATAAATCCATTGAGAAGACACATCGTGGTTGTACACCTTTTTCTATTTGTTGTATATTTGCTGTACTCATTTTCTGTCCGTATGCAGACGTTTTACTGATAATATATATTGTTGATTATTCTAATATCTTTCCCGAATATATCAAGATTACTGAGCAGCTCTAATATATCATTTTCACGTATTTTGTTGAATGCTTTTGCGTAATGTATAAAATAAAGGAACACGTCATTCTGCTTTTGTATTACTATTCCTTATAGCATTCTGAGCATAAATATCGCGCTAATTTTTCCAGTGTCTATCATGAACCCACAGTGTTATTATTCTATCTCTGGCTTCCTAAGTGCTCTATTAATCAGAATTCGGATGATGAGTTTTGTTATGTGGCTCATTTCGTTGATTGTCCTTTGGTGCTCGCATTCATTTGCAGATGGTTTCTTAGGTAAAGCCATTAAAAAAAAAAGATTCCGGTTGTTATCACTGTTGTAGATTTAATGTATTATTTCTGTGATGTTTTCTATCTCGAAATCGTCCAAGATTGCTTGCATCTCTATTACAATTCCGTCTGGCCCTGCCGCTTTGTTTCTGTTCATTTTGACCCGTGCAGTATCTACATCGGTTTATTAATATTTCCGGGACCTCCTCGTTACTTGTGTGTATTGCCAGTTGTTCTCTTTCGTCATGGAAAACTTCACAGATATATTCTTTCTATCGCTGCGGCAGTTTTTATTTCTTTAATATAAGTGTTCCGCCCTTGTATTCTATACAGACTGTTGACGGACATGTCTTTTTACAGATAGTTCGGTTATTTTCTATACACATTTCTTTTATCTGTGATAGCGATATATAATATTACATAAAGAAAAATAATAGGAAAAATGGTCAGTCGCAAAATTATCGTACATAAATAAAGAAATACAAATATCAAAAGTTAAATAAATCTGGAAACGACATCAGAAAGAAAAGAAACACAAATAGAAATTGTTATTTAAGCGTAAAATAAAGGTAAAGTAAGAAGTCAGTGTTTCTAACGAACGATAAAGATAGACTATGCTATTTGGCAGTATTAAAATTCATAAGCGTAACATTATGTAAGTAAAAACAGTTAAGTAGAAAGTAAAAAAATAAAAATACGAAATATCATCTTGCGGATAGAAATAAATATTACATATATAAATACACGTAGAATAATATAAACAGTGTATATAAGTACAACTTAATACAATATATATATATATATATATATATATATATATATATATATATATATATATAGCAACTGGAATTAAATATTAGGAATTTATAATAATAAATCATTATATTACTTTTAAGCAATATTTGTATTATCATTATCAGATAAATTAAAATCAGTAAATTTCTTGAGCTTAGTGAAAAGTCGACTTATCTACCTGTGGACAGAATTCAAATTCACAACAATAAAATTACGTTCGTACACACAACTAATATATATATATATATATATATATATATATATATATATATATATATATGGTTTTAGTAAGCTAATATTCGTTAAAGTAAATGATATTATAGAAAGAAGTTGTTTTGGGTCAATACATTTTATCGATTTAAATTACCAAATTTAGAACAATTCTCCTCAGAGAAAGAGAAAATTCAATTAGAAAATGTTCAATGTTCAATTCGAATGAAATCTGTTCCAAGCTTTCTACTGTCTTCAGCCATCATCAGGTCGAGACAAATGGTGAGCTTCGTCGAACTAGAGAGTGTATGGACATCGGTAAGTTATAACATGTGTAAGTGTAGATGCATGTGATTTTGTATATGTGTGGGTCTATGTGCTTTTCTATGTGAGTGTGTGTACATGTGTGTCTGCTTGTGTGCGTGTATATGTACCTTTGATGATGCGGGATCTTAAATTCTAGTTGTTTTTATCTAGAGATGGGTGTTATTGTTTTATATGTATGACTTCACGAATCACAACTCCGTTTTTACTGTAAGATTTTTATCTTATATTTGTATTGTATTTGAATCGTTCTATAATGATACTGTGATACATATCGAGCTTATTATTGTGGTGTCTGCAAAAAGAATCACTTCAAATTTTACCTACGTTACAACACACTTCGCTTACGTCACTACTGTAATCCTGCTGAGTTTATTTCTACTTTAAACATTATCTGCATTCAGCAATATCATGAGATGAATTTGATATTATTACGTATTACAATTATTTCCGCTTTGATTGTTTTTTGTGATATCGCTATATGTCGTGTGTCTTCAGTAAAGGATCAATGATGGTTTTCCAAATCTTCCTCTGTGTGTGTTTTTATAGCAGTACTTCATTTGTTAACAATCATTGTGTTTCACCATAAATCATCTCCAAATTCTTCAGTTGATTACTCTCTTCTGTAATCTGTTTCTTTTATCGTCATGCATGTTAAATTCTACCAATTTTTTTGATAATTACAATGCCCCTAATATTTCCAAGTGTTCCTCATAATTATTAAAAAGTAATTACTATTCTCCTTCGTAATATCTGCTCTCTTATTTCTGCTACCATGACATATTCTTCTGTTTCATTTGTTGGCCAAATTATGAAGCAATCTCATGCATATATCGGTGGAGAATTTATATAGAAAAACAGAACGCTTTTATTAATTTCTAATACACTTTTCGGTCGATTATTAGGTTTCTAAAATCAACTTTTGCTATTTTTCGCATTCATTTGTCTAATAACCGTCTTCTGATATAAATGAATGTATAAAAGATTTTATTTACTTGTTTACTATTTATATACAAAAAGTGAGGGTCTCCAATACGTAACCCTGAACTTAGACTTTGTCTCTTCATTTCCTGACAAGGGTGCATCCCGTCTTCTCAAAATTAATGGTTAATCTTATATTCACGCGTTGCTCGTCTAGGCGAGTAGTTTATTTCCGCTATCTTTCTGAATGAGCCATAAAACGCAGTGACGTCTCTGCTGCGTCTGCGGCAAATGTTATGTCCTCCGATAATAAAACCTGGCAGGTCTTCTTGGATAATACAGAAAAAAATACACTAAAAGGAATTAAATTTTGGGACTGCTAAATGTAAGTGCGTATGTACGGTATATATTCATGAATGTCGTGGTAGAATTACTGAACTATGTTCTGTTTTAATGAGAATAAAATACACGATTGATGCCTTAAAGTTACAGAAAAGAAGACACCGCCTGTTAATTTATCCGTTTACTTCGAATGAGATGATTGAAGTTAGGTTTTTATTATAATGGCTGTTCATGGCAATTTTGAAAGCATGTTATATGTATATCTATGAGTAATGATGGATGATAATACAATGGAATCGTAAATATATAATACAGTTAGTAAAATTTATAATATAGTTAGGAAAATATTTACACTTTTATGTTCATAGATGTCTCCTGAAAAAACATTACATATATATATATATATATATATATATATATATATATATATATATATATATATATATATATATATATATACATGTGTGTGTGTGTGTGTGTGAGTGCGTGAAAAGTGTGTGTATATAAATATAAATAAATATATATATATATGTATAATTATTTATATATTATATGCGCTGTACTTATTAGAAAGCGCTCAATATCAGAGATAGAGCTAACATATATGGCTGGATAGATGTGAGCTTGTGACCCTGGGTTTTACGCTTTAGCGACCGTCAGACAAACTGATTAATTTTAAAAAAAATTGGTTTTATGTAGATTGCGTGTATTGGTGTTATTGTGGAAGTGGTGGGGGAAACTTCGTCGTTTTTTCATCGTACTGACGCAAACATCGATGTATGCAGACACATATACATACTTGGTCGTCCGTCGGGACTCATACATATATAAACATATGTGGGCAGTTTCGGATATGACATATGTATGTATACGGATGGTGTTGTGTCTATACATACGCATTTGTATGTTGAAATTTAAAGATTGCAAGTGTGGCGGAAATGTCTCGTGAATGTCTCGTGAATGTATACATGTCATTTTTTTTTACCGTTGAATAATATTTCCTCGCATGTATGTATATACGTGTGGTGGGGTTTGTGTGAAATTATGATAGTTAAAAATTATTATTATTTATATTTATTTTTAAATTTTGAAAAAATGGCGGTTTATTTGTTATATTTAAAGCTGGTTATTTGTTTGTTTTTGACAGTGTATATGTAACAGGTAGTAATGTGTAATCCTTATTGTTTATTTATATGGTGATGTTTAATATTTAATATGCTGGGTGAGAGGGTCGTTTGATTTAATAACGGGTCTATATGATATGATGTGATAGTAATGTTGCAAGGGATTGTAGGCAATGATAATATAATTAGCTAATAGTTATTGTAAATTGGTAGAAATTGTAAATTGGTAGAAATGATTAGTAACGGTGGTGGGAGAATGATGAAACCATGAATGTAGTTATAGTGGTGGTAGCTAAAGACTGGTTGTTGGTGTTTTATTTTATTTTATTTTGTTATATGTATCAATTTATTTTGGTATAAATCCTGATAATAGGTATTCTGTGTAAAATTATGGTAGTTGAAGATTGCTATAATATTTTAATTTTTAATTTACAAAAATATTATTGTTTATTATATTAAAGCTCGCTATTTCCTTGTTTATTTGTGACTGTGTATATATGGCTGGTAGAAATTTCAGTTTGTAATCCTTATTGTTTTTTTTTTATGGTGGTATTAAATATGCTGGGAGAGGGGGTAGTATAAGTTAATAATTATGGCAGCTTTATATGGTAATGTTAGATAATGTGTGATAGTAATACGTAAGGTGGATGGTGGAAATAATAATATAAGTGGTTAATATTTATTGTAAATTGTTAGTAATGTTGGTGGGAGAATAATAAAACCTATAAATGTAATTACTGTGGTGCTAGCTTGAACAAAATGTGCTTGTTGCTGTTTTATTTTATTTTATATTTATTTGTTTATTTTTATTTTATGTATTATGAATCCTGTTAATGGGTGTTTATTCTGATGGTTATATATGGAAATTATATCTGATCTTATTGTTTTAAGGTGTTAAATATGCTGGGGGAGTAATATGCGTTAAAGATTGTAGAGGATTTATAATAGTAGGTGTGATGTGTAAGTGATGGTGCTGGGTGTTGGTGGTAATGATAATATTATTAGTTAATAGTTATTGTAAAGTGGTAAAAGTGATTACTAATGGTGGTGCAATGATAACAATGATAGATGCCATTATTTTGATGGTATCTTGAAATTAAATTGTGATTGTTGGTGGTTTGTCTATTTTATCCGTTTGGTAAGAATTCGGATAATAGGTACTTGTTCTCATGCCTACATTTGGAGATCATCTCTGATTTTTTTGTTTAGTAGGTTCTTTTGCGGTTTGTGTAATATTATTGCTACTTTTTCGTGTAGGCAAAGTAGGCATTTTTTTTGTAATGTTGCTGTAGGCAGGGGCTTTTTTCAATATTTCCCGACTTATTGTTGGTGTAATATTATTGTCTTTTTGCTGCCATATGTATGTAGAAAGTGTCGTGCTGTTCGAATATTTTCTGTTGGTGAATGAAAGTTTGTGATTGTTATTCCTCATCTTGAATGGACCTTCGGTGGCAACGATGTAGTGCATTATGTTGTTGTTTGCACTAACCTTGGCCATGTATATTGTGTTTTTAAGTTGGCAATTTCCCTGGAGTGAACATTAAAAATAAAAATAAATAATAATAATTTTTAACTATCATAATTTCACACAAACCCCACCACACGTATATACATACCTGCGAGGAAATATAATTCAGCGGAAAAAAAAATGACATGTATACATTCACGAGACATTCACGAGACAATTCCGCCACACATCTAATCTTTAAATTTCAACATACAAATGCGTATGTATAGACACAACACAACTGTATACATACATATGTCATATCCGAAACTGCCCACAGATGTTTATATATGTATGAGTCCCGACGGACGACCAAGTATGTATATGTGTCTGCATACATCGATGTTTCCGTTAGTACGATGAAAAAACGACGAAGTTTCCCCCCACCACTTCCACAATAACACCAATACACGCAATCTACATAAAACCAAAATTTAAAAAAAATTAATCAGTTTGTCTGACGATCGCTAAAGCGTGAAACCCATGGTCACAAGCTCACATCTATCCAACCATATATATATATATATATATATATATATATATATATATATATATATATATATATATATATATATTATGTTGGGAAATGTGTTAATTAACTGAGTGATGTTAATTCAGCCATGCTAACTTCGAAGATTCGTGGGATATTGGCGAGAGAAGCTTAGTTAAGTTCATTCACAGTTTAGATATCCGACTAAAATAACATAATGCTCCAACAAGACAATAATAAGCAAAAACATAACATATTGGAAGAGATTTATATCAGAGAATTGTGCTCAAAATTAAATAATGTCAACTACGAATATAGGAACAAAATTATTAAATGATTGTAGAAGCACAATTTTCTATAAAAATGCTAAAGGAAAATACTACAATTACAAAAATAAATGTAAAATAAATCACATATATTACTTCCCTTGCATTCAGTCAAGAATATTTTCAATCTACTATGTTAACGCACAACACATAAAAACATATTCAATACTTGAATGTGATCTCAGATGAGAATGAAAGTAGAGAGATCTGAATCAGATAAGATATATGTTTCTTTTTTATGTCCTATTAATATAAATTAACCCATTATAGCTTTTTTTTTAATATACAATGGTTAATTGTTTCACTAGATATATTTTGAAGTGCTCCTTTGAATCTAGCAAGCACATCATTGAACTTGGTACTTGAATTGTATTTTCTTCCACCCTCAGCTTTTGTGATAGCCCAAACGAGTTCCATAGGTTAAAGATCGGAGTGGTAGTGAGAAATAAAACCACTTCATGTCCAGCATTTTCGCCCATGTTGCATTTAATTGGTTTGATAAACAACGGTAATTTTGAATTGTATTCCATAACACTGATTTTGAATAATTATTAGAATGTCGAATATTACAATTTTGGCAATATTTTATTAATTCATTTTTTTACTTGTTTTTTTAGGAACATCTTCACGAAAACACATGTGATATTATGAATTGTCCAATATGATAAGACATTTTTTCATTCCATTTTCATCTCATGTTTTCAGGAACTTAGAGATCCAGTTAAGGACATATTGGTTATCGAACATGCCGTGATAATCCTTTACATCTTCAAATACATCGATAGATTTTTGATCAAATGTGGTAATTTATAATGCTTTCTTCTCAATTCTTCTGGAACATTTGGATCCACTTCTCGAGTAGTTTCTATAGAAAAATATCTGCCTCCTTTATGCCGTCAAATAGGTTCTATATAGCTGATATTGTTAGGGTTATATAATGAATCTTCATGTCTTCAATAATTGGGATGAATAAAATTTGCATCTAGGTAAACATTACTCATATTATTATTTTTTTAAATATACTAATTCAATCTTATTTTTCGGATAATTCTAAATCCATCTTATTTTTTTTCTCTATGATCTCTTTTGTGTCCGCATTTTCGTAAGGATCTTTGGGTAGTTCTTAAGTTTGCTTAAAAAATCATGTTTTCATAATTTTCATCACAAATTAAAATAGCCACGAGTTAGAAGAAAAAACATATACCGTCCTACGCGACGGTCCTCCTTTTTGATAAACTTCTATCTCGCTAAAAAGAGCTTATTTCAAATATTGCATCATATGATATTTATTCCTTTTATATCAGGCCATATCCATGGGATGCTAATAGAATGATCACAAAAAATAATTCATGTATCATTAACAATATTTTTGTTATGATTTAAGAGATAAACCGCTCGTTCATTTGAATTGACATGCTTGGCTTTTCTTCCACGACCAACTTGCCTTTTTTTTTATTTTCATTTTCTGCTCTAATTTTGCTTTGAACTTATATTATATCCATTTTTTCTTCGTTACATGTAATAGAACATCTATTCATTTTTACGAAATATGCTTCTTCTTCATAAACAATTTTAGATTTATACATTAATTCTAAGAATTGTTACTATAGTATTTGTTGAAAAAGAAATTTCCTGCCAGATTTATAGATATTATCCATAACTACATGCACAAGAATTCCGTTTTTAATAAAAGTTAAAAAAAAATAACAATAAATACGTAAAAAATGCTTATTTTGCCGAAAATTAATTTTGACTCAATGGTCGTCTTTAAAGAGCGGGCATAGACGTAATTAAAATAAGGAAGTGGCATGAATAAAATATCTTTTTGAACGAAGTTGAAAGCTAAATTGTTAATTCTTCCTGACAGCTTTTATTTATAAAATAAATTTCAAGTCCATTTTATATGTTCACTGTTTACTCATTCTGGATGTTTGAGATGAATACTTATTATTCTTTTCATTCTTTTTATTCGGACTATTTTCCTCCTCATTGTTGTCCTTATAACAAGTTTTCGATCGTTGTGTACTCCGCTCTTCCTCAGCCATATATCGCTCTGGCAAACACAAATGAAATTCCGATCTGAATCCTATACTAAAACCACGGGGGGTTAGACTGTTCTTGTTTCAATTCTCATGTCAAGGGGTATCTCTTTTTTTCTTATTTTTTGAAGCATTATTTATTTCGATAAGCCTACTAATTGGTCTTCAAGCTTAGCATATGCACTGATTGTTTCAGTGGTCTAAATACTAGAAAGGGAAACACACAAGAGAGTTAGACATCGGAAAGTATCGGTCCATAAGCTAGGCTATGACGAACTCACTAGTCGTCCTAGCATAGAAAGAAATAGAATACGTGAAACGCTAAGAAATAAAGAAATCCAACTAACAAAAATGTATCAACAGAAGGAGATGCAATCGAAAATATAGTGGCAGCAGGAGTCATAACATGACTGTACCAATCAGCAATGAAGGTTATGTTACTTTATAGCTTACTTTAGAGAATTGGTTAAAAGCGGTGGATTGTGCAATTGGTGAAACAGTGTGTACTAGCGCTAAGTAGAAAGCGATGATCAATATCTGAAGCGTTCTAAATAAATTAACAACTACACGATATCACTGGATATGAGAACTGAAAAGAGAACAATGTGGATTAAATAAACTTTTCAAATTAGAATTTTGTCTGTTTCTATTTTATTTACGAATATTTAATAAGTTCTTATTATATTTCAATATACATATTTCAATCTTATATTTTTAATCAGGCCTGTAAATTATTTAATAACATTCATAATATATTGTCCTATCCATAGATAGGGGTTTGCTTAATTTTGTTCTCGACCTGATCCACTCCGTAATCAGGAGAAACTCAGGATATCATTTGAAAGGGCAACTTGACTATATTTTATGAGTTGACAGGCAACATGCATGGAAGCACATATTTCAATGGATATTATATAATGTGGATTTAATAATAGTGATTTATTTTCGCAATCACACTGCTTCAAGTCTTTTATCCCTATAATAATATAACTGTAAAGACAACAATAAAAGTCCTGAGCGCTCCCCTTGTACGAGAGGCAATCGGAAGTTTTCCAGGGTGTACGTTCTGTGATATAACTGTTCCATGGAAATACAGAGATGATTAATTATTTGAGGATATTTGCCTGAATTTCGTAAAAGTTGCATAAGTCATGAAAGAAGAGATTTATTTGAGAAGAAATTGTCAAGAAGTGTGAAAGGATTCTTCTTGAGGAATCTGCTTAATGAATATGCCGTTGACATTGATGACTGCTACAATATTCGGTCAGAAACAGATGCCCCGATCAGATGATTAACTTCACATGACTACGCCTCTTACGTACTAGTACAACGGATTCTGGTTTCGATAAATAGGAGGACATACGTTTTCGGTTTCATGATCGTGGAGAGTTAACTCATCTTTTCTTGTGTCATTTGGCCTGCCGAGACAGCACAGTTATGTTCGTAGGTGTACGGTCTTCTTTTGACCATACTCTCTATCTACATTCCCACGACTCTCCACTAAACCTCCTTATAATCAGCAGAATTGATTCTTGGGAAAGAACTAGGTCAGGGATTACGTCTCTCTCCTTGATCAGAATCATCGCACCTACCGGAATTTTTGTGTGGACGGCCGTTGGGACATCTTTAGTGTTTCTGCATAGCCATCTGTCAGTCGTTCGATAGACCGTTTGATCCTGATCAAAGCATTCCAGTCTTTTAATATTTCATCTTGATCGACAATCGCTTTGCGCGGATCAAACGCTTTTCATTTGTATTTGCAGACATGAATTGGCCGTTCCGTATCACATATTCCTTTTATCGAATGTCTATAAGCACAAATCTTCTGCTAGAGTTCCTTCAAACCACTAGTGTCTTAGCAATGGCGTTAATTGACTTTCTGGTGTTCTTATCGATAGTTTTCGGCACATTGTGTTTAAATTTGGGGGTTCCGATGGCATTGGAACCCAAGGTATCATTTCAAGTTTGGCTGCAGCTTTAGAATTGCCAACAACGTCTTCCAGCTCATTTAAAACCTTGACAGCAAAGCCGGGAAAATTACAGGAATCGAACAATCTTTAGATAACTATGCTCTGCCTTCAAAACAATCATTACAGAGTGGCTTTTCATTTTTATCATGATTTATCTGAAAAGAAATGATAATCAAAACAATTTATAAGAACCTTAGGTCTACCAAATATGTGTCTCTCAAGAATCCTCTAAATTCCAAGTAAACAGAATAAATCTGACAATTACCTTTGTCGCTTCCTTCTCATCTTCCCTTATTGACCAATGTTTATAAGTTATTGTCACAACGGCTCTGCAATCTTTACTATGAGCCAATCAAAAATGTATGAATCTTGTCAAATCTCATAGAAAAATACTTAAATGCTTCTTCTGGGTTTGGGCGAATAAACTTTGGATCGAACAAAGATTTTTGAATGTAACACACGTTACAATTTGGTGTCTTGTCGGCCAAGGTTATACACATCAAATGCCATCAACCAACAACATATCGTCAGAAAATGTGAAATAATTCAAAAATCAATCTTAGAACAATACTACTACTTCCTTACAGGATTAGAATCAATTATGTAATTTTCCAGTTAATCCTCATCTAAACCACTGGCTGTGAAGTTTCTTCAACAGGTAGAAACATTGTGATATTTGTCAAGGGAACTATTTCGAAAGAATATGACAAAATTTAAATAAATGAAATATGAAATGTTGTCGTCTTCTATCGGCATTATTCAAAATACTTCAATAGGGTAACATTTGTTTAAATTATTAGTCCCTTCAGCACGAGGGCAATTACTGCTATTCTATTCATTGCCATCTTCGGAACTATAGTAAAGTGTTTTCCTATTGACTTCTCCATGATTCCAAATTCTACATATCCTTCTCCGAAGATGGCAGACATGCAAGGTAAGAAAAGGAAGTCTACCCTACGTAACCTGTAACTAAATTTAATAAGTATGAAAGAAAGTTTTTCCTAAGATTAATGTGACAATGAATGTAGCTTAGCCTTGAATTTGAACTCGAACCACCGATTCCAATACCATCGCCAACTGTTACACTACTCGCAGAATCATCTATCTAAGGGAAATGTACTGTTTGATAGATCTTACGATGTAGATGATTCATTCGTGTCTTTGATAATGAATGAATAGAGCATATAGTCCCAACCGATGTTCGATGTGTTATTTACGGATAATCTTCGCGCTACCGGAAACTTCGGCTCTCTATATCCTAATTTTATAAATTTACTGCCAAATATGAGATTATCATTTTTTATAATGCCGCCGGCTGCGAGTTATCTCGTGCTGTGTACGAGGTATTTCGTGCTGAGTAGAAGTTCTCTTTTACCCGGACTATTCCTGATTGATTTTCATTTGTGAAAGCTTAGAATTAGAGTGAGACTTTTATTGAAGAAAACGATTTCAAGACTATAAATCAAATGAAAACTTTTTATTGGTTATTATACAGTTGGTGTCTGATGTCAGGGTTCGTTGGCAGTGAACGTGTTAATAGATTAATACGTGCGAAATAAGGATAGATTCTAACTTACTGTTTCAAATCAGAATCAGTAAATTAAAGAAATATCTTGAGGTAAAGATATATTTTTCCATTTGTTTTCATTTCTAACTGTTACTAGGAACTATCGCGAATTTGAGTGATATATTTTTTCTAATATAAATAGGTTCTGTCGTATTTTGCTATAAATAGCTTAGCCTAAATATTGCGCGGAACACTTGAGGTAACAGATACATATTTTTAATAAAATTTTATCACATGTCATGGTCTATATATTTATCAAATTATCTTTCCTGTGCCTATTTCATATATTCTGACATATAACGAAATATTTTAGCTACACTGAAAAAGAGACTATTCCGAAAAATCGCTCAACGTCCTACTTATTTCATTGTGATACCAACGTGTATTGATGTTATAACCTACATAGGAAAATATTAATTAACTTCCCTTTCTTTAATTATTGATACGCAAATATATCATCAAAATTAGATAATCGGGTAAAATGTACCTGTGGTTATAAACATTTCAATTAATGTCAAATATATTTGCCTTCAGATAGCGCGGTTAATTTTTTGACACAAATCTTTACCCACTTCTCCTTTCAAATTTAAAATTGTTAAGCCATCCTGATAATTCTTACGATTATATGTCTTCTGAAAATGACTCTTATTTGGAGCATTAAAATTGGCAGGCTTATAATTGATCACCAGATAGAAGCGTTATTTGCTATCAGCAGTAATCATATTTTTAGGTCATAAACCAAATCTCTCCTTACATCTAAAATATTTCATATAGCCAGACATTTCGCTTTGTGTATAATATATGCTTGTTAATGGTAGTTCTGATCTGTTAATTGTTATTCATTAGAAAACATAATGTTACACCGTTCATAATCGTCGAAAATTATAATTTTTACTTTGGCAAGAGGTTTCCAATTGATATCTACAAAAGATGAAAAGAATATTGTATGTGGGGCGTATGCACTGTCAAAATGACAGCTGTCGGATAATATGTAGTTTAACTGAATAATAAGATTATTTTATAGAAATATCTGTAAAATATTAGAAACTTTTCATTGCAATCTGTCCTTCATCCTGAGAGACAGATTAGTTTTCCAAAAGACTATACATCGTGTATCAAAAATGTTTTTTTGACAAACGTATCGAGTTCCTCACAATAAAATAAGGATAATACTCATATAAACATATGTATTCAAATCCTTCATTTTGCGTTATTTAGTTTATAGAAAGTTTACATGAGACAAGGTCACATTTGTTATTCTTGTACATTTGTGGCTAGTTTGTCTTCAACGTTTAACATGTGTAGTACTGAGTTAACTGAGAACTATTTCGTTTAACAATAGCAGGATATTCATATCGTGAGAAGGTAAATATGATTTTTACACACGACTATGCAAATTGTAATGGACGCGATGCTGCACGGCAGTATTAGATTACGTTTCGAGGCCGAAGGCAGCTGAGTCATCCAGGTTTTGCTACTGTCTGGTTGCTGAGACAGGATCCATGTCATTACACACTATGGATCGAGGAAGGCCGTGATCCATTTGTACGCCTGGCCAACACGAACACATTCTAGATCCCGCTATCAGCACCCGTCAAGTGGGTCTAGCAGATCGTACATCTCATAGTACCGTAGACGCATATGATTCATGCATGATGGGGCTTCAGCACATTTCAGTTACTTTGTTCTCGATGCACTGACTGATATCTCCCATGAAAAATTGATGACCATTTCTACGGCCTGGATGTTTTCCCGGCCTCAGTCCATTTTTTTGATTTGTGGGGCCATCTTAAATAATTGGTTTATGCAGCAAACGTTACTAGAGAAACATTAGCAGAGACACTTCATCAACATCACATGGAGACCTGCGAAACCTTTCGACATCGGGTGTGAGAATTTGAAAGAGTTCACCAGTCAATTTGAAAGAGTTCACCAGTCAATGATCCGACGGGTGCAAGCCTGTGTAAAAGCAAATGGAGGACATTGAGGTACAACGATGATCTTTTTAGACATATGATTATATGGACATTTTAACTTGTTTTGTTGTCAGGAACCTCCCATGCATTATTTGTAAAATGATTTTGGCATCACATCTTTAAATGTACATTTAACAGCGTCTAATGTAAACTTTTAAATTAAATCAAAAGCAGAGGATTTACGGATATATATATTTATATTTTTATATGGATTCTTGTTCTTGTTTTAGTGTATAGAAACCGCACCCAAATTGTTTCACAGTATTTTTGATACAATCTGTATATGTGGCAAATAGTTAAAATCTAATTTGAATATCTAACAAGTTATTGCTATTTACGCATACAAAGAGAATGATTCTTCTATTTTAATATTATTGGAAAGAGAAATGCTATATTTTTCGGTGGTATTTTGAGTCTTCTTCTTTGTCTTCTATGTCCAGTGTCCCTTAATGCAGTTAGCGATAATGGCTTTCCAAAATATCTTGTGCTTTGCAATAACTAATAAATTTTCTCTTTTTATTATTTCTCTTAAAACTTGCTCCGCTATTTATTCACTCAAGCTCTCTTAGAAGGTTATGCGTTAGTCTCCTCTGCCCTTCTTGCCTTCAACCTCGCCTGCGAGTATCAGATCTCCCAAGATTTATTTCCTCATTTTATGTCCGAAAAATTTCAACTTTTTTCCTGATATTAATAGAAGTGTGCTTTTGTCCCCATTTTCTCAAGAACTTCATCGCTTCTCACATGTTCGGGTCATGGCATTCTCATCATCCTTCTGTAGAAACATATTTATCTTAATTCAAGTCACTTTTCTATCCGAGATGAGAATGTCCATTATACAATCTTCATTTTATACACTTTTGCAATGAAGAATAACCAAAGTGGTAGTAAATATTAAACTATTAGGTTGGTGCAAAAATAATGACGTAATAATGTCGTTTTTTGACGTTAAAAATACGTCAAAAACGACATTATTACGTCATTATTTTTGCACCAACCTAATACAAGTCTTTTATCGCATATGCTTATATATATATATATATATATATATATATATATATATATATATATATATATATATATATATATATATATATATGAGTGGACATTGAGGTCGACACGTAGCGGAAGCAGTTTGTTTCATGTTTAAATGCAATCTTCAGGACTGAAGAATTCGGTTAAGCATGAAACACATTATATCATGCTGGGTGCTGACCTTACAATATCTGGTATCTAATGCCATATGCTGTAGGTACTGTACATTAGGGGTCGACTTCTACGGTCGGTATATGACTATCTCAGGAATTTGAGCTAAATAACTTGAATTCGGCGTGTACCACGCAATTTAAGGTAAATATAATTTTCACTCACACATAGACGTATATATTTTTGGACTATCACAGACACACGTATGTATATGTATGTTTATGTGTGTGTGCGTTTGTAAATTTTGTATTCACAATCACTTTCTCTTACTCTCTCGTGTCGCTTTTCCATTATTTTTTCTATTGATTTGGCCTAACATTTAAAAAAAAATCTTTTTGTCCTTTTAGTTTCTTTAATTAATATGATGTGCGTTACGTCTTTTGACTTTCCTAAATTCATAAACACTTTTCATATTTTAAGTCGGTAATAGCTTTCTTTTAGTGTCTCTGTTTCGTTTAATTTTATGTTTTCATTCCTTGTTTTCATTGATTTGCAACTCTATTGCAAGTACACGCTCTTGACCAGTCAAGTGGGTGAAAATAGTTTGATATTTCGCGTTAGTACCAGAGGTCAATATCGGAGCCCTAATTTTGAAGAAGAATTTTGAAACGATTTATTTGCAAATTGAAATTACATTCCCATAATCTTCATAAACTTTATACATTCGCACAAACACACGAGCACATTTTTCTAGATTTTGTTTGTTATATTTTCTTTAGAAATAGGATTATCTGTTTATACTATCATAAAACTTTAAAATTATTTTTTTATTTTAAATTCCGAAATCGTATTTCTTTTCAAATAATTTATTTATGTTATTTTTTTTCACAAATTCTTGATATTTAATCCAAGAACATCAAAATTACAGGAATTCAAATGCGAATTTTCTTTCGTCTCACTTAATGTTGTCGCCCTAATGTTTTACGCCATATTTTATATATATATATATATATATATATATATATATATATATATATATATATATATATATATGTATGTATGTATGTATGTATGTATGTATTAATAACCCAATGTTGTATTTCATTGTGATGGTGAATTAAAAAAAAAAACACCCGTGAACGTGTTCTGCTATAATTATTTTTAAATTTATCCGTTGTAGCTATGAATGTTTGGCCCACACAAGCGTCACAATATAATGGCGTTAGCCAGAAATTCCTAGAAATGCAAATTGCCATGAAATGTTAGTTAAATACGCTACCACACGTTCCTGATACACTCGTCATACTTTTTGTTGAGTGTTGGTTGTTTGGTTGGTTTTAAAAATCACCATCCCAAAGAAATGCAATTTTCCAACTATGAATTTATCATTCACAACTGATGATGATACTGAAGGAGATGTAGGTAGGAAAGAACAATGGCGCCTTCCTTGACTTTAAGTATCTGATTAGAGACCTGGAAAGGTTTATTATAAAAATATACCCAATATGTCTATATTATTAAATGATAGATAGATAGATAGATAGATAGATAAATAGAGAGAGAGAGAGATAGATAGATAGAGACACGTAATGATTAGTACATATAATTTATATGATTTTGTCGATGGGTATTCAGGTGAATTGAACATAATACGCAGGCTTTATTTTAGTATGCGTATTGCGCTGTAAGAAGAGCTTACATTCGCCTCATTTGACATTTCGTTTATATTTGCATACTTGTATGAAAGATTTGTTCTAGCCTTCAAGATCCGTATTTCAAGAGGCCAACCAGTCTATTCTGGATTCTGATATTTCAAAAATAGTTTAATTTTAAGATTCTTCTATAAAAGACCGATTATTTAACGTTATATATGTACCGAATTCGATAGACACGGAAAGTTCCCCAGTGTTTATATGCACGGTTTCAACTGGTTAATATCCAAACTGTCTGCTTAAAACAATTGACCTTCAAAATATGCGTGTAATGTGATAAAAAAAAAAGCTCGGGAAGCGAAATCGAAAAGACGAATTCGAGTTCCAATCGACATTTAGGCGCAAATAACATTAGTAAAGTTATGAATCTATCACTTCTCTCCCCAGCTTTGGGTTATATAGAAGAAAAGTCCTGGTTCTATAACGTTGATTAGTATCCAGTCTAACACAGCTAGAAACGGTTGCCTACTGTGGAAATTCTTCTTAATCGACCATAATCGAAATGAAATATGATCGCTCAAGCGCGGTACCTAAGGGAGGAAAGAAACTTTAATTTTGTGTATTTTTTGTTTATTTATATTACATAATATCTATCTATCTATCTATCTCTCTCTCCTTCTCTCTCTCTCTCTCTCTATATATATATATATATATATATATATATATATATATATATATATATATAATGGACTCTCCCGTCGGTTTCGACGAATGAGGAAATTAAAAATTAACCCATTTTTTCAGTTATGAAATTTTGTGCGATAATCTTAAGTGACACTTTAGACCCACTAGAGATTTAAAAAAGAGGCCGCATATGGAGCAAGAGTAAGGAATGTGGGGTGAGATCACTGTCAGATTGGATGACCTTTTAGATCTTGCTCTGGCTTTTTGAAGACGATTCAGAGTAGCAGATTGAAAACTGCTGAGTCCTCCCAAACACACATACACAGACACACATATATATATATATATATATATATATATATATATATATATATATATATATATATATATATATGTATATATATATATATATATATATATATTAAAGTGTGTGAGTGTGTATGTTTGTGTGTTATACTAATGTCTCTTGATATCACCTGAGGTTGAGAATAATCTAAAGAGTAGAATTAGTAGAGCATGAAATTTGGTTGATGTTTCTACTATTCACGTCGAACTGGTAATGAAATCAATCACCTATCCAGCACGTTTACCACAAAAAATTCTGAAACTCCTATTCACCCCTACTTCTTCTTCTTCTTCTTCTTCTTCTTCTTCTTCTTCTTCTACGTGCCGTATCTGATATGTTTGTTCCATGCTATTCTCAGCATCCGTTCGTCGAACCACATTTACGTTGTGTGAAGTCGCTTCTTCATCTGTGAAAAGACTGTCCAGAATTCATTGCCAGATAGAAGGACCAATATTACATAACAGTTCAATAAACTTTTCTTTGTTTCATTAGCGTCCCGTAATTATTGATATAGCTCACTGTGTGTGTCTTCAGACTAAACACCACCTCAAACTAATTTAACTGATGAGACAATAACAGTAACAATTCTTTCAATCATAATCGATTTTGACATAATTTAATAAGAAACTTCATCTATTGTGATAATTTGAATTCATTTTCGCATGTAAAGTGGGTTTATATTCATACTTTCAGTTTCCACCTTTTTATTTTTTGTATACATATTATTCTCATTTTAATATTTGGATTTGACAGGGCTAGCGGTATTTTTAGACGAAGATTTGGTCTTAAATTCTGAAACTTGAATTGTAAATCACAAATCGAATTCAAATTTCTCTTTGCTAAAAATATTTTTGTACTTCAGTTTAGGTTTATGTAAAAAAAATATTTATAACAAATGCCTGAGTTGAATGCAAATAAATATATGATGTATTTACTTTTTTTTTATCACGGCTTTTTCGATTGTCTTGGATATTGTCAAATTTCTGTGCACAGACGTGTGTTTCACGGATATGTAGTCATTAACTTGACATGAAATAAAACGAATTATATCGTTTGATTGAAAGGGTTTATTAACGTGTGACGCTGATTGGTAGTGCCCACCTGTATTTGCACTGAGAGTGAATTGACACCAGGTATATCTATAACTGAATTTCTAATTTTACGTTATTTTCATGCAGACTAATTTCTTCATAGTTGTTGTTATTATAGCAACATGTTGCTAGTTGTTTCCCTACGGTATTCGTCAGGTGAAATAGTAATTGATAGTTCACTTACTAAACCAGATAATAATACAACCGTAGACTCATTGGAAAGAGAATGAGCAAAACTCAAGAGTTCTAAATGCGAATAAGTTGAGATAAGACTTGACAAAGATATTTGAGACAGAACAATATACACTGTCGATTTAATAAAGTTCCGTCTTCCTGAGAGTTACATGGTTCGAAGAAAAACTGAAACAGAGGGGTTGATGCAGCGTTGAGAACGTTGTGAGTAAAGTAACAAAGTTGCAAACATTATACTGCAATTTAAATAATATAATAAATATATATCGTAAACATTTAGACAATCGGATTCTTGAAAATTACTTTTTTCTTGCAATTATATTTTCTAATGATTTAAGTAGTACTCAGTAAATGTAGTACACATGACCGAACATATTTCGATGCAAAGCATCGTAAGCAAGAATCTGCCTATAAATAAGGATCTGTATAACTGTTAAAATTTACACCCAGAAGCGACTCGTAGCAGCTTGGCGAAAGCCTGTAAGTAGAGTATTAATGAATGATTTTGAATAGTTAGCAAATGTTTGGCAATATCCTTGTTTGTTTTGTGGAAAAAAAATCTCTTTAAAGGAAAATCTAAAAAATAAGTTTCTCAAGTCGATGTGCCACTATTGGACTTTCATGTGTTGATCGGGATTCCATGCTAACCTTTTATTTGAAGTAGTGTGAAATGACAATATATTGATCATGTCATTATTTTCTCTTGTCATCTGATATCGTTGCTACTGTTAAATGTTCCCAAGTGCCGTGGTTTCTGATATACGGCTCTATTTTGGGCATGTATAGTATCATTGAAGATGGTCGGTCAGCGACAAGACCCAAACGCTTCACTCGCTCAAATCTAATTTTAAGTATTAATGTGAAAGATCCGATATATATATATATATATATATATATATATATATATATATATATATATATGACAATTTAGACATAACTGAATGGACTTGGCGGGTGCGCAACATGCAAATACATGACTCAATCCAATTAGGCTAATTAAGAACAGCAATCGTGCTTTCAGGTTAAAGATTAGGTTTTGCAAATATTGCGGTGTTATGCGAAACTACATTTGCCGATTCCTATTTTATATTCAATTTCTTTTGAATCTAAATTCAATTTATCATAACTGTTTCATACAGAGATTTATTTGAACTTTTGCGTGTATACTAATTCTACATACTGACTTTCTATGGTCAATTTAGTGTAGACACCATCAATGATTGCTTTCCAAATGTAGATGATTGTTTCTGTTTTGGAAAAGGTATAACTTGAAACACTTTGTAGAGGTTGTTGGATATTGTTCGAGATCATTCTTATCCAATATATATATATATATATATATATATATATATATATATATATATATATATATATATATATATAAAGTATACATTGAAGTCAACACTCAGAGGCGAAAGGCTGTTCCATCCTGGACGCAATCGTCAGGCGTCCTGATGATTGTGCCTAGTATGAAACAGCTTGTCGCATCTGAGTGTTGACTTTAAGGTTCACTTTTATATTTATATTTACACGCGCTCTATCTCTGATATTGAGCACTTTATCCCATAAATACACCTTACAACTATATTTCTTCATATATATATATATATATATATATATATATATATATATATATATATATATATATATATATATATATAATGTCGAATAATATACGTTGCGAAACAACAATGTTTGAGCCTAGCGTAATTGCTTTAGATAATAAAACGTTGGTATAGACTCTGATGAAATTTTTACTTTTCATATTCATCACGAAAAGCGAAGAGAATACAAAAGGAAAAAGATAGAAAGAAATAGTTTTCGGTTGGTTGATAAGAAGAATTCTAATGATTGAAACGATTTTGAGATGTGGCATTAGTCAATTTCGGAAATGAAAGAAAACAGAATGAAGCGAAAAATTTGTTATGAATGGCATTTGAGAGGAAATTAAAGTGTTCAAAAATTGCAATTTGCTATAAAGCTATATGCTGGATCCATTAATGAAAGAATTTGAGAGAAGTATGGGAAAAAGACAAAGTGTATGTAATTCCAAATTAAGTAAGATGCTCTATCTTTGTTATTTATAAAATCCAGCGAATAACCTCTTTTATAAAAGGGGATAATATGTTTAAATATAAATATTTATTCAGTGAATGATTTTTGCTATTTACAACTGATTTTCTGGTGTACTTACGCTAACATGAAGAGACGATTATGATAACGTACTTGTTAAATCAAATGCAGAACCTGGAACATTTTGTATAAATTGCGTCTAGAGATTATATGCAAGTTATGAATTGGTTATAAAGAGTTGCGTCTTTAATGTTAAAAGTCCTATTATGATTTTGTTTAGATTCTACTCTAATATTGAGTAGAATCTAAACAACATCATAATAGGGCTTTAATTTAGATATATAGGGATAGAGAAAACTATTGTTTTTGGTTGGAAAAAAATGTTACTAATGTGACTGTTAGTAGTTTTTTAGCAACTATTTATTTTGATACTTTTACATTATTATACCTTGTAAAACTAATGTAAAAAAATAATATGAAAAGATTTTAGAACAAATTCGTCACTTTCTTAAAAGAAAAACAAAAAAAAACATTATATTTTAAAAATAAAATTTAAATTAACAAAAAATAATAAAAAACATCTTAAAATTTATGCTCCTTTCTTTTCAATAACATTTCGCAGCCTATTGTCAATATCTGATGTTAGATTTGCAATTTTAGCAATTGGTAAGTTGTTTGCAGCAAATTTAACTGTCTCCCAGAGGGAATAAATATCTCTCTTGAGGATGCTCCACAGGTTCACAGCTATTTGAAGGCCAGTCCATAAGAGAATCTTCAACAATTCCCTTTTCTTTCAACCAGGATTTAGTAAACTTTGATGTATGACTTGGTGTGCTGTCTTGCATAAAGATCATAGATCTACGCTTGGTTAAAGACTGGTTATCAAGACATTCAAAGAAATATTGCTCTAGAAAATCACAGGCTTTCAGTTTAAATTGACCCACGAGCTAATTACCAATAATCCCAGCCCATATCATGATCCCACCGCTGCCTTGTTGGCGTTTAAAAAATATTCTTGAGTTATGTTGCTTGCAAACCCATCCTCGATCCCATCCATCGGGCACATCGAGGGTGGTTCTTGATTCGTCTGTAAAAAGCACTTTACTGAAATCAGATTTCATGCATTTTTTGCCCACTGCAATCTTCTTTCCTTATGTTTTTTTTTGTTAAAATGGGTTCCTTTATTTGATATTTTACATCACCAAACTTCCTTAATGATTTACACCTTGTTTCCTTTGACAGCATAGGAGCTCCATCGGCCTCAAATATGAACGCACTTGACGCATTTGTGTTTCTTATTAATTCTCTTCGGATATGTGATAGATCTCGCTTTGTTAAATTCCTGAACTCATCCTGAGACCTTTTTCCTTAGTTGAATTCCCATTTGACATATTTTCTGGATTGTTCGATGATCCCTTTTAAAATCCTTAGAAATTTGAAGCGAAGACTTTCCTTTGCTAATTTCTTTGATTATATGGTTCTTTTAATTCATTGTTAGTTCCTTTTTACGAGCCATAATACTAAATTCTAGTTCTTGAAAATAATCTCTTGACACTGCAAATTGTATAATTACTTAAAAAATGCTAAATTATCAATATGAAATTGAAAATTAGGATTTAATTGCTTTCATGCTTACTCGCTATACATAATAGTACAAATTATTTCATTGGATAACACATATCTATAAATTTTACATAAAATATTTGACAATACCTCTTTTGCATATAATCTCTAGACGCAGTTTATATTTGTAAGATGAGGTATTCTGTACACTATTTACATTATTCGGACTATATATTCCCCATATTTATTACAACGTTTCGGCCATTGTAGGATCCAGCCTTCTTCAGTATATGTCAATATTTCTGAGATGAGATATTATGTACACTATTTAGATTATTATCATCTTTGTATCCATAATTATTACAACGTTTCTGCGTTGCACGCTCCAGCCATCTTCAGCTGGTTGAAATATCGAACTGAACCATTTATTTCGCTCACTGAGGTAGACATGTTCTAGTTCCACATACCATGTCTAATGGGTCTCATTTATCAGTTATCTCCTGCTTAATTCTCTCTCCAAATTCTCCACCTCCTTAAACAGGTATTGAATTCACACACTTTTGTTTCCTGTCACTGGATCTAACCAACCCCTTTATCCGCTGTGTCATGTGTCATTGAGGACACATGGCACAATGGATAAAGGCTAAGTGGTTAAAGCAGTGGAGAACATTTAGAGGCGAACTAACAGAGATAAATGACATCAATTAGTCATGGCACGTGGAACTATAACAGTCTAGCACAGTAAGCGAAATAAAGGGTTCAGTTTGACATTCCGACCAACTGAAGAAGGCCGGAGCGTACAACGGCCGAAATGTTGTGATAAACATGGCGACATAGATGAGGACAATTGTCTGAATAGTGTATATACCGGAAAATTATAAAGGATGTAAATCTACAGACGTCAAAATCAGAGTAGGAGTAGTGGGTGGCGAAGCGAAAAAAGAAGAAATGTCAAAGGAAAGGTGCTTTGATATAATTCATTATTTTCCATGGTTTCTGAGGTTAAACCTCATTTACATCTCTTGATTTCGTACATGCATTCTTATGGCAGGTTAGTCATGCAAAGTTGTAATTTTGGGACTACAGAATCTATCTCCACCTCAAGCGTTATTTCGGCAGCTGACAAAAGACATTTTTAAAATATCAACAAATGTACAATGTAGGAAAATATCGTCAAGAAACTTCTTAGAGAGAAAACTAATGTAATATATATATATATATATATATATATATATATATATATATATATATATATATATATATATATATATATATATATATGATTGAAAAGTGACCCCCATTTTAAAATACTTATAATTCATTTATTAACTACAATTTCCACAAGAAATGTATATGAGATGAAAGCGTTTAGCAGAGAGTTTTATTTTAAATTTGATGTGGGCACAAGATTTCGCCACCATGTTCTTGAGCTACCCAGGAATTGTATCAACTTATTTCACCAGAAACCCTTGTGGTATGGAAAACGTAACTTATTGTTTCGTCCTTCAAATTCTTCCAAAATCTTGCATTGATATATTATTATATTAGACTTGCTCCTTTAACCAACCTCAAAGATAAAATCACAGAGTTTTAAGTCAGAACAGCTGGCTGGCCATTCATACATAAAATACTGAGCTACTTTTTATTCACGCTGCATATTTAAAGGAGATATAAAAGAAGAAAGAATTAAGAAATAAATAATGTACTGAAAGAAAGAAGAAAAAATCTATAAAATAAATATACAATTGAATAAAATCTATAGAAATAAAGAATTAATGAATAAAAACGTTTATAATTTAAAACGAGAGGAAAGAAAGAAATTGACAATATGAAAGAAGGAAGGGGTGGAATAAAATCGAAGGGCAATGACGTGACAATTGACGAAAGAAACCATAAAGTGAGAAATATTAAAAATAAAAGAGTTACATCTAGAAGAAAGAATTAAATAAATCTTAGAATGTTTTGAATAGCAAAGAAAAAGAATGAGAATCTTAAGTAAAAAAAGATAAAAATAATAATCGACAAAAACAAAGAATGAAGTAGAAGAAAGAAAAACAAAAACAGAATGAAACGTGATTGAAATATATAAAACAGAAAAAAAACTTAAAAAAGAAAGCAAAACATGATTGAAAGAAATGGAAATGAAAGAAAATTTTTTTTAAAAGAAAGCTAGAACGAAAAAGAAAACGAAAAAGGAAAGCAGTTCATTCACTTGACATAGTAAAGTAAAAGAAAATAGGATTTTGAAGGAGATTGAAATGAAATAATTAAAACAGGTGAAAATGAATTGATAGGAAAAAGGATGATAAATTGAGAATCAAGGAAAAATCTATTCAATACCGCGAGAGCAAAAGATTTGAAGAATGAAGGAAATAGAAAGAAGCTTTGAAAGAAAACGAGTCTAAAGAAGAAAAAAGGAACTAAAGGAATTTAATTGAAGAAGATAAGAAGACGGAAATGAAAATAGAAAGCGAATACAGAAAGAACGACAGTCACTTGAACCACAACACAAAAAGAAAAAAATGAAGAAAAAAAAAGGTAAAACTAAAAGAGCTATTAATTTGTATTAGATTAATGAATGCGAATCCATGCAGACTGATATATTGCAACCTTGTCATGTGTCGATTTCCTGGGGAAATAACGTCTGAATCTCAAGAACTCTCCTGTCATTGGAAACAGCTCCTGTCCAATATGTCTTCTTCTAAGACAGATTATCACATCAGCTTCTAAGTAAGGCATCGTCATCATCATCACCAATATAAGCCACAAAAGCGAGCAGCGATTCCACCAAAAGATACAGAATCTGAAAGTAGACGCAGGATCAGCCGAAAAGAATATTGATCCGTTGGCTTTCAATTCAGTAGCAGCATTGGTAATGCCTATATTTGCAGCAGTTGATTGTGCATTCCATTCAATATATACTTTTGACTTCTCTGCAAAAGAATGGATTCGAACAGGTTTATATAACCTACATGTAATTTGATTTTTATCATTGTAAAATGACACTGCCCATGCATTGACGGAATGTAAAATTGCAGCATATGCTGAATAGGAATAGGAATTTGAACTTCTCAAGATTGAACGCAAAGGTAATATATCTGGATTAAGAAAAATAATCTTTCATACATGTATATACACGCAGAATTACTCGGATACCATATTAATAAACTCTATCTTACTTGGGTTTTAACACAGGTCTATATCCTGGCTTGCGTTCATTCTTACAGAGAGAAACAACCAACATGCGAAATTCTATCCAACATTTCTTGCAGTTTTTGACGCAATGCAGAAAGAAATACAAGTTGGTAAACTGAACGATTCAAGCGTCTTTCTATCATACCCTACATATGTGTAATATTGGCAATTTTAGGTGCACGTGGATAATGATAAATTTTCTGATGATACACTAAATTACTGATTTTTCACATAAATTAGGACAGAACAGGTATGGGCAAAAAGACATGGAGGATCCCCATCGCCCCAGGTCAAATCAGTGCCGATATTCTCTATTTTAAATGGTGCACGTTGATCAGTGACACGTGTTACTTGATGCCAGTTGAGTGTGCCTTCGCCTTGGTTGATGACCAGACTAAGAATCACTCCGCTCATCAATACAATGTCATGAATTTATTGGTCACATGGTAGCAGCAACACTTGTAAAATACCCTGGCACTCGAAATCATTATTTTCTGGTAAGGGATGTAATGATTGCATATATGAGATTTTCAAAGCGTATATTAAATGTGAGACAAGGCCGAAAGTGTAGAGCACCTATTGATGGTCAATTTCACTACTCAATCGTAATCTATCTATCGAGGCAAGCTTGCTAACCGTTACAAGTCCAAGTGCCCTATTTTATTTTCCAAGATTAGCTTAGATGTGGCACAGTACGAATGTAGGGGATACCCAGTGAGCATCGAATTCACTATTCACTCATAATCGATCAGGAGAATTGACGGAATCATAGCATATATGTCATGCAAACACTACAAGAAACTGCATGCCTTTTTGATTTATTGTGTAACTGCTATGTCGACTTTATAGCAATATATGCATTCCTCTTCTCATTCAATATTTACGACCTTCACGTACTTAATCAACTAGAGGGCATTTGTCGGTCACACAATCTTATATGTCCGGGGAGGATCCCAATACAGAAACATTTAAAACCTATCAGCATTATGACAAGTAGGAAATAATAGCTGCGGGCTTTTTAATCTTTTCCTGGACTATGGCTGGCGCATTTATACAGATGTGAATGGATGGACACTTATCATTTTACCATTCCATGCCACATCACAAACAAATCTACTAATAGAAGTAAACGATATTGCTTTCCTTCCGGAGGCCAATGTACCAATGGTGATGCGTTGTTTATACCAATGGCATACGTAATTATATTTGGGATAAGAATGAGCTTGAACAGAAAAGCAACACTCTCTACCAACTGTTTGAAGAAATGTGACTCAAAATATACATTTCCAAAACATAACCCATGACATGGAACCGAAAGCAATGATGGCACATATCCCTAATGGATAATTAATAAATACTAAACACTTCAAATACCAGGGTGTATGGATCAGTTATAACAATTTTAGTATAGGAGATAAAGGAATCGAACATTGAGTAAACTAGACTAAAGTTAGTTTCACCCATAAAATCTAGTTGCTGCTAAACGAAAATATTAATATAAAAACTCATGGAATGATTTAAATACCATCGTCAGATTGTGTATTTCATATTAATATCATGCATTGCGCCTAGGCTGTTTACAAATATCTAAACTATCAGCTTTGTATAATCACTTTCTCAGGTCACTGTTTAAAAATGGTTTTGATCGCGTCAAGTACAGGTGTATTGGTGATGACCACTCTTCTTCGAACCTTGTAAACCAACGTTGCGAAATCGGAAAGAACTGTATTAAATAACAGAAAGCATATCACTCGCAGACGTTTGGAAGCAGCAACAGCATAACATGTAAATCGAAGAGAAAACAATGACATAATACTGATGTTGACATTGGACACTATTTCAATTATTAGGTTGGTGCAAAAATAAAGACGTAATAATGTCGTTTTTTGACGTTAAATTTTTACGTCATTATTTTTGCACCAACCCAATAAAAGCAAGAAAACATCTTTCAGTATTGGAAAGAGTGATAAAAACAACTGAACCTGAGAAATCTATTTTCGTGAAAAATAGTCTGAAGAGAAAGATTTCAAAAATTTCAACCGAGAGTAGTACTGGCTGATCTGTTAATAAATGCCGAATGTTTCCTTATAAAAGACGGCTAAAATTAATAATACCATTGTCGTCTAAATCAAAGCATAGTAATTTGGAAAAATCACCATTCAACCTTAAGACGAAAAGAATATGTTTGTATATTCATGGCATGACACTTGCACTGCACTCTTGCCCAACATTGAACAATATAAAAATATACTTCACTGACCAAATTTCAGATGCGGCCTGTGCAATGTTATGATTGTTACTACATTACACGAAAATAATTTAATCATGTTAAATTTGACCCCATTCTTATGGCTTATATAAAAATATTTAACATTAGCGTATACAGAGATTTAAGAAAGCATACCTCTCATTAATTGTTTATAAAATATTAATTGGAAATAATTGTACGAGGTGCTACATAAATGTTCG
>OZ010573.1:141399450-141444450 GCA_963932145.1 Acanthosepion lycidas
AAAACAGCTGCGAATAATATTAAAGTTGAAACAATAGAAAATTTAATAAAATCGATGGACGGAAACTTTAATTCGTAAAGTTTCCGTCCATCGATTTTATTTAATTTTCTATTTTATTAGAATTTCGTCTATATTTTCTAGGATTTATTTTTTTAATTTTTTTCCAAGTAGATTGCGTAAAGCAGTCTTCCAAAACTAATTATTATGTTCTTTTTATATTATTAATAATCTGCAACACACAAAGGAGATCACGCATAAATACATCATGAATTATACTAACATAGATTGCATAGTACGTATAAAGGGTGTTTCATTATAACGGATTATATATAAGGGTGTTTCTTTAAACGAATCAAAGTCAACAATAAATGAATCAGTGTTATTAGTGAAAATTTATTTTTTTCTCTACTGGATCATTTTATTTAAGTCATGGCAATTAAGTGTGAAAAATAATATCGCCCAAATATCTGCCAAATCGGAAAAATAAAAAAAAAAATCTTCAGACGCTTAAACTTAATTCACATTTAAAATCGGTCTAATTATTTGAACATCCGTTTTATACCATTACATTCATAAGACGTGCTCTAGAATAGTGAATTTTTCGAAGTTCATTTTCTGTCATTCTAAGTTGTTCATAGTTTTCTTTTATATAATCACAGTTTATCTTCGTCTATGTTTATCGAAATAGATGAGTTGATGTATTTCTGTTTCTTTCATTCTGTAAATATATGTACCATTATTTTCTTGTCAATCTGTCTAAGTTCGTTGAATGGTACAAAATGCAGAAGCTATTTTAGAATAGGCATTTTGACGGTCATAATGACATGAACATATTTTGCAATGATACGCAGCATGTGCAAAGTTTAAAAGTTTATCTTTTAAACGCCTCGACAAAGGACTTTCCAATTAAACAAAAGGATGTGGAAGTGCTTCTACTGTCCTTGGTATATTTGCTTTCAAGCCATCAACTCGGATATTCTTGAGATACGCCAAGTTTACAAGAGGAACGAGGAGCATCTCTGAGACGTGTGAAATGATATACACTCAGCGATGAAAAGTTTGTTATAATCTGGGGTGAGCTT
This sequence comes from Acanthosepion lycidas, assembly GCA_963932145.1. NCBI lineage: Eukaryota > Metazoa > Mollusca > Cephalopoda > Sepiida > Sepiidae > Acanthosepion > Acanthosepion lycidas. The sequence goes on from OZ010573.1 coordinate 141,400,533, forward strand.
GGTGCCGGAGAATAATGAAGAAATAGAATGTTATCTCATTTAGGCAGCAGATCCTCGCCGTCAATGTTAGATCTTACATCGTTGGGGTAAACACGGTGAAAAATTCTATTACAAACACTTTACCACATTCAGCCCCTTATCACATGGAGCATGAGAGACGGGATTCAATAAACCTGAATAATATGTCCTATAACTTTACCAAAAATATGCGCCCACCGAGCTGACCTGATGTGAAATTTTGCACTTCTTCTACATGTATGTATGTATGTATGTATGTATGTATGTATGTATATATATATATATATATATATATATATATATATATATATATATTTGTATGTATATATATATTTGTATGTATATATATATATACATATATATACATATATATATATATATATATATATATATATATATATATATATATATATATATATATATATATATATATTGTATATATATATATATATATATATATATATGCTTCCATATCCGCAGTAATCCATTGGTATTATCCAGGCGAGTCCTATTAAAACAACATAGAATTTGAAATATCTTAAAACTGACTTACAAAAGAACGCTCAATTTTTATTTCATTAAACAGAACAAATTTCCGTTATAATTCGAATTACGATAACTTTAGTAAATGACCATTTTCACTTACGAATTTAAATTTTAAAATTCGATGGATTTTTCAAACTTATTATGTTCACAATTTTTCATACGACCATAAACTTTTTGCAAAATTCAGCGAAATTAAAAATTAAAATTCGTAGGCGAAAATGGTCATTTATTAAACATGTCTTAATTCCAATTGCAATGATAATTTCCCCCCCTACACACACATGCACATATATATATATATATATATATATATATATATATATATATATATATATATATATATATATATATATCTTATATATATATATATATATATATATATCGCTTTGCTCATTGGAGTTCTGTTTTCTTTGTCAAATTCGATAATAAAGATTGCTGAACATTCGAAAATTGAATTTGAATGCTATACATCGAATAGTTTCCAACCCTATAGAACTAGTAAAATTTGAATCAACATTGTATCTTTGACTTTTATCTACTTCTTTTCCAATCTATCATTCATTTCATTCATGATATACTTTTTTCTTTGTTTTTCTTTTCTTTTTTCTTTGTACATATTGCTATTAGGTTGGTGCAAAAATAATGACGTAATAATGTCGTTTTTTGACGTTCAAAATTACGTCAAAAAACGACATTACTACGTCATTATTTTTGCACCAACCTAATATATACTCTCTTCTTTTCTAATTCTGTATTTTATTCAATTTTCCCTTTCCTTCCTAGCAACCACCTCTGTTATTCCAGTACTCTATGTCTCAATAAATAAATCTCTTACACATCCAGTCACTGTATTTCCTCAATCCGAATCTAGGCCACCACATACATCCAGCCAACCTTCCAGAACGATCTATATGTGTATATCTGACCGAGTCATTCCCATCTGCTACACTGCCAAATGATTTTCTCATTCTATTGTTTATTTTTGCTTTTTACTATTTTCTCTATCTTTTATTCTTGGCTTCACCAAAGAATTATGGCCATTGTTGTAAGAGGTGGCCCATCGAATTTGTCAGTGTAACCTTAGATTGTAGGTTAGACGAAACAAAGGCATTTGTTCGATACGGAGAAAGGACGGTAAAGAAAGAGTAAGCATCTTCAACCTTCAGTCAAGCAATAGACGTCGATGTATCACAGAGTGTTAGTGTAGGGGAAGATTAGAAGGAAGGAAGTTAGAGAAAAGAGAAGAAGAGAAGGAAGCTGATGTGAAACACGTATGAAATTAGGACGGTGATAAGTGTTATCGTATAGTACGTTAAATATTGAAAAAATATGTATAAATCTGGAAGACTGGAATATCTATAAAAAGAATAGATAGATTGAATGTAATCTCGTAAGACTAATTTGTTAAATTCATATTTAATAAAAAAAAAATACATATGAGGAATGGTGGGTGGGAATCAAGTGTTAAAAAAATGGTCAAAAATCCAAGGATAAAAAATAAGGAATAAAAAAATGGGAATAATATCCTAGAAACGAATAATGAGGAAGAAAATAAAAAAATATAGATTTTAGTAAAGAAAAATAGCAAGAAAAAAAAACAAATACAAGAAATAAGGAAGAAAGAATAATGTAACATAAATAAAGGAAAAAATAGGTATAAGAAGGGGGGAATAAAAATAGAGATGAAAGAAAGATAGAAAGAAATAAAGAAAGAAAGAAAGAACAGATGATAAACGGATTTAAGAAAAACAGTATTGGAAATAAAAGAGAAAATATGTTGAAAGAATGACAAAGGAAAGAAAGATGTTAAAGAGATTTAAGAAAATGCAGAATTGGAAATAGAAAGAGAAAATCCGTGTAAAGAAAGAAAAAAAGAAAGAAAGAATTTAAAGATATTTAAGAAAGAACAGAATTGGAATGTAAAGAGGAAATCAGTTATAAATAAAGGAAAGAAAAAGAAGGAAATAATGAAAGAAAAAAAGAAATATAACAATGAAATAAAATTAAAAAAAAATAAAATAGAAAGAAAGCAAGGATGAAAACCAACTAAAGATAACCTCTATAAAAGAAAAGAGATAATTAAAACAATGACGGAGAGGAACTGTAATCTGGGAACATTAAATAGTATATATAAAAAGGAAGTAAAAAACATCGATAGAAAAATATGTAAAAGTAACCGAATTAGAAGAAGTTGACTATCGGGATGAATAAATAAATAAGTAAAGAGCGAACGAAAAGTAATAATTGGCAAAAAGAGAAAATAAAGAAAGAAACCAAAAAATATGAGATGGATTGTCATGCATATTTATATAAAACCTATCTCGGTGATATGGAACGAAATTCGAATACTTCGTTCATTGCAGAAAGATGCTAACTGAAGAGAGCATCAAAATATATCATTTGAAAACAGGAGGAATGTATGCAAAATTTGAAGGATTGCATAAGTGTATCGCTTCTCAGAAGAAATTAAAAGGATTGGTAAAATATCAGATTATAATATATTAAATTGAATTGAAGAGAATACTCTTTAGCACGTCCTCTATTTGTATATAACATCAGTTATTGCCGAATTAAAATGGTATTGTACTAGACTGATTTAGACGTAAAAATAAGATAAGTTTTGCATGCATTTCAACAGAATCGACCTGAAAATTGAATCAGGATTTTATGCGTTCTGTCTTTATCGAAAACCTCACTATTTTGAGCTTGTGTCAGAAGAACTGAGGCTTCATGAATAGCGTTAGAATAAGATAAGTAGAAGGTAGAATCGTTTTGATAAATAGGAAATCATAAAGTTGGAAATGAAAAAGGAAGGAAAATACTGGAAATTATTCGTAATAGGAAGAATATCTGATAATAGAAAGAATAATGGGAGCGAAAATAGGCAAGAACAGTGAAGGAGATACTGGTGATATCAAGTAATATATATATTGTGATAAATAATCAGAAATATGTAAGAATTGGTATGAATAATGGGAAAGAAAAGCCAAAAGAGGAAAGACATTTTATGAAATAGAAAATAATGCGTGGATTATTTGGTGAATATAAAAGAGAAATGTGGATCGTGAGAAATATATGGTAATTGGAACAAATCTTTGAAGAAAAGAAAGAAAAAAACGTGTCCTTAAGAAAATCGTCTGCGATATCAAGAGATTTCCATTAGATTAGAATAGAAGCGAACTACGAAATCAGGGAGAAAGAAATTGGTAAGGAAAGAAGGAAAAAGGAAGGTAAAAAGGAAGGACATATTAGCAATCTCTATAGATTGAGTATGAAAAGATATGTAAAAAAATAGTATAATAAAGAATGCCTTAGTGAGAAGAAAAATTGGATACCATAATGAAAAAAAAAATCACTAAAATAACAATGGATGAAGATAACTAAGGGCAAAATAAAGTATAGAAGAATATTGGAATTATTCCGTAATGGAAAAAAAGGGCTTTAATAATGCGAAGATAAAGAACGAGGAGAGGAATGAAAAGAGTTGTTGGGTCCAACAAGCAATATATATTTATGAGCATATGATAATAAGTCTGTAAAGGCAGAAATAAAAGAATGCAAGAGTTGCAGAAAGAATACAAGAATCAGACTAGAGATGAGAGATAGGTTAAACAATGTCGTTCTGGAGTGCAGAATTGTAGCTTGTTTCTCTGATAAAAAGAAAATGAGACTTCCTCAGTATCGCCATTTATTTCTTACATGTTATTTTCACAGGAAAATAACACCGTTTATGCAACTTCAGTCACTATACTATCAGAAGAATAATTTTGTAAAAATGGATGATGAATCTTTGACATAAACAGCTGAATCATTTCACAAATCTTATTGCCTTCGTCACTGCTATTATTGCCGTCTTTTCTATAAAGATCTTCATGGCAACTCTTCTGTGGCGTCCTCTTTGTTACATTAACTTCATGAATTTAAGCGTAATGGTAGATCGGCACATAGATCTCATTTTATCTTGAAATTGCCAAGTGTAACCATGAGTTCTATTCTAATGATTTTTTTTCTTTTGCACTTCTCGCCTGTGGAACACATTTCCACATTCTATATTTCCTGTCAGCTAAGTTCCTCAAAGATTCCAGTGTAATTATTGTCAACATATTATGTATCTTTGAATACAGTTGTTTCTTTTTTTTTGTCCTTTCCTAACTGTAACTTTTTTCAGTTTCTTTCACTTTCTTTCGATTGCATAAGAGTATGCGTCCTTGCTGATTCTGTGGTTTGAAACTAGATCGCCAGTGAGTAACCCGGGCGATTCCATTATTAGTGAGATCATGTATTTATAAATGAAGTGAATAAATACGAAGTAGCTTGATGACTAATTTAAACTATTCGTCCCTAGGAATCTAGCACTGTACAAATCAACGTTCACTCTTCTTGTCTATCCACTATTGCTATACATTCACTCTCTCTACTCTACTAATATACGGATTAAGATACTCTTCTGATCATTATACTATTTGGCGATTACTACTTGAATAAGTATTACTAGTGAGGATATTATTGGAAGGCGTTACTACTAGGACCGGTGTCTACCATATCTCGAATATACCGAGCATTTTAATGAAGTGATAACAAGCTTTCGCTTGGCATAGCAAAAGTGACAAGCAAAGCCGTCCGACATCACAAAAGTGGCGACTAGTATTCGCAAGGAATCACAAAACAATAATTACTTACCTCGTAGTGATTTTGCTTAGTGCCTCGATTGGAGTGCAATATAAGATAATATCAAGATTATTAAAAATAAATATGCACAAATGTTCAAAAATATACACTAAGGAAATATGATTTGCGTTTAATTGTACCAAATATGATGCATTAAATGACGAATATACCAGATACTTATGATCTTAAATTAGCTTCGCTGACTGCATTTATTTAACCTATACAGAGGTGCTATCCTAATAGATCGATATGAGCATCCAGGATTTATTATTAGCGCGCATTAAATTATTAACAAAAACAATGCTGCTGATATTAACTCATAAAAAATAGTGAAAGAAATCAAGGAAGTATTGTTAAATAAGAAGACATAGTCGGTGGTTATAAGCAAAAGGGATCAATCCAAAATTCTAATCAAATATTTGGGATGTCAAGCAGACAAGGAAAATTAAGTGAATGCCTATTGTAGTAAGAGAAATGCGAACGTATATGTAAGCTGTCTTCAAGAAATTAAACTATGTAAGAGATAGGAAAAGTATGCTAAGAAAAAAAATAAAATATTGCTTAATTGCTACGTAAATTCAAAGCTAGAATGCTAGACAATATCCTTATAGACGAAGAAGAGTATTGAAGCAACAGAGATCTAGTCACCCTTAAGTCTACTGAGTCGGCAATGGACGGAACATTTGAGAATCGATGAAGTTTTAATTCAACGATACTAACATTTACAATTTGTAATTTACAGAATTTCTGGAAAGGACACCGAAATAAATGAATATTCACAGGACATATAATTATAAAAGAAGCAGAAGAAAACACCGAGTAAATTATTAACGGAGTTTCTGTGCGTAGACATTAAAAGACAAAGAATGATATTTCAAACACTACTGAGAGCAAGAAAGATTAAATACAGCCAGGCTCGAAAACGCAGGGCCGTAGCAGAGAAAAATATTTTAGCGGGGCCCCAAAAATTTAGATTAAAGCCTAAAGTTATCAAAAACTGCTAACATAGAGGTAAGGGCATTTAAAATTGCCAGGGAATTAGAAGAATTCATCTTTGGAATATTAGATAACTGTCTGTGTTACAAATGAAAGAATTTGTCATCATCTTTTTAAATATACACTTTTAATGATACACCTTGTAAGAAGAATTCTTTCATCGGGGTTTTATTAAAATTATATGCATCCTTGCTTTGATAGTTTATTTTTCTTTCTCGTATTTCTGTCTTTATTGTAATTTTGAAAATAAAAACGTGTAAAATACTAAAATTAGTCAAAAAATAGATTTGGAATCCAAGCCTCCCGATCCACCAGGCTGCCATGGCCCTGATAAGCTTTGTCCGGAATAAGACATCTGGGGAACCTTTTACATTAAGGTATAAATTACAATTCCAAATAAGTGTTCACGATGGATTTATTAAAATGTCTCTATTTAATTAACCTTACTGAAATATTTATTACATACACGTAAGCTTGTTTAACTTTAAGCTATGGTTAGAGACTCCGGTTCGAATCGATCTTACTCTGCAAAAGAATTGGTCAGACCGAAGATTATACATATTACGATAGATATACATATCATGTAACATGATTTATAGCAGTATGTTTTCGAAGGAATATATATTGAAAGCACCAAATGCATTCTGGGAGCCTATAGTGAGCATCCTTTTTTCAATATATCAATATATTGGACACAGATCCTTTTTTTCTGATAGGGGAAATATGACTTAATATCCTAGAAAAGGAAATAGATAATGAAGAGAAGAATAAAAATGTAACAAAAAACGTATGTAATGTTTGTTTTTAAGACGAAAAATAAAGCGATATAATGGATGAAAGTAATATGAATGAAAATGAATGAAATTCGAAAGAATTGAGAAAACGTATACATGAGACTTTAAGCCAAAATAATTGATAAGAAAGATAGGAAAAAGAGAATGGAATGTAAAGAGATAGATAGAAAGTAAATATAAAGTGAATAGGAAGAGAAGGAGAACGAGTACGAGACGAGAAAATAAATACAAAAAGAAAATATATCAAAAGGGTGACAATCGAAAATGAATGACATCAGATAAGTAAAAAAAGAAAAGAATTATAGAGAGAAAAATACTAGAGAAAGGAAAGTAAAATTAATAAAGTAGGAAAGAATGTGAAGGAATTTGAAAAAGTAAAGATAAAAGAAGAAAGGAATATGATAAGTAGATCAGCGCGAAGAAAGGAAAGAAAAGGAAGAGAAAAGGAAGGAAAATGAAAATTAAAAGAAAAAAAGGACAATAAAGAGATAAAAAGCAAACGAGGAAAAATAGTTAAATAGAAAAAGAAAGAAAATATAGACTTAAGAGAAACGGCAAAATAGGGATAGAAAAGGTAAATATAGGAATGGAAGAGAATAGAAAACCAAAATAATGCTAAATAAAAGGAAACAGAAAGGGAAGAAGAAGGGAAGAGTGAGAGGAAAGGATCGGCAAGTGAGAGACAGTGAGATATATTTGAAATAGAAAGATATGGGAAAGAGAAAAAAAATTGTATAAAATAAAGAAAATATTAGAAACCAAAAAATGAATTCAAGATAATCCGAAAAGAAGAGGACATTAAATAATGAATATATATATATATATATATATATATATATATATATATATATATATATATATATATATATATATATATATATATATATATATATAAGATTAGAATGTCCTATTGAAGACATAAAAAAAGACTTTGAAATTCTATGATGTAATGTTATTATTAATATTACATTAGAACCTGTGTCATTTTTCTTATTATTGTCAATACACCAAAAGAAATGTACTCATCGTATATTGAAAACGCAGAACGCTCTGTGGAATCAATTCCAGCTTCTTTTATTCCAAGCATTCGGATAGTATGACTGAATAAATTGGTGTGTCAAAACACACAGAAATTTAGTTCCTCCCTTGCAGAACATATTACAATCCCGGTTGGGAAATATTGAAATTTCGTTAACAGACAGCATTCTCTCAACTAAATTATAATATAGGCCAACTAGAAAATGGCTCATTTATGGGGGTAGCTTTAACACCAGTAATAGCAAAACACCAGTAATGAGTCAAAACAGACAGAAATTTAGATCCTCCCTTGCCAAATCACAATGGAAGCCGAAACAAAAATTGATATACGCCCCTGCATGTACTAATAACTCGCACAGAGAATGTGATCATGATATCTGTGCAACAAACCTTCATCGAAACTTTATACGTTAATTTACATCAAACTATGAATGAATCGTTCAGAAATAGATGTTATGATGCCTACAATAAGGCGTAAATATTAAAAGTGGTAACCACAATCATAACAACAGCAAATGCTCTGAATCTAACATAATTTTCAGATTAACAATTTTCCTGCAAACAAGACAATCCTAACACAAGATATGTATGACCTAACATTAAATAGATAACAGTAGATTAAATAAACACTTCCATTCAATATTCTCTGGTTATCCATCCAGGCAGACAGCACGAGTAGGCCGTTGAACACAACTTCGTAAACGTTGTCATAAGAGCAAAATAAAAAAGGATATGTAAAATGAAAATCCAAATGAAAATTATAAATAAAAAATAGAGAAAAAAGTAGCACCCGATATATAAGTAAAACAACGTCTCGAGAATTTTCCGAAATAACCATTACCGTTACATGAAAGTTAAAACTAAGACCATTAAACTGAATAGTTGGTCGACGAATACAAAATTAGAAATAAACATGAATTTCGTGTTGTCTATATATACAGAAGCTACTGAATAATTCTTAAGCATGTATTCTTAATATGAAACCAAGTAAAATTGTATGTCTCAAGAATAATTATTTTTTGAATAGTCAAAATTAAAATTTGTTAACACATATATGTACGTGTATGTGTGTAACACATCAGAATTAGCAAAGTCATGGTAAAATATAAAAATTACAAATAAATTCCCAATACATATCAACGAATGATAAAGACAACCAAAGAAAGAAAAGAAAATATCCTTGGTTATTCTTGGCAATAGAACTGTGAAAATGATACACCAATGGCATCATAATCCCTATACACATTGTTTTATGGTTGAGCTGTAACATTTTCCTTGTCTCTCTATTCACGCTATTATAGACAAGGACGAAAAAATGTGGCAAATTACGAAAAAAATAAATAATAAAATCATGAAATAGACGTGGATACCGAATTGTTGGCATCGTTTTCAAGAACTGCACTTACTTGGATTCCCATTCTCATTGGTTCAATAATATAAAAAAAGAACGAATGAAATGAAACGCGCCCATGTGCATTAGCAGACAAAAACTCCACTTTTGCCAGTGTTATGTTATTGTTTAAAAATATTACCTCCGAGTTGTGTAATTTTTTCCGGATTTTAATTACCTTCGAACGATTTAAAATTAATGAATGCTACCACGGGATTAATTTCAATTTCCATCCGATTTTGGATTTTGAAGGAAAAGGTTAGGAACAAATAATGAAATTATCGCTGGGGCATTTCATTATCTGACGAAATGCAAGGATACGAAATCCATCTTAGAAAAAAAAAAGTATTTTGTTACATTAACAAAAGAATATCACTCTTCACTTTTTTTTATCGAAGTTTTCTCGAGTTTAATTTATACTTTAAGGACAATTAGGATTTGGGATATTTCACAAGGACAAAAATTACACGCGTTTCTTGACATTTATTAAATTAGTGTCACCTGGCACATGTACGGATGCGTTGAAATGAGACGCTATACTGATTTTGTGGGAATCAGGCAGGGAGTGAACAACTGCGTATCAAATTAGTATTCGGATCAATGCTTTTTTCTGCTGCTCAATCACCAGCCTGTTGGGCAGTTTGTGAATAGGTAAAACAGATGCGACGTAAATCAGAATATCAGACAAACATTTTTGATTAGGTGCATTGTCATAGACAGTATGGGAGACAATTGAGATTGTTCTTACATTTTCCAACTGCAACATATTTATTCTAACATACACATACTTGTCTAAGTCTTTTCATAAAATTCACACATCACTTGAAATTAAAATTTAAAATATAACAATTTTCTCTTTATTTTTATTTATGTAGGCTCATCTTAACATCATTTAAATATCTAATATGAGCATATATATATATATATATATATATATATATATATATATATATATATATATATATATATATATATATACAAGTATATAATTAGTGTATACGGAATGAATTCCAATAACCAATAATTACTATTCTTAAAAGAGTGTTCAATACAAAGTAGAGCAGATATAATTATTTATTTAGGAAATCTATGACATAAACATGTTATAAAATCACTTCAAAGTTAGCCATTTTGTTTCAACACCCCCAGTGTCGTATCATGTGAGGATGTTGAAAACCATTTGTTTTGCATTCAACATCATCACTTGATAAAACACCGGGAGTGTTAAAACAAAATGGCTATTTTTGCAGTGATTTTATAACATGTTTATGTTATAATTTTTCTAAATAAATAATTAAATTGATTAAGAGTTATGCACTACTCGGGTTTTCATACCAAATGCAATCTTCAGGTGTTGAGTATTCACTGACTGTCAACTCTCTCCTTTTCTGAAGATTCCCGTATCGCATGTAATCATCAATCCTACTATTTGTTTTGCTCTCAAGTGCTGGAGGTCACATTTCGCAAAAATGCGATCAATCTTACGGTTTCCCTTTAGTATCTTCTGGCAAACACAAGTGATTTTAGTCATGAGAAATTATGATTTATTGAGTTACGTCAGAAATTGTTTTATCATATTATGGAATTTTGCAAATAATTTATCTTTCTAAAAAATCGTCATTGAAAAACGTCACTCAAATTGTGTTCAAATCAAAATTGTCATCTATGTAGACTTGAAAAATCCGTTGGAATATAATCTCATAATATCTTGTGTAATGGTTTCCCCAAATCTCTAACATCTAAAATATTTAAATGAAATGATAAGACAATAACAGTTCAAAACTCATTTCCGACCAAACCATGGATCTTTTTCACAGTTACAGTACCCGTCAAAAATTAGTAATAAGTTTAAGGATACATATGCAAAATTAAACCTAAACAAAATCAAAAGATTCAATATGACCAAATTCAATATAACCAGATTTAATATACTTAAATTTAATAGCGCCGGATTAAACATACCCAGATAAATATACCCAGATTAAATATACCCAAATTTAATATACCCGAATTTAATATATTCAGAATCAAAATATCAAGGTTCAATATATCCATATTTAATGTACCCAGATTCAATATACCCAAATTCAATATACCCAGATTCAATATGACCATATTCAGTATAACCAGAGATAATATACCTAAATTTAATATAGCCAGATTCAATATACTTAGATTAAATATACCCGGATTAAATATACCCAAATTCAATATACCCATATTTAATATATTCAGATTCAAAATATCAAGATTCAATATAGCCAGATTCAATGTACCCAGATTCAATATGACCAAATTCAATATACCCAAATTTAATATATCCAGATTCAATATATCCTGAATCAATATAGCCAGATTCAATATAGCCAGATTCAATATACCCAAATTCAATATACCTAAATTTAATATATCCAGATTTAATATACCCAGATTCAATATACCGAAATCCAATATAATTAAATAAAATCGAAATTTTCAATATGCACAAATATGTAGAAATGTTTATTGATATTTCAACAGCTGAAAAATAATATTATTAATGTTTCTGATTTCACCTAGATGACATTAACCAATCTCCGCTGTGCAGAAAGTGTTAACAGGCATATATTTAATGTTACAAGACTTAGCGTAAGGAACAAACGCCAATGGATAAAAGGAAGATTAATAATGAAACATTCTGAATACGTTTCAATTTACTAACGTTTAAAAAATAAATAACGTTAAAGTGAAAATAAACTGATAGGAATAAATAATCACATACACTCATCAATATGAACAATGATGCTAAAGTCTTTATAGACCGTAAACTTGTGCTAAAGTCTTTATCGACCCTATACTGATGCTAAAGTCTTTATCGACCGTATACTTATGCTAAAGTCTTTATCGACCGTACACTGATGCTAAAGTCTTTATCGACCGTACACTGATGCTAAAGTCAAGACTTTATCGACCGTACACTGATGCTAAAGTCTTTATCGACCGTACACTGATGCAAAAGTCAAGTCTTTATCGACCGTACACTGATGCTAAAGCCTTTATCGACCGTACACTGATGCTAAATTCAAGTCTTTATCGACCGTACACTGATGCTAAAGTCTTTATCGACCATACACTGATGCTAAAGTCTTTATCGACCGTACACTGATGCTAAAGTCAAGTCTTTATCCACCGTACACTGATGCTAAAGTCTTTATCGACCATACACTGATGCTAAAGTCAAGTCTTTATCGACCGTACACTGATGCTAAAGTCTTTATCGACCGTACACTGATTCGAATTGAACACCTTAAAAATAACTTTTTTTTAATCGCCAAGATACTTTGAAAGCGATGTGCCTTTGTTTTTTTTTATAGTCTGGTATCGAATTCACACTCTTTGGGTCCTGTCACTTGATCTAAGCAACGCCCTTATCCACTGCGTCATGTGTCCTTAAGTTCAATACCTGGTTAATGGAGTGGGGAACTTGGAGAGGCGAATTAACAGGAGATAGCTGATAACTGACATCCATTAGACATGGCACCTTGTACTAGAACAGTCTCTGGCAGCGAGCGAATTAAAGGGTTTCTTTCGATATTCCAACTACCTGAAGAAGGCGGTAGAGTACAACAGCCGAAACGTTGTGATAAATATCGCAACAAATTTATATAGTGTATTGTACTTATATATATAAGACAATCCTTAAGATGCCTTTCAATTAAATGTATCTAAATAATAAACATTTTTGTCACAATAGTGTCATACATATAAAGAATCTATTAAAATAAGGATCTCCTTGATAAGTTGCCTTTTCTACAGCTTTCAATCTGTTGTTCATGGTACTCTCTCTATACAAAACGTAATATTTGGTGTGAGTACTTGCAATGTATGATATTGGGAACACCATGGACTGAATACGTGAACAGATTTAGAGAAAATGGCAACTAAAAGGACATTTATATGTAGCATCATAAACTGACAGTTGAAATTTCTAGGGCTTATAATGAGGGAAAAGGGCTTGGAAGATATGATACTCACAGGCTCTATTGAAGGCAAAATAAACAGGAATTTAGCACTTAATCCATGTAACGAGCTTGTGTAAATGATTAGCAGAATAGGGATTAGGAGATTATTTATTCTTTTTAATCTGATGCTCACCTCTTATATTGTTCGATGGTCAGTGAAGATAGAGTGTTTCAGATTAATTGACACAGCTTATGCGGATATCTGTTGAAGATAACAGATAATCCTAGACTTGAACAGGTTAATATTGTAGTGATCCGGAAAGCAACCTCTTAGTAGTCGGTTCTAGAAGATAGAGATTTGTTGGAAGAACATACTATAGTACAAATGCATTCTTACCAAAGGAATAAGAAGTTAGTGAGAGTGGTTCGCTCTAATGGACGATGCATAGTGGATCTTAAGGAAGCTAGAACTAAAGAGTGTAAATCATGTGAATATTCTCCATGGAATTAGTCGAGATAATAAAAAACAAAATTTATTAAGACCTATAAACGGAAGGAATATTTGGAGAGCTATGATCGCCAACATCCTGAATGGATGAAACACAGAATATATTTGGTGTGAAGTCGAATTCATTTGTTTATTTTATGCTTAAGTGTGTGTCTATACAGGAACATCGATTATAGTTTGTTTTGAAAGTTGTTTCTTTTTACAAATGCGATATAATCTACGATCTTTAATTTAAACTTTAAAGAACATAAAAGAGCTCAGACCACCTAAAAAAAACAAAAAAAACAAAAAAAAAACAACTTCCTTCCCGCTAATTTCTATATTTCAATATTCCAAAGCATTTCCTTACATTTCGTTGTTGACCTGGAGAGTAAAAGCCATCCTATTTAATTCAGGTTACATAGAGTAACACTCTTCAAAAGTTGCCAAAGGCTGTTGATGGTCTGGCTGCATTTTATCCAACTTATCTATGATTTTTACCTGTACACGTCAAAAGTTGGTAATAGGGGAAAACTTTCCGTTTATATAAGCATACAACAGTGAAATTATAAGTAAATAGAAAATATGTATGATTCCATATACCTACATATTCAAATTCCTATTTCTGAGATAAGGTATTGTAACTATTTGTATTATTTACATTGTTCTGAATGAGATCCTCAACTTTAATGCCGTATTGATTGCTCCCGTGACTAAATAAATGGTTCGTTCGGAAATTCCAATATTAACTGAAGAGGACCGGAGAGTACAATGCCAAAATGTCGTGAATATGGCATTAAAGATGAGAACAACAGCCCGAACAAAGTAAATAGTGCAAATATATTCAAACATGTATACTGATAATAAAACACCTCATAAATTAACTTCAATTACTATAATTCACACTTTATTAAGGAGACTAAGCTGTTCACCAAATTTAATAAATTCACCAGATATAGTTACATTTTGCATTGAAATTAACAATGATACCCGAGGTTGTGCGTACTACATATATTTCCTTTACTTCACTGAGCGACGTCAATTTTGCTTTGTTTCCGAACTGTCTACATGACCTTGTGAGTGATGGGATATTTTCAACCCAACAATTTCTTTGCTACAGACGAAACGTTGCACGCCTCTTGCTACTCTGTCGCTATTTGTTCGGAAAATATTTACACGAGCTGCATTCCTTAGATTAACCAGTTCGAATCTTTGCATATAGAAGCCAAGATGCGACTTACGCTATAGAGAACCACTTTCATTGCCTTCGTATTGGTTAGAAGTTCCACTTCAGAAGCTGCATCCCACGAAAAGCTACTTCGTGGAACTGACTCGGAAGGATGCTTCCACAATCATTACAATGTTACAATGTCCAAATCTAGGTTTAACATTTATTCTTCCTACATATCCTCATAAACTACACCGATTCTTAACACTGACACAATAAACTTTCTACCCCGAGTAGTTTAGGATCTTTTAAATGCTAAACATTAGTAAAAACAACATGCCAGGATCGCAGAAGAGTAAGAGTGAAATTGTCGCGGGG
This sequence comes from Acanthosepion lycidas, assembly GCA_963932145.1. Taxonomy (NCBI): domain Eukaryota; kingdom Metazoa; phylum Mollusca; class Cephalopoda; order Sepiida; family Sepiidae; genus Acanthosepion; species Acanthosepion lycidas. Next base: position 141,415,957 of record OZ010573.1, read on the forward strand.
ATTTTTCCTATACACATAATTCGTTATTATTTTATTTTATAGGAAATCAACGTATTCATATTTTAGGAGCGATAAAAGTGAAACTTTCATATTTTTTTCTCGATGAAACCAAACAGACTCTTGTCCTTGATCCTGATTAAAACGGTATAATCCATTATATATGATATATTGTGGCTTGGGTAATATAATAAATTGTTCTAAAAATAATATCCAATTTTAGAATAAATCTTCTAATACATTATTAGAATAATTGCAGAAAAATATATAACGCATTCCTAATGATTAAAGTATCGTCTTTGTTAATTTGTTAATTAAGAGACGCATTTACTCACTTTGCAACATTGTTCCTAAAGCTTCTCAAACAGTTGCAAAACATTAACAGAGAATGGGATCAGAGGCTGGTTTTTTAAGTTCCTCAGTCGGTATGTGGGTTTCGAAAATGAAGGTGGTTAGAAAACGCCCATTGACAATCGACATCTAAAAATAATAATCAAATAAAACCCAAGACAGTGTATCAAAGAAACAATATCGAACAATTTCAAAAAAATTAAACAAGTTGAAGTGTGAAAAAATTACACGAAATCACTGAAATGAAAAAAATCACTAAAGTTCAAATTCTAGAGAGGTTAATGTGTTATAGGGAACTTTCTGAATATGTCTTTGATTATTATCCGCTCTCTCTCTCCCTCCCTCTACCCATAGTAATAATTTCTCTCTTACACTCTCTCTGAGATAATTACACCCTCTCTCTTTTTTGACAAGCTAAAACCAATTAGGAGAAAGCCCATGTTTTAAAAAGTATTGTTACTCAGCAAGGATGTCGTATGCCTGCTAAAAATAACTATGCGCATGAAGTCAATTAACTCGGGATTCGAAATTGCGCGCGAAAGAAACACGGCATCAGTTGGGACAACAAATCTCGATCAAGTCGGACCAGCCTTGAAACCGTCATACAAATGGATTTAACCGAACTTCAGAGAATGTATGGCAGCCCAAGCTCACACAAACTCCCATTTTCAGTGAAATCAGTAATGATCAAACGGATCAAGACCACTTCTACAACACTACAAAAAACAGAATTAACATTTTCCACAAATGAATAGGACGTTGAATAGTATATAAAAGAACGAGAAGATATATATATATATATATATATATATATATATATATATATATATAGAGAGAGAGAGAGAACTAGAACAAGAAATAGAGAAAAATGTGTATATAATTTCAGTCGACTGAACCAAGCTAAGCGTTTTTCCTTATATCGCGTAAACCCAGATATTTTGATGGTACTGTTTGTTTAAAATTATTTCATGTACAATTAAAAATTGTGTTGTATCCTTAAAGAGGTTACAAATAGAAAAGGGTAGTACTCGAGTGAAGGCACAGCCACACGCGCGTAGATGAAAGAAGAGAGGTTTATTGCAAAAGAAAATAAACTACTAAAAATCAGGGAACCTAGTGGCAAGCTAGTAATTTCCTAAGCAAAACACCCAAGTATATTCTATACTCACTATATATAGCTGATGATATGGTCATTCTACATAGACGATAGGGAGTGTGGGACATTCATTTACAACACCTCCCCCTGAGCTAATTTTCTCCAGAATATCTCATTTTATCGGGTCAGGACATAATTGTTTTCACTTGTTTTCCTAGTAATTTTCCGTCTCACCAATTTTTGTGCTGATGACATTTGGGGCATTAGCGGTTTTCGGGAGCTGACACTTCTTGCACTGGCGGGCTTTGGAGATACTTACATCGGTACTGGCTGTGATATGGAAAATGGTATTTCGAATGTAATAGCCTGTCAAACACTGACCGAAACATTCGCGAATATCAGTTCGGCTGGTGATGCTCCGAAATCTGTGTTCGAATTGGGAGTAACTGTCAACCGCTAAAAACTTTTGTATCCTCCTCTAATCAAATGTCCATGTCAAGATTCTTTCTTAGAGCTCTTTTAAAAGTATCTCCGAATCTTTCTACTTGCCCATTTGATCTAGGATGGTAACAGAGGTCGTAATGTTGTCTCTGGACAAAGATGTCCAGAAATTCTGAAATTCTCTGCTAGTAAATAGTGTCCTGTTATCATTAACTATAGTTTTTGGTACACCGAAAGGGATCAAAAGCTCGTTCAGTACATTTATAATATTTACGAATGCCGGGCTTCTACACTTAAATATTTCTAGGCACTCGGAGAATCTGTTCACTTTTATAAGGTAGTAGCAACCATTTAGAGGTCCAGCGTAGTCGATATGTAACTTGGTCATTGGAACATCAGTTGACAACCTCTACACTCTTTTAGCATTTTTCAATATCCTAGTCCAATACGTATTAATAATTCCTTCAGTATTTTCTTTTGCAGTGTATACGGCATTACCGCTATCTGCCTATAATACCACTTGCTCTCCGATTGAGAAAGGTGATATTTTAGATCCTTTTTTTAGGCATACCTGTTTCTTCATTTTTTAAAATGAATTCGTCCTTCTCAGCACCTTTTTTTAAAAATATCTTCTAGAGTCCCAGTTAGCTCCCGAATTGTATTTCATACTAATACTGCTAATTCTTTTTCCTCCGATAAAGTAGCTATAATCGTCTAACGGTTCTGCAAATTTTGTAATCAATCTAGACAAACCGTCGGCATGTCCTAGCTTTTTTTCGAGGGTAGATATTCATCTTAAAATCGTAGTTCAATAATTTTATTCCCCAGTGCTGTAACCTATTAGCAGTGTGCTTGAGTATACACTTTCTTTATCCAAAACAACAGTCTATGATTCGACTGTAATGCAAATTTCCTTCCTTAAATATACCTGTGAAAATTTTAACTGAATAAATTATGATCAGGCTTTCTTTCTCGATCTGGTTGCAACATATTTTTGCAAGAAGCAGAGTTCTGAACGCATGAACTTTGGGTTTTGTAGTCCATCTTCAAACTTGTGGAGAATTACCGCTCTGATTCCATAGTTTCTAGCGTCAGATGATACAATTATTTCTTTTTAGGGTCAAAATATTCTAAAGATAATTCTGATAACAGCCAGATTATTATTTTTTTTTTTTTTGGAAAGCATCTTCGCATTTTTTAGACCAAATCCATTTTGCATCCTTTTTCAATTAGTTATTCAGTGGGCCTCAAATATCATATATTTTTATAATTTAGATACTGTAATAGTTTGCCAAGGCTAAAAACGTCAAGAGAATTAGTGACGTTGTTTCGTGGTGGCATATTTCTAATAGTTTTGGCCCTTTCTCTGTCCGGTTTTCTTCCGTTTTCGTCAATTATTTGCCCCTAATATTTGATCTGCTTCATAAAGAATTGGCTTTCATGTGAACTTAGATTGAAACCATATTTGTCACTCTTCTGGAACACTGATTTGATATGTTTTTGTTTTGTTAGTTGTTTCCACTCTTTAGTATCTATTATTTGCTGGAGAAAACTGGCAGCCACCTTTAACACAAACGGGAGACGATTTAGCTTGTAGATTCCCTTATGTGTATTAATTGCTAATAAATTTCAACACTCTTCGTCTACATTCACTTGAAGATATACCTCAGAAAGCACTTTGCTATCATTCAGCTTAGAAAAAAATATATTTCAGTGAAGTTAAAGTGTATGTTTTTTCTTTAAGGCAGTCATTTAATCCGGTTGAAAAATGCATATACTCAGATCTGTTTGCTTTTTTCCTTATATAACCTGTAGACGCAGCCCAATCTTTAGAAATTACACACTTTTTCTGTAAACGTTCCAGTTCTTGATTTCTTGAATCCAAAGCTGAAAACGTTACATTCTTTTTTGGTTTGAATACTAGTCTTATGTCGTCTTTAAGTTCAAAACTGACCTCGGTTTTCGTGCATTCTCCGAGACCTTCAGAAAACACAGGATAAATAGTTTTACAGATCAGTAATAATCATTTTTATTCAGATTATTCGTTTACTGACACGTTGACTTTTTGCAAAATTAATTTACGGGTAATTCCCATAAATCGAAAAGCACGATTCAATCTCTAGCTAATAAATTCGTCGTACCTGGTAGAACAGACTTTTGATTTGAAAGTCCTCTCCATAAATGATACAGTGCAGCTAAATACACCCCTGCTGTTTAGCTTTTTATAATTTGATATTTAGGATATTATAATCCACTCCTCAAGCTATTTTTGCGATACGCATTTATTTTCGTATTTTCTTTTTCACCAATTTCAATTTTGTTGTTTAATAATTCAACATTTAATTTTGATTTAAATTTTGCTTCTTTCTTTTCTGTTTATACCATCGGTGGGAGCTTCTGTGACCGACATAGCCACATTCGAAGAAAACATTTTCCTTTAAAAAAAAAAAAAAAAAAAAACTGTTTAAAAAAAATAAGACTCTCCACAGCCATCACACAGGAAAGTTGTTCGTCTTGTATTTTGTAAATCTCAGTTGTCTTATAGCTTGAACTCGAGAAATCTTTATTTCTTCGATCCAAGTATTTTCACTTTTTACATTTACTAGCTTCTGGAATTCCTGAGTCAGCTTCTGTAGCGTAATTTGAGGGTCTTGCTACATAATTGTCAGAATCCTTGATCAGATGTCTGACCTTCGCCGCTGTAACTCCCTGGACAATGATTAAACATATCGACTGAAAGGCCACCTCATTTAAACCATTCACATTGTGAAATTACATTGCCTAGATAAGTCACAAATCTTCAATTTATTATTTTACAATGTTTAAACATTTTTATAGAATATGGAACTAACCGTCTAAAAATCCTGTCAAAATCTTTGTCTCTTTGATCGAGATTTCGTCCATTTTTTTTTAGTCAAAATTTGGTTCGTGTATTTAATGTTCTCTCTGAGCCTAATTTTTGGACTAACAACGTAAATTTCTCCTCCTCAGACTACTGTTCACTCCTTTTCGAAAAAGTAGTCTCGTATCTACGAAAATAGGTAGGGAAAGTTACTCCATTTTCAGAGTCATACTTGAATTGCTATAGCGAATTCGATATTCGTTCAAGGGAAAAGAATATTTCGCCCCGTTCTTCTGTTGTTTTAGATGTTACGGTTTTGCACAATAGTTTAGTGTCTTCTGTTTGTTGTTTTCGTAATTGCATCAGTTCATTTTCAAAAATGTGTGATTTTTCACATTTTTTTGTTGCTGTAAAACTCTCGCTCTAATTGCTGTTGTTGCTGCTGTTGTAACCGCAAACTAGCGTGCAATACTTTAGACAATTCAACCAGTTGTTCCATTTTTTTGTGTAATTTCACTGAGCATGTTCAACGTAAGTTGTTCAAATAGTTACTACTGTTGTACGTTTTACAGACAGTGTTTTGAGGGTTTCCCGCGTGAGTTTGCATCGAATCCGTCGTCGCCACTGTTGTTTCCTTAAAGAGATTACAAAAAGACAAAGGTGGCACTCGAATGAAAGCACAGAAACACGGGTGTAGATGAAAGAAGGGAGATTTATTGTAAACTACAATACATTACTGAAAGACATGGAATTGTCTGGCAGGCTAGTAATTCCCGAAGCAACCCTCACCCCGGAATAGTCTTTGCTCACTGTATGTAACTACTGATATAGTTAGTCCACACAGGCGATAGGGATTGTGGGACATTTCATTACAAGAAATTTCATTACGTTTTTGAGATTTTTTCCTATTGGTTGTCCTTTTCGCATGATTTTGACTCTTCCAGAGAAATCCACTATTATAGTGAAACCCAGGCAAGTGATTGCCTTTATTTTCTTTTTTACTTGTGCTTCAGCTCTAATACATACAATATATATATATATATATATATATATATATATATATATATATATATATATATAACCTTTATTATTTGCCTTTAATCGTCTATTTGTTTACAGTTTAAATCTGTTTAATCGCGTTCCAGTCTCTCCTCCTCATTCGCGATTTCTGCAATTGTGCCTAAATTATATTCTTCTATTTGCCAACGCCCGCCTTTTGATGAAGCGTTCGCCGAATGGTTTCCTTCAAGGGATAATGACATCTTTATTTAAATCTACTTTATTTTTTTCTTGGTTTAAGTCTGTATTTGTGTACATATATTCACACACACACAAACACACACACACATATATATCTATCTATATATATATATATATATATATATATGTACGTAGGTAGGTAGATGAAATTTTTATTATAGCTTTTGGCATTCATAAAAGATGCACATTTCTGTATATAGATGATATGCAATTATATACATGTGTCTGTATATACGTAAGATAATAATGATAATTTTTCCTGATCAAATTTATCTATCTGATTATAAATCCATATAAATATGTTCTTGATTTTCTAATCAACTTAATCTCAAATAATTGCACTAAATTATTTGAAGGATCTGCTGTCTAATCAATATAACGATCGCGAAAGCCCGTAGGATTCAGTGTTAGGACTGACATTAAATTGATTTTAGCTTTATCATAACATTTTGTAGTCAATTTCACTTCATTTACAAATCTCCCAAACGTTTAGAAAAATCATATTAATTTCTACTTGTTCTTTACCTCACTAGTTTCTTTTCGCATACGTTAAGTCTTGCAAATATCTAATAAATAATAGAACCATTCACTATTAATTGGTTTTAAAAGATGTATCAGGTACGTTGTTATGTATCATCGAGAAAAAGAAGGAAATAAAGAATCATAGAAAAAAGTGGACGATCACATTCTCGTGAAATTGATCTAGCGTCAGTGAAGTGGAAATAAACAAAGACTTACATCAATCTTTTTATTTGTACCCTCTTACTACTTTACATATTTAATTTCATTCATATTTACGATTTTTATTGCAATATTTTGTTAACTTTTTTAAACTTAAATATTTAACAATACAATAGGATTCAATTTTTACATTAATTAATATTGAACTGAAAATTCAAATCGATAAAAGATAACTACTTATGTTTATATTTTCATTGTTAAAAATCATTCATATTATTTTACATAACGTGTTATTTTTTACAATTCGGGATCATAACTCACCATAATTTCCTTTTTTTTATGCCAAATAGTATTTTCGTATGATGTTTCCCTTCCGTCACCGTTTCTACACTTCTCTAGGCAATGTTTATAAGAAATGTTTATAGAATTTAATTGTATAATATTTCTTCTTCATCATGATTCCCAGCTATGTCTATTTCTGTTTTTGTCTATTTACTTGAACTTCATATTTCGAAATATCTTAGTTATTCGCAAGTCTTCACCATGGTATTTTCAGATTTCATCGCTAGAACCAATTCTCCCTCGTTAAAAATTGGAGGTTTGTACGCTGTTATGAGGACTATAAAATATTACATAGCATGATTTTAAGGGAATATACCTATATTTTTTTTCTTATTATCACCTAAGTATTCTTCACATTCCGATGTTCTTTTCGTCTTATCCTAAGTTACTACAATACTCAGATATTTAAATTTCCGTAGCTGATTGATTTCACCGTTCGAAGTACGGAGCTCATACATCGAATCATTTAATTTGCTGACATCTATACAAACTGTCTTTTGACTATTCAGAGTTAAACATTTCTTCACGATTTTCATGAACTTTTCTATGTAGTTGTGCTTCTGTTTTGTCATCATCATAATTACATTGGCGCATCACATATTGTTTATACTGTGCCAGCAAAAAATCCTGATAGGCCTTCTAATTCGCTTAGAATTATCTAAATGTATATGTGAAATATATCCGGTGAGAAACGCTTATATCCCCCCACTTTTTGTTTTTAGCCCTTCAATCTCATTCTTTAGCCTCGGACAAACCGTTTCTTTGAAAGGAAGCTTACGTATTAGTCGAATATATTTACCGTGTGAATAAACATCTTTTTATTATTATTTCAAGTAATTCTTCATGTATTAATCTTGAAAATGTATTTGCGTTTTCTATGAATGCATATTTGCTTTTGCATGTGTATTTTAGCTCTGATAGTATCATGATTATAAATGCATCATTTCTTGTTCCAGTTCCTCACTGCATTTGCAATTATGTCCTCTCTAAACTCTACACATTAGAATGCTAATCCCAATTTTATCTGTGTGCATCATCAAATTAATTGATTGTGAACTAATTTCGACTATCATTTTGGAAATAACGATAACAGAATCGTGAAAATTTGCTGTTGCATATAAGAATATTTAAGACAAATTGAAGTTTGAAATGGTATATTTTGTTTTACGGTATATATCTACCTCAATCGGTTATTTAATTCTGACGAGAGTTTTAGGATGGTTTCGTATGAATAGGATATATATTCTTTGTGACAAATCAGTTTGTAGACGAGGATTCATTGATTTATTTTTGTAAAATTGTTTTGGTCGAGAGTCAAAGGAATTGTTGGTAATATTTGTTTTAAAAAATGTATTGTTGGTAATTTTCTTTTTTCAAAATATGTATTTCTGGTAATACTTAAAAAAAAAAAAAAAGGTATTGCTGTTAATTTTCTTCTTCAAAAATGGATTTGCTCGTATTTTTATTATAAAAACATTTTGTCACTTTCATAGAGTTTGGACACAAGTTTGGGGGTTAAATATTTAACCATAGCTGAGACACTATCAGGTCTTACCACCCGGATCATGGTGTACACAAGCAATTAAGAGGTGGGTCCACGCTCCTCAAAATTTCCTGATCAGAGGCATTGCTGTTTGATGTAGTTTATCGACGAACAAGAAAGAAAGGCTGTATGTCAGAAAATATGTGTAATATTTTAAATAGAAATGCAATTTAGAATAATTATCATCAAGAAAAATAAATACAAATCGAACCGACCGACGATGTTTGTGTTCGTTGCAAACTAACGACCGTGGGAATTGCATTGATTTAATATTTAAAAGAAAAATATATTGACACCATCATCCAACGTTTATTGACGTAAAAAGATACTTCTTCCTTATTAATATTTCTTACGTTCTGTTGGATAATTTCTGACACACACTTTACTTCCTCAGGATATTAGGAAACGAGACGACTATCATCAAATTTTTAGCCTGGATTTAAGAGATTGCATGATAGACATAACTCCACCATTCTTGATAGACCAACAGTCTGAAGACATCGTCGACAAAGTTACAATAGGCAAACAATGAATTATCTATTCAATCAAGTGAAATATTTTCTTTGTTTGAAAAATCATAATCAGATTATTTCATATTTTAACGCATACTGAAACAATAAAATTGCACAGTCACACATATATTTAATTACTATTTTTAGCAATTATAATGTTGAAAGAATAATGTAAAATTACGATAATTTATGTGTGTTTTTTTTTTTTTAGGCTAACAGATCTAATACCAAAAGACCGTAACTAGTTTTCTTGGCCTATTATATTCAGTAAATCAAGAAAAGTTCATGTAACTTATCTGGTTAATCGGTACAAGTGTTTGGCGTAAAAATGCACATTATAGCCAGATGTTTATTAAATCAGACCTTTATTTCTTTAAACAATCTCTGAGTGTTACAAAACTTATTTTTTGTAAACATGGACATGAAAAAATATATCTAAAACGCAAAAAGGCTATTCGGGGATTATAAAATTGCTATAAATATTGTTAATTTACTTTTTTGAAGCGCTAAGCTTTTTCATACAAGCAAGTTATGTTTCAATATGACTCCGTTTCCTTCCTCAGATATATCTCAAAAGCAATAAAACTCCTTTTGTGAATATCAAATGAAAGACTAAATCAGTTCAGAATATTCTGTTGTTTTTATTCATACCAATTTAACACCAATTCAACAATTATCAATCTTCCTAAGTTGTAAACATCAATTTGTGTATATGAAAGTTATATATCAGTTATAGGCACAGTAAATAAAATCGGTGTATGGAGTTTAAATTTCAACTGTGTTCGATGTGTTCACTGTCACACGAAAAAAACATTAGTTAAAGCCTTCCTACAAGAAAGGGAGAATATACAAATATTTGCCATCTTAACAATATAAGATACGCAGATGACACTGTAATGGAAGATACGGAATTGAAACTACAGAGCTTCCTAGATATTGTACCGAATGAAAGCGTAAAGAATGGACTAACCGTCAAATGTGAGAATTAAAGCGAACGATGCGACCTACAACTAAGAAATATCAGTATCAAACAAGTACCGGAATTTAAATAATCTGTGAAATCTTTTAGAAAACGATGGAAAATACGCATTTGTTTAATGAAAGTTGCATTAGGAAAGTGAAACATAGGGATATGAAGGTAACTTAAGAAACAAGTGAAAAGTCTGCTGAACTGATATGTAATATCAACCTTCTTTTACGGCAGTAAATGCGGGGCAATATTCTGACGGATTAAGATAAATTATTGTTAAACTGAAGGAGGCTGAGATTTGCATGTAAAAAGCGCGTAAGCAACGAAAATGTTTGGAGGGAAACTGAAACAAAAAGAATACTCATGATCAAAAGCAGAATATCTAGAAAGAGAAAATCGAAATCCCTTGATCACATAATGAGAAAGAAACGCTTGGAGAATTTAACGCTCACATGGCATATCGAGGAAAAGAGGGTCATCGGAAGGCAGCGATCCAGGTACCTGACAAACATTTGCGGTTGGAGAAAGTAACGGGTTGACAAAACCTTCTAAGGTCTACAAGAGATGGGATGCTATGGAGGACAATGATCACCAATGTCCTGAAAGTACATGGCACGTTTAAGAAGAATGAATAGGTGTTAGTAAATTTTCCGGAGATACTCAATCCTAAATTCACATCGGTTGAACTTGGCTCTAGAAAACGCACTCCATAAAATGTACTAAAAGAATCCACCGCAGAGGCACTAATGGTATTGAAATAATGGCTAAATTTCCAAAGGAGAATGATGAGTCTAAGAATTTTGGAACGGAATCGAACTGTATACTCGGGGAGGTGTTACATATTCCAGTACTTCCCGACTATTGGGATTGAACTCATCTTCTTGATGATGGGACTGGTTCGGAAGGGGATCGAATATAAGCTCTGGTACATTTCTGAATGCATCAGTCACTAAAAGTAGGTGGAAAAGTATAGAAAGTGATACGTTGAAATAAATCCGAATAAATAAAATCAACGAACGATAATAACAATACATTGGTTCCGACATTCAGCCAAAAAATACATTTTCGACGTTGCCAGTTTCTATCCAAGCTGCGTTTATTTATTTATTATTTTTTTTTATTTTAAATTGCATTCTGTCTTATTTGACATTTTTTCTCTCCATTCGCATAATTCCCTATTTTCTCATACCTTTCTCCCCCTTAGCAGATACGCAATAATCTCCGTTTTCTTCTCGTGAAAAAAAATGAACAAAAAACAGCAGTAATCAGAATGATATAAAATCATTACCTGAACTGAAGATTCTTTCCTAATGAACGTTTCTACTCGTCTACCCAATCCAATTATTAACTACAAAAACTGCCATCTAATGACGCTTTAGCTGCCACGTTTGCTACCATTTTCTGCCAAATGTTCGTGTTATATTTTTCTTATCATTCCTATTTTCAGCTGTCTTCGTTTTGTATTGTGTTAATCACTTTTATGTATTTTCCTTATTTTTCTCTGCATTCTGTTTCTGTATTTCGTTTTCAACTGATCCAGTCCTTCATTTCCTGTTTAAGTGCTTCTTTTTTAAACTGTATACTGCGTCTTAAGTTGAATTTAAACTTTGCCCATCCTGACACTGTTTCCGATATACTTTTTACTTTAAAACATTGAGTTTTTATCTCACAAAGATTGTCTTTTTTTCATCAGTTTTTACATTTTTTCTTCAATTTCTCTTATAAGTTTATTTATTCGTTACATACTTGTAATCTTTTATTTATTTTTATGCTTTCTAAGTTCTACTTTTATTTGCGAATATATATATATATATATATATATATATATATATATATATATATATATATATATATATATATATATATATATCCGTTTATTCTGTCGTTATTTAAATAGACGAAGATTTATCACTTTAACATGAAAAGACACATAGAAACGTTTCTATACTAACAGTTGAAGGTGTGTCCAATCTTACCTCTACACTTAATCAAAACATGCACGAATGAGATCTTCCTTTTCGCTGTTTTGTATGTGTTCGGATAAAATTTTATTTCTATAAATATCTGTAATTTAAAATAAGAAACCAACATATTGAAAATCTAATACTTTTTCTGGTGTTTATTAGTTCATTGTTTTATTTTATTATTTTGAAATCCATCATTAATATTGTACTTTCATTCGTGAATAAAGTTTAAATGTGTTAGTCAATTTCTCTTTTTATAAAAAAATATTCCACCCGGATCAAAGCAATAAAACCACTAAGATGCAATAGGTTACTGTGAAATATTATGCGAAGAAGAAAAGCATTGGTAAGAAACAAAATTATTAAGGAGATAGAACAATAAAAGAATAAGAATTAATAAAACGAAATATGACGATTGATATTGCATTTGAATTTTTGAAGATGTTGACTGGATAAGCAAGAGGCCAGAAGAGTCGCAAAAGCGAGAAGTCCGATAGAAGAAACACCTAGAACTTAGAGTTACTTCTCGTCATTACAACTGTAAGATGATGAGATTTAGATGCCAATCAATATTGCGCTGAAATGTGTAAAGTTGAGGAATCATGAAGGACACCTCGTTAGAATAATTACCATGAAAATGTTTATAGAAATGTTACAGTGAAAGAACATAACGCTGATGAGAGAGACACTGAAGCCGAGATGTCATGACAAGACCATTAACATTACAGATTTTTCTTTGGATTTTATCAAGAATCTCTAATGCATAACAGAAGCAATTTTATTCAGTTCACATTATTTTTTTATTTCTCTTTTTTCCTTTTTATTTATTTATGAAAATTCTTGTACTTTATTTTGTCTATCTCTTTCTTCATTTCTTTCAATTTACGTTTTTACTACTGATTCTTTGTCTTTCTTTACCAACAATTGTTTTTTTTTTAAGTCATTCAACGTCAAAAGACGTTGGGGATCATGATTCTCCAAAATTTCATTTTCTTTATCATCTGTGAAAACATTATGAATATCATCAAAGGCTGTTGATGGATATAACCGTTTTCTATTGATTTGTCAACATATTTGCTGTTGTGTATGTTGGCTTGGGAAAGTAGTAATTCTTTCAAGAAACTTGAGATCGGGAAAATACTCGGCCGTAGATTTATATTTTGTTAATATTCGATGGCGGCAATCTCAAGAATTTTCCTTTTCAGTAAATTACTTACCCTTTGGTAAGTTTGACATTTTTTTGATTAAAAGTTTGGTCGAATTGATTTCTATGTATAATTACTGCATTTTTTAAATAGTTATGCATTGAGTAATATTCTGTTCATGGCTACTTTCTTTTAATATCTGTATGTTTCCCCCATGGAATTTTTTTTAAAAATCCGACTTTGAAATCGGCAACAATTCTTCTAGAAAGGTCTCATTGCTGCCATAATGCTTGTCTTCAGTTCATATTTGGTGTTACGAGTTTTGTTGGCCTCTCCCTCAAATGCACGTCACATATAAGAATCAAGGAGTTTGCAGTCAGGGGTGTTACATATTAATATGTTCGGGTTGATGTGGTCACAGAAATTGTCTGACAATTATGAATGGATTCTTCTACTTGTATGCTATGGTGCAGAATCATGTTGCCAAAATTCAACCTCTTGACCCAAGTGAACACTACCTCTTCAAGGCACTAGATGTAGGCTTCAGTGTTGAGGCTTGTGCCCTCATCAACGAATTCAGGATACTTTTATTATCAGAACGATCAGAGAGTGAGAAAGAATTACGAACTGCATTACCTTCTTAATCACCATTAGAGTCATCCAAGTCTTTTCGAATCCTTTGTACTGTTTTCAGATTTACAACCAAAGACACTGAAATATTCGTATTGGAGCTTCCAGCGCAAATGGCAACCAATACAGCACGCTGTTTCGAATTTCGGTCGGATCGAATTGCGCCATGTTGCTCTTTTCTCACAGACGGTGCCCAACTGACGCTACTACGATGTGTAGTTTACAAAATCAAGAATAAACAATGCGTTTCCGCGAGAATAAAATATAAAATGGCAATAGTTTGCCCATCGCACGCTGTATATCGATTTCAATGTTATCGAATTACGTAAAAAATCTGATCATACAACTGATTTATTTATTTTTTCTTTTATATCTGGAATCTTTTTTTTTTATGGCGCGTTAAGTACATTTTATGTTACCTCCATGCATACAGACAGAGAAAAGGACGGCAATAGAAAATAAAAATGAGAAACCAATGAACGTGAATCCCCGTGACCTCGACGTGGACAATATTATTTGATAACTTTAGTTAGTGAAGGGTATCAGAGTCAGAACGTTCACACCTTAATCGGTAATGAATCCTTGTTAATTTTAAGCGACATTCCTACACCCTCTTGAGTAATAGTGATGAGTGCCCTGGTCTTGGATAGAATTACTGCCATGATGAAGAATTGGGCTACGAACCACCGTATGCAAATTCATCTACTCTCGCTCAATTTCAGTTTCAAAGTCCGAATCCATTATTTCAAACTTGCGTCGACCATTATGCGTTAATGGGTGCTTAGGTCGGCCAAGCATCTGCGGACGGCAGGCGTCCGTCTCTTCTTAGATCATTCATTCGTAACATCAGAAACGTAAGGTGATTTCTTTTATCTATTAGCCGGGCTTCCTGGTACGATCGACGCCGTTGATTGTGTCTGCACGAATACACCCACTCCTCATCTTCTGATTCGTATGCACCTATCTCCAAGTAGTTATTGGTAGCGTGTCTCGGTGAAAAGAAGGATTGCATTTAAATATGATTTCTGAATATTAGATAAGATAAAAGCTAGTTTGTAAATTGTGCAAATATGTTTATTTTTTATGCTGGTTATAAGAGTTGTATTGTGGAAACGCTATTCTAAAGAGAATAATTACAATGTAGGTATGCATGAGTTTGCGGGAACAGAAATTGCACATAGTCGACCATTTTAGAAGCTTACAAAAATGGCAAGGAATTTTAACAGGATTATAGCTGTATTTCTCAAGGTAACTTAAGCAACGTTTTCCCTGTCACATCAGCCATTCTAGATATATATTGGAATCGTATTAACATGAAATAAGTAGGTTAATTTTCAACAATATATTTTTAAGAGAAAGCAATTTGACGTTATATGTTGACATATCCAATTCGTAAAACTCGGTATTTTCATTGTAAGAATCTTTATTATTGAACTGGAAACGTTTATGGAGATTGTATGGTTTTACTTTCGCCTGAGGCGTGAAAATAACTGTCACCATTAACTCACATTATATCTATACCGTTATCTTTCATAATACATTTGATACTGCATTCATATATATATATATATATATATATATATATATATATATATATATATATATATTAAAGAACTCCGGATTATTTACCTAACGTGTTCTTTCCTATTTTTGTTCATATCTGCGCACGCACACACACACACACACATATATATATATATATATATATATATATATATATATATATATATATATATATATATATATATATATATATTGATGCATGTTTCATTGAATAATATAGACAAGTTTTGTCTATTTATTTTAAGTAAGTACTTTTCATATTGTCTGATAAGCTTAATAACATTATCATTGAAAGACGAAAGGAAATCACCATATTGCTACATGTTAAATAAAATCTAAGCATTCGGCTTAAGCCATTATCAAAGATGACAATTACTTTTCATTATATCAACAAATACACCGACGAAACAATAATGATAGTCTGTTTTTGTTGCAGGAAAAATTGAAAACCAACGACAAACTCGTGTACACGAGACGCGGAAGCAAATATCGCGTCGCAGCTCGTGACGTCACACCTGACCACGCGAGAGTGAAAACGAGAAGTATTAAGTATTGGAAGCCGTTGGTATAAAGCAATGATTTCTGTTGTCAATTACAGGCATTTAAGAATATATCTGGAGATTTCATAATTTATTTTCTTCAGGTTTTTATGTTTATAGTTTCAAGAATCTTTCATTTTTGTTTATTGTTTTCATGTTTAAGTATAGTTTTGTCTTCAACAATGATTTTCCGGAATTGTGTACGGGGCCAGGCATGTTGTTTTAAATGCATAAAATTGTTAGTTTTCATTCAAATGTAGTGCCTAGCGTCATGAAAGCGAGTTTGTGGTGTCACCAACATAAATATTATTTAATCCATTGGAGATGCGATCTCACAAAGGGAACTTGAATTTGGAAACTATGTTGGTTTTTCGCAAATCGCTAATTGGGAGGCGGGAAGAATCATTGCCAATAATTAACTTGGTTATACTAGATTTAGTTTAGTATTTGATTAACCTATTTTTTGCTATGGTCTGTTGCAGATATATTAGTATTAGTATTAACTATGTTTTTTCGTATATTTTATCTGTAGCATTAATATCCTTTACAATCTTATCTAGGCGTTTGTGGAAGTAGCTTTTCTTGTCATGGAAATGTATGTTGTTAATTATTTCCAGTAGGTCTTTTTCGAAAGCGGACAAACTATGAATAAACGGTGCTGCATTTTTACTGTTAAAACCGTAAGTTTCCATGTAGTTTTTGTTTTGTGATTCGTTCTTATTAAGGAAGAAGTAAGCTCTCCATCTCATCCTACATATAATTGGTTTTTCCTAAAAAATAGTCTATTAAAATAATTGTAAATATTTTAAAGTTGTATTTAAAATTGTAGTTAATACGAATTCTAACCTAAACATCTTTTAAAATTATAATTAAATAAAACGTATTCTAACCTAAACACCCCTCCAAAAAAATACCGACACTCAAAGGAATCCTATAAAACACCTACTGAAAAATGAAATTATGACGAAAAGCTAGAGGATGTGGACCATTGAATGACCCATGTCCTTAGTAATATATAGTTTCACCTGTATGTACAAAGTTTATATTTAAAAAAAAAATAAATAAAAAAAAAATAAATAAACAAAACGTTTAAATATAGTTTTTTAAAAATCGTAATATACTTATACTTGATATAGAAATTAAATTAAATATAGTCTATAAAAACTAACAATGAAAATAGTTTAAAGTTATAATTATAATTGTAATTGTAGTTAATTAAAATGAATTCTAACGTAAACTTCTTTTAAATTGAAATTAAATAAATAAATTAAGTTTACTAAATCAGTGAAATGAATTAGTTATTTTTGCCATAAAAAAAAAATACTTAAATAATATTTAAATATACAATTTTTAAAAATCGTAATGCAAATAAACTTGATATAGAAAAATAATTTTACTTATTGTAAGTAATTCAAATATTGGGTTGGTACAGAAATAGTGGCGCAGTGATGTCGTTGTTTGACGTATTTTTTAACGTCAAAAAGCGGCGTTATTGCGTCATTGTTTCTGACCCAGCCTAATACATTTACTACTATTAAATAAAATATAGTCTATAAAAACTAATAAGGAAAATATTTTAAAGTTGTAATTAAAATTGTAGTTAATTAAAATGAATTTTAACCTAAACTTCTTTTAAATTGTAAATAAAGTTTACTAAATCAGAGAAATGGAAATTTTACTTAAACAATATTCAAATATAAAATTTTATAAAAAAAAAAAAAAATAGTAATATACTTGATGTGATAATAATTCTACAAACTTTAAGGGATTCTAATTACATTTAATTGTTCTTGAAAGAAATATAGTATATTAAAAATTAAAAGTAAAAATATTTCAAATTGTAGTTAAATAAAAAGTATTCTGACGTAGACACCTCCCAAAAATCTTTAAATATACGAACGAAAAAAGAATTTTAGCCGTTAACAAAAAAAAAAAAAAATCCAGACGACACGCTTTTGACGGATGTTAGATTTCATTGAAAGAACATCCCTACCCACTACCAAAACGTAACAAAAAACTGATACATTAAAATATAGACATATTGAACACCCAGACACCCCTAGTCTAGCAAAATAGATTTATCTGTACCCTTGGAAACATGAATTTTGTTTTAGCTGTGTATCTAAAACCCAGTAATTTTTAAAGTTACTCCAAAATTCGCTTGAAGATGAAAAGGAACTAATGTCTTTAATTTAATTACAAAATTAAATTCGGGGGTTTTAGCTTCCATTTTTGAAACATGGTTGGAACTTTGTAGCGAAAAACCATATTTTAAGTCTATTAATTTATAATATTATATATATATTCATATTATATATATATATATATATATATATATATATATATATATATATATATATATATATATATATATACCCTCATATATATATATATATATATATATATATATATATATATATATACCCTCATATATATATATATATATACTTATATATATATATATATATATATATATATATATATATATATATATATATATACTCATATATATATATATATATATATATATATATATATATATATACTCATATATATATATATATATATATATATATATATATATATATATATATATACAAATTATAGACATGGTGCAAAAATACACAGTCCGTGTCATTTACTTTTTTAAAAAGTGCTAAATACAAATTTGAGCAATATATTTTTTTTTTCATTTACTGTAGATCTGACATTTAATTGGTTAATCAAGACATACCCACAAGTGTAATTTTAATATTGACCCTATGTTCCCCTGCCTTTACCTTTCGGAAAATAGGTAATAATTTGTTTTTACATTTCCCTAAAAATATTTAATAACCAGTTACTTACCATCGCTTGATTACTGCAACCAAAGTATTGAAATATGCAAGGTTTTGTGATGCGATTTCAAAATATTTTTTATTATAGTCTCTTATAATGAAAATATAAAAATATATGGATATATACATTATTTATTCATTTTTTAAACGTAACTTTTTGAGTTAATGTACTGTTTGTTTTTATTTCTATATTCATCAAACACTATATATATATATATATATTTATATATATATATATATATATATATATATATATATATATATATATATATATATATATATATATATATATATTTACAATGACCGACATGAATATTAGAGAAATATTGTTAGCAAACCAGACCTGTAGATGTAAATAAATATACTGTTCAATAAATACATAAATAAATAAAAAACAGAATATCTGCTCGAATATGATTATCCATTAAAAAAACGTTTAAATAAGTAAATTAAAAAAATGTCTTGTGTTTTATCCATTTCCTAAAATTTTATTTTGTCAAAATATAAATGTAGAGAATTGTGCAAAGTTTTAAGTTTTTATTCATTGTCTGTGAAATACACATTATCATCTTTGCTAGAATCTCCAAGACTTCTGAATTTCTACTTTTTCCATATTTTGTCATTTACTTTCATGGCTAGATGATTATCGTTATTTAGTAAGTGTAGCTTATATGTGCCACAAGGACTGAATTATGGAGCACTCAGTGAAAGCATTATTCAGTCATAATTGATCTAGCGAGACAAGCTTGCTAACCATTACACCACATCGAAGTGCCCACATGATCAGATGCTTATGGTATGCAATAGTTTGCTGCTGTTCCAAAAAATAAGTCATATCCTATTTTCTATTAGTTTTATTATGATGATGATCACAGGCAAGTGATATTTTCCTGATCTGATCGTGATTCTGATTTGCAATGAAGATGTTTTTTCATCAATTTATTTATTTATTTACGTTACATATTTTTGTTCAATTCAAAAAAAATAATAAGTAACCTATCATAGCATATGTAGCACAGAAATTTACGTTTATGTAAATCTCTGAAGATGTGAAAATTTTAGAAACATCTGAATATCTGTCATTTCCCGCAGATGTTTTAATATTGTATGATTTGGTTTAGCGTCGTTTTACATTTATGACAGTGAATCAACTTTTTTTGATAGTGTTATGAATTTTTATTAGACGACTGTATCATATTTCTTATCTTTCTAGATCGATTTAAATTCGAGAATTCAATTTTTCTGAAAACTTTCCTAATTTTCGAATGAGTACTTCGAATATGTATGGCAACATTCAGCCATTTTCTCCAAAAAATACTGGAGAATTGTGTTTGACAAATATCAAAGAATAGTTGCACATTTTATTAATTATATGTACTATGCTTTTCTTCATGGGTGTCGGAAATCAAAATAAGTTTAGTTTATTAGAAAAGTTTAGTGTATTTCTTATCTTTCTGGAAGTATTGTTTCGAGAATTCAGTCTTTCTGAGCATTACGTCTTTTAGAAGAGGAAGGAAAATGAGACCCCGTAATCTGAATACGAATTGGATGAGCGAATGTTGCATTCTAAAATTTGATAAAGTAGTAACACACAGAAAAAATAATTTAGAACAATGAAAAAAGTGCTGAATTGCTATGGGGCAACCATCCACTTATGTGGCAGAGAATGATGTAAAATCACCCTATAGGTGAAGAGAAATGTGGTCAACAGAAGAGTGGTTCTACAGAAGCATATTGAGAATTGCTGTGGCGTAGCGATTAATCAATGGGGAAAAATTAAAGAAAATTAAACCAAAAAAGTAACTCTACACTAATAATCAGAAACAGATCTGACATATTTTTGTTTACACATAATGAGGAAGGAGGGCTTAGAAAACAATTCCACAGGGTATATTGAGTGTATGAGAGAAAGGCGAAAGTAGTTAACATTCTATCTGATGTACTTCTGTAAATGGATGTTTGAACGGTATCAGGAGCCTTACAAAAGACTCTGATATGATTTATAAGGGATAAGAATAGAGCCATGACCGTCCATGGAACACGGCAAGAAAAATCCTTAAGTATCAAATCAACCGTATCCACATATGCGCCAGCATTTCTTTATTTGAAACCATATCCTGGAAAATTTCTGCTTGTGGTAATATTTTCTATGGAGGATATCTGAAGATAAACAACACTTCTAAATTTACCACGCCAATCATATAGAACGAGCAACAGTGAGGGTTATTTTCTTCTCTTGAGATTAAAGACTATAACTATTACATTCAAGCCATTCATCATGTCTTCGAATTTCTGATCACGAACCAGAAATACTATTTAAAATTTTGAATTAGTAGTCTTTATTGTACGTCCCATTACTAAACTTGAATTATTTTAAAGGAATTCAAGAGTTTGAAGTAAAATATTTACCGTTATCCAAATAATCTATAAATATTGACCTTCAGATTAAAGATATTTAATTTACTAGCAACTAGGTTATCAATATTTTATTATAAAAAGAGAAAATAAATTCACTCATTCGTTTATATGAGAGCCTTTCAACATATAATGTCTGTTGACTTGTTAAACATGTATGCCCATCATTCGCAACATTAATGTTTATAGTCCTTGTGAGAACGGCAATGGCCGTCGAAGCCAGTAAATAATTTTAAATGCTTATTGCAGATATAAGAAAATAAATCGTTCTGTACAGTGCCTTGCCTATTTTGTAAAGTCAGTTCAACTTGATCTTGGGTTTTCAGGTGACGGTAGAGATTTCTGTAGATTTTTCTGACAGCCAGACTCAGTTAAGTTTTACTTCCAACGTAATAGTGATCGTAATGTTTCACAGGTTTACAAATATATCTCTTCTTGTTACTTGCAAAGCTAGCATGAATTTAGGACGGGCGTCTGCTATTTCACGACAGTTATAGCCGCCTAGCAAACTTGTATGTCAATATAACAATATCATTTTTGATGGTGCATATCTTTATTTAAATGTCGATATAACCATGCTGAAGATGACAAATGCGAGCCGAAAACTTACATCAAGTAACAGCATAATAAAAAAAAAATATCAAAACGCTGGACAATTTTTGTTCCCCAGAAATTGAAGCAACTATGCGAAGTTTAGAATGACTCATGACAAACATAATAGACATCGTATCTGTAATATTTAACAATATATATATATATATATATATATATATATATATATATATATATAGCAATACTTCCTTCAAGCATGTATCGTTGAATAATCTGGAAATTATGTATATTAATTGTTAAATGATCCTCTCGAATTCTCTAATCTACTTCTTATGTTCATATTTAATTTATTAAGGAAGGCAGCGTGGGTTTTCTTTTTTATTTTCATTTTTATTTTGACATTACCAGGTACTTCAAAATTCACTCGAAATCAATTTCAGTGACAAAATTTTAAGATAAATATAAGTGAGTGTCTTCATCTTCAGGGAGGAATTGACAAGACAAAATATGTGTAATTGATGTAGCTGTGTGTGTGTGGGGGGGTAACACGCATGAACGTGTTCTGTTATAATTGTTTTAAAATCCACCATTGAAGTCGACATAGGATGAGACTGAGTTAAGTAAAAATGAAAATAAAAGGAATAAAAAAATACGGAGCTTTCTGAATGAATGTAATATTAACATTAAGAAGTAGATTAGAGAATATGAGAGGATCGCAATAAAAATAAATACACATAATATATCCAGATTATTCAATGAAATATGCTTGAATATATGTATATATATATATATATATATATATATATATATATATATTAGTAAAGATATTGAGAATCTGACAGAATATTTATTATCTCAAGCAATTTCCCGAATTGCTACTTTTACATATTTTGCAAAGTAACGTGCGAAACTCAAAAAAAAATAATTTTATTGAACCAAAGCTGTTACATAATATTCATTTATAATGAGGGCTATTTATTTATTGTGGAATCTATTCCAGTCCGTTTAGAGAACCTTTCCGAACTTCCACTTTCCACTACTCTCTCCCTGAGTCTTTACACACACAAACACACACACCCACACACATATATATATATATATATATATATATATATATATATATATATATGTGTGTGTGTGTGTGTGTGTGTGTGTGTGTGTGTGTGTGCGTATATGAATAAATCTTTGATTAGAAAGATTGCTTTGGGAGTATTTGATATACTTTATTCACCTACTTATCTCCGTAGTTATATATATATATATATATGGTCCTTCTGTGTAGAATATCATATATTTTGATATTATGCTCCCGATGGAAATACCCTGTTTTACAACGCCCTCTAATTTCTACCCCTGTTCCTCAGCATGCCTTTCTAATTCAGATATATTTTATTATTATTTTCCAGTATTTGGTTACCTTTAAGATATTCACATTAAACTTTGCGAGAGACGTGATTCTCAAACTGGTAATCTATTACGCTTGGATAAGTCGTTTAAAATCTGAAGGAGTGAATTGGGAAAGATTTATGTACAATACGAACTCATATGTATATTGGCGAAAAAGCAATATATCAAATGGAGATTAGTGAGTAATGGTGATGGCAAGGGGAAAAGTGACCTCGAATTCTATGAAGCAACATGTAAAAATTCATGTGGAGGTTTTCAAATATATTAAATTTATTAAGAAATATCTCATATGTCCTCTAATGAACATTTTTATGACGTGCCCTTATAAATATCACTAAGCATTTAACCACGAAATGAATTCCTGACGATAACGCCACAAAATAAACTGAATCGTACCTACGCACCCTTTTTAACCAGAAGTAATATCATTTGTATTATATTCTGGAAATGGGAAAAAAATAAAACATTTCCGTTTACGCATTACTCTTTTTTATTCATTTGTGCTTTTTAAAAAACATTAATACGCCAAAATGATAATTTACATGATTATGAATTGCCTATCCACGCCCGTGGCTGTTTCTCTCGTTCAAGTTGTAGCATTTTAATGTAGATAAGACATTTAGGTTTAGAAGGATAAGAATTTAAGCCAATCTTATTCTTCGTACCCTTAAGTCTCATCAATTCAACCGTATCCTATACACCTGATTTTAGATGCTCCATTTTGTAGTACACTAAATTAAATATAGCAATTATTAATACACCAAACACATTCGACTATAAATACAATTTGCTATGAAAGTTAAAAAAAATATCATGTTGATAAGGTTTTCTTTCTATCTGAAAACAATAAATTCATTTGCTCTTTTATATCGATATTCTCATCAACTAATATACGGTTTTTCGGGTTTTTTTTAAAATTTGGATTTTGAAATAGTAGAGGTATTAGATTTGTTATCTTACCAACACAATATATATATATATATATATATATATATATATATATATATATGCGTGTGTGTGTGTGTGTGTCTTTGCGTGTGCGTGTGTAAATTCATACAGAGATCCATTCCTATGGGTACAATAAAAAATCTACTTTCTTAGGAAAGGTAGTATTAACTAATTTTTTTAACATGTATTTTATTTCTTTATATTGATTTTACAAGCGTAGCTTAGATGTATCACAATGTAGAATGTAGAGGGCACCCAGTGAGGATCGAACTCACTACTCAGTCGTAATTGTTCTAGTGTTCTCTTTCTTTATAAGTTGTATTCATTTAGCTGGTATTCCCTTAATTTAAGAAGAAAACCTTGAAAATTTCCCACGTATTTCAGTGAAAATTTCACCAATGAAAATGTTCGTTTATTATTATTATACTCTACTGAAAATAGTAGACATGTCTTTCAAGTGATACCAGCGCGGCATACATTTGTATATTTCTTTAATGTAAAAAGAAACATATTTGACACAGAATAATGAGACAAATCGAGTATAAATTTGTTACACAATGTTACTCAAATTTAAAAGTAAAAACTAGTTTTTTTTTTTCCTTATTGTCCCTGATAAATATTGCACTTACTGTACAAGGACAGTGGCTAAAATAATAATTAACCGAATGTCACCGCCAGATGTATGCCCCAAATACACGCTTTTGTCCACATCTCGGAAGTTTTGATTAATCCTTCTCAGACAAATAATGGTGAGTTAAACATTTGTATTCACTTCAAATGTTGTAAAAAAAATATATATATATATATAACTTAATAACAACTATCGTCTGCAAAATGGATTGTCTCGCCAACAGAGCAGACGGGTTTGAATTAAAAAGTAGTTGGTCATATATTTTGGGTAAAAATCTCGAATCCACCCGATTAATCTAATAATGTTAATATATTATATGCTTAAATATTTATATCATGTTTATGTGAAATTCAGTATGTATTATCTAAAAATGATTTTGTGGTATGTTTGTCACGTATATGCAATTAAATACGCTAGATTTAATTAAATATCAGGGAACAAAATAAACATACTATTGTCATAAAAATTGTAAAAACTAATCATTTACACCGATATATAAAAAAGAATAAATTGATTCAGTCTTTGTAATCAAATCCCGAAATGGATCAAAATTTCTAAAATTCTTCTCTTGAAATCTTTTTCAGCAAAATAATGTAGTACGTCGCAAAATGAAGATTTAACTTATAATTGTGAAATTCTACGTAAGAGTAGAATATTTCATATTTCGTGAGGAAATAACATAATAACGAAATACATGTACATCTATTTACTTTCTCGTTTCAATTACGAACATCGGTGAAACTCCAGGAAAATGTATCATTAAGCGATTTTTCATACATTTTTGGTTGAAATGTTGATTAATATGACTGTTGGTTTTATGACAAAGGCGCCCAAAGAAACAGAATTAATTCTCGCAATATTGTGTTTATCCATCATAAATGATACATTATTTTTCAATTATAAAATTATATATAATTTGAAAGGTTAATTGAAATTATATTCTGGTCTATCCAGTCGCAACATCTATACAATTACAGGAAATAAATTATCTAAAAATGATTATTTGCAGAATGAACGCAAACCATATATAGCTTCTCTAATAGTTGATCTTTTCGCAGAAATTGTAGGATTTAATCTTTATCAGGACTGAACAAGTTAATTCAGTTAAAAATTGTTTACATGTTAATGAAAAGCCATTGATATATTTTAGTAGCCTTTGTTTAATTTATATTATCGTCACACTAAAAGTTAACAAGAAAATAAAAGAAATGTCGTTAGCACTAGCGGGCAAAAGGTGTACTAATATGATTGTGCGTTCGGTGGAAATAAGCAAATGCAAATGTAATTAATAGTATTAATGCTATTGATTGTGAAGCCACAATTCTGTTGCTAAATCTCTGTTTTGTTTAGTTTTTAGTAAAATCAAAATAAATGTTTTATAAAATAAAAGTTTGAAAATAGATTATGCTTAATATATTTTTGTTTAAATTTATATATTTTATAATTTGTTCATAAAAAATTACAGCCGTGAGTATTAATACGTATAATACTAGTAAAAGGAACAATATTCTTATCATTTGTGAGAACTTGCAGCATATTAACGCAGTGCTTGCTAGAATGTTTCTTAAATATCCTTAAGTTACGTCAGATTAAGTATCTACTAATACAAGGTAAGATATAATAGTCAGGTCAATCTTTTGGATCTGTAACATTTACAAGAAATAACGACTGAACACAGTTCTCTCAATTCATTAAGATGAGTAAAACCATATTGGAAAAATGCAAAGTATATTGCGAAAAAAACATACCCAAATGAACATAAACTTCACCGTTTTCCTCAATTTTGAAAGTCAACATCAATTGAATGATCAGAGACCGATCCCAAGATAAAATGATATTGAAATATTAGTGCAAAAAATGATATGTGAATTCGCAATTATCATTAAATCAACACGTATTTCCATTTGGGGAAATAAATTTGCAATTGTCGTTCTTTGAAAAAACATTCCTCGTATCTTTATAGCATCAGTTGTTTATCTGTCCATAAAACATATCTGACTTATTCCTGATGTACTTTTAGATAGCTGCAACGCAAACAAGTGTGATTAAAAATATAAACTATAAGACGTACACATATATTTACATACCAACAATCATGCATTTAAACACACGAAAAACCTCTACATATATTCATATATATATATATATATATATATATATATATATATATATATATAATAAATATGTTGATGTTTGGTTAATTAAGGAGAATTATTTACATAACAGTTTGCGTTGTGTATCTGATGAGTAGAACCGTTACGGTTTAGTATTCTAGGAATTCATAAGCAAATAATTTAGTCGAAATACTTTCCTTGCAGACCCTTTCTATTAACAATTTATTACAGTTATCCTATTTTGAATGGTATAAATGGAGGACACTACTGTTGATTTCGACGTATGAAGGACCAATTTTAAAATCATCTGCTTGAGTAATCACATAAATGATTTGATTATAATGCTCAAAACTTGTGTGGAAGCAACCAACCGTAATTTGCAGAAGAATTAATAGCAGAAATAATTGTACATCGTACTGCCCGAATTCTCTCAAAAGAAGACTTCTAAATTTTAAATCTAATTTTCCCTCATCCAAGACTACCAAGAAGCCGGGGTGGGGGATAAGCTCCTACTTAAGAATATCATGAAACTGAATACATATCAGACTACATGTCGATGATAAACATTATCATTAACACATATTAAAAAGTAAATATCTTCTAATAAAGAAAAACAATAGAATTGAATAGAAAAATACATACAGACACACATACATACATATATATGTCCGTGTATATATATATATAAATATATATATATATATATATATATATATATATATATATATATATATATATATATATATATATATGAATACATACATATAGAGAGAGATAGATGGATATTCATTTGTATGGATAAGAATTGAATTTGTAACTCTGGGTTTCACGACTTTGCTATAATATATATATATATACATATATATATATTGTATACATATATATATATATATTATATATATATATATAAAAGTATATATATATATTGTATATATATATATTGTATAGATATATATATATATTATATATATATATAAGTATATATATATATTGTATATATATATATATATATTGTATATATATATATATATATATATTGTATATATATATATATTGTATATATATATATATATTATATATATATATATATTGTATAGATATATATTGTATATATATATATTGTATATATATATTGTATAGATATATATTGTATATATATATATATATATATATTGTATACATATATATATTGTATAGATATATATATATATTATATATATATATATATTCTATATATATATATTGTCTATATATATATATTGTATATATATATATATTGTATATATACATATTGTATATATATATTATATATATATATATTGTATAGATATATATTGTATATATATCGTATATATATATATATATATTGTATATATATATATATTGTATAGATATATATTGTATATATATATATATATATATATTGTATATATATATATATTGTATAGATATATATTGTATATATATATATATATTGTATATATATATATATTGTATAGATATATATTGTATATATATATATATATTGTATATATATATTGTATATATATATATTGTATATATATATATTGTATATATATATATATATAGTATATATATATATATTGTATATATATATTGTATATATATATTGTATATATATATATACTGTATATATATATATATATTGTATATATATCGTATATATATATATATATTGTATATATATATTGTA
>OZ010573.1:141449450-141459450 GCA_963932145.1 Acanthosepion lycidas
TATGCATATATGTGTTTGTATAAATTGTAGGCGCATATGTGTATGTGTATGTGTATGCGTATGTATATATGTATATATTTATATATATATGAGTATGAATATATATGTATGTGGTATGTATGTGTGCAAGCGTAGTTTTTGGCTAGGTATTTTTGTATATATATGTGTATATATATTTTGTATGTTTGTATGTATGTGTATGTATATGTGCGTGTGTATGGATGTATATGTATATTTATATTGTTTTGGATATGAAATTGCATGTAATCTATGTATATATGTGTATATAGATGTAAATATTTTAGAATTAATATTTGCAATATGTGTGACGAGACGAGGTCAAGCGAGTAACAATCAAGAAATACATACATACATACGTATATATATATATATATATATATATATATATATATATATATATATATATATATATACAGAGAGAAAGAGAGAAATCTATTTATTCGAAAATTTTAACATAATATGTTTTAAAATCACTACAAAATAGTCATATTGTTTCAACTCTTCTAATGTCTTATCAATGAGTGTTGAATGTAGAAAGAATTGCTGAAGCAAAATGACTATTTTTTAGTGTTTTTATAACATATTTATGTTATAATTTTCGAATAAATAATAATATTTGCTTTACTCTGTATTGAGCACTCTTTTAAGAATAGTATATTTTGGTTATTGAAATTTATCAGCATACAACAATACTGTACTTGTAGATATATATATATATATATATATATATATATATATATATATATATATATATATATATATATATATTAAATATTCGCTTTCGCAAGTGATTTGAAGATATTTCATATGGTTTTGGTTCATATTTTATCTGATGTAAGCCTTGAAAGATACCTATGCATTGTAAAGCCGCTGTCTGATATCCCTGACAATAATTCTAAAGTTGTTATAGTACAGAAGTAGAAACTTGGAAGAGCTAGGCTTGCAAGTTATTGAATATTCCATTTGAGAGGCTGCAGAATCCTGCTTATTCAGACGCAGCTTCCTCCGTGCCAATTTTGGCTTGTTTACCGCATCTTGAATCTCGTTGCATGTTTTGACACTGGAGAAGTAGAACAAGTTACATTGTTCCCTTTTCTAAGAGCCGCCCGGTATAATTTGTTCTTGATGATCACATTCTGCAACTGATTCAATTTATCATTGGTGCACATCCAGAATATGCAAAGCGCTAAGGTATTCCTGACCTTATTCAAAAGGCGCGTCAATCGGATCATACGGTTCATTGTCATTTCTCTCTTTATCGCTTGAGGTTGTAGCATAACCATGCATTCTGGGTGATTGCCTTCAACAATGTACTCAGATCAATGAGGTACTTGAGTCGCTGGATGAAATCTACCGTCATTATGATGGTTAAACTTCTTTTGTTCCCATCTTCCTCTTTTTGAACACATCTCTAATAGGTGACCCATTCCATTAAATGCTTGCAGATTGTAACAGACCTTGATCAAGAAGGATCTGACCACTTTCCCGAAGCTTCGATGTATTATGATTAGTGGCTAGTGATGCGACAATGATATAGCTTTTCATTTTCTACGATGTTTGATAATGTTTTTGCTGTGTTTAACAGACGCAAATAGTATTAGAATTTGGCTCATGCTGCACTGTATTAAGTTAGACAGCATTATATTCATTGTACGTAAATTTCATAATGTCTCCTACACAGTGTATACTGTATTCTGATAAATATAATTTATGATTTTATTAAGATTAGGGATAAGAAAATAGGAGGAAAAAGCCTGAATACATTTTCGAATCCGTCTTCAAAATTTCGAATGTTTAAGATCATTCTGTTACTGTTACTAAAAAAATTTAAGCATATTTTCCTCTGCCATTGTTAGACTAGATCAAAACTTAACTCTAATATTATTGAATGTATTAAGGGAGATCTAGTGTATTGCAGTATTTCCCGGTTATTTAAAGTATATTTTCTTTAAAACTTCTCTTAAGCTAGATGTAACCCCCGCACACTGTATAAAGTAGCATTAAATAAAAATAATCCTGACGGTTAAACATAAAATAGTATGTGTATATTGTTTCTGAAACAAAACGAAGATTGTCAGATGAACTATCAACGTTCAACTAGCAATGTTCAATAACTTATTAACCTAAACACGTGATCTATTTATTCCAGTCTTCAAGGCAAACGTTGTAACTTTCATACACTATATTGCTTGCAAGAAATAGTGTTCTATTGCTGCCTGATTTTATTTGGATGGGAAAACTTATTTAACAAAAGAACAAATAAAATATAATCGAATATTTCAATATCCGCAGCGTTTCCCAAGTGTCGTTTATAAAATAATATTTGGAGAAAATTTCCTTCACCTACATTAAACCGTTCCTGGGTTTTTATATTTACTAGTGTCTCTCGCCGTGCATGTCTAAACAGATTGTAAACTCTTGCTATTTTCTGAACCTAACCATCTTTTTCCTTTCAGATGCATGGCTTGCGTGTTTCCTTTTCTATGATTGGCAAATTATCTGAAGCATGAAGAATATAGAAACCATTTTCCAAACACTATGTCTTTTGACCCCAAGAAAACATTCAATTACTATGAGATGGAAATTCATGAAAACGTGGGTATATTTTTTTAAAATGTTTAACCGAGCCAAGAAAAATAAGTTAAAAGTGTAAGGTATCCTGTAATGTTTGACCTCTTAAAAATAATAATAGTCTAGGAAGCCAGCTTGATGACACCTCCCAGGCGGTATAGTGTGTATATATACAACATAACTAAATTCACAACGATCACGAAAGTAGTTATAGAAAAATCTTTAAGGCTTTTGAGGATAGAAATTGTTGTTATGATCTGCGAGATCAATTTTCAAATATTCTTAGGCATCAAAACGCTCAAAACGTAATTTACATGATACCATATTATATGCAATAATATTAATAAAACATGCGTATGTAACATTTGCTTAAAAAATCGTCATTTCCAAAAAATTTACAAGATTCATTAAGCAAAATCTAATAAAAATAAATATTAGACATAATTGTCAGAATGTTTCAGCTTTTTCGGATATATTTTAACAGATTTTTATGATTATTACCCATATTTTTACATTATAATGCCACAGTGAGTTTGATATTTTAGTGCTGTTTATGTTACAGAATTTACTTTGAATATTAATAGATTTCTGGCCTTTTAATTTGTCAATCATGTCATTTATTCGCACTAAGAAGAATTTCAGAAAATAATTTTTCTTGAGTCTAGAACAGTATATAAGTCATAATTTTAGCCCAAATATGAAATAATTGTTCACTATTATAATATAACCTAAATGGAAATAATTTCAACTTCATTACACTTTGGCCTAAATAAAAATTTTTTCTGTTGTAATTGTAATTTAACCACAAAAAGAGTTTTTGACCTTTAGCATAATTAAACTTAACTAGAAAGAACTACTCTTTATTTTAATGTAATCTAAATAAATATGACTGCTCATTATTTAATTTAACCTAAATAAAAATAATTTTACTGTATTATAATTTAAACCTAAATAAAAATAATTTCTCATTATTATAATTAAATCCAAATTATATTATAATAAATATCAATTATTTCAATTTGCAAATACATCAAGAACGTATGTTATTGAAACAATTTAAAAGAAAAAATGGATAAATACCTGAATGCAATTAAGCTAAAATGAATAGCAAACATGACCCGATTAATTTTCAAAAGGTGACAATGTTTTTAACAGTTCGTGTAATTTAAAATCTTAAAAATTGCTAAATCTCAGTCGAAAATTAATTTTTACGTCAAATAGAAGAAATATAATGGCTGATCGACAATCTATTCCTAGAAGATACAAATCTAGCTGAAACTATAAGTGATGCCCCACCCATCCAAACACGTTTAGTGATAAGGCTATACGTAAAACTAGTATATAAATGCTGCATTTTTCCAGTCTTAGTTCCTTTACTACTTCAAAGGAATGTTCTAAAAATAAGTACATCTTATTGAGTAGACCTTCTTTTTTATCAAGAAACGTTACATGCGTCCAGTTGAAATAATGTTTTCTTTCTGCCACAGTAAACAAGGAAGTCGACAATTTCTGTTCTTATTGAACCATATTTTTTTTAAAAAACGAATCATTCTGATATTTTAATATATATTAATTTAATTAGACTGAAAGATAGTGTAACTATTCCTTTTCTATGTTGGATGACATACATAGAATGAATATTTTCAAAACAGCAATTTTTTTTTTATTATTATTGACTCGATTTAATCTGGATGCCTGGGAGGATAAAAAGATTAATGGATAACGGCATGAAATGATGAGTGGGAAAGAGGAGTTAGAGATTCCAGTTAGATTGGTTATATTCATTTACTCTCAAAGACTTTTGGGATAGGTCAGTATCCATTGATACTCTTCCTGGGAAAGATGTAAATAGAAGGACAGACTAAAATCTATAGCCTTTCTTTAATATGATGCATGTATTTTTTCTATTCTAAGAAATTAACTTCATCATAAAATCAGTGGTTCAAAATTTGCTACTGCTTTTTTGGTATTAGAACGAAGACTTTAGAAGCACAGATACTTTCTCTATTTTCGTCGAAATATTTGACAATCTTCAATAGTATTTAAAGGCTATTTCGCTTGAGAATTGAAATGGAAATTACACAAGTACATATCAAAATCGATTTCATCGTATAGAAAAGATGTCGGAAATAATGAAGATGTACACACAAACACAGACGTATATATATATATATATATATATATATATATATATATATAGTATATATATATATATATATATATATATATATATATATTTAATATATATATATATATATAGTATATATATATATTTAATATATATATATATAGTATATATATATATTTAATATATATATATATAGTATATATATATATATATATTTAATATATATATATAGTATATATATATATATATTTAATATAGATATATAGTATATATATATATTTAATATATATATATAGTATATATATATATATATTTAATATAGATATATAGTATATATATATATTTAATATATATATATAGTATATATATATATATATATATATTTAATATATATATATAGTATATATATATATATTTAATATATATATATAGTATATATATATATATTTAATATATATATATATATAGTATATATATATATATTTAGTATATATATATATATATATATATATATAGATAGATATAAACACATAAACACACACACACATATATATATATTTAGTATATATATATAGATAGATAGATATAAACACATAAACACACACACATATATATATATATTTAGTATATATATATATATATATATATATATATATATATATATATATATATATATATATATATATAGTACTGTGCAAAGTTAAGTGAACCTTTCAGATAATATTTAAACATATCTTTTTTGTAGATGATCAGCAAATCTTAAATATGTTCAATCAGAAAAAAAAAAATCTTTATTGAATCAATTACAACCGCTTTCAAATTTTTTTGTTAAGCTGGAATAAAAATATTAATTAAAAATTAAGATTTGTAAAATTAAGTGAACCCTTACCTTTAGTATTTGCTAAGTGCTACTTTATATGTTACACTCTAAACTAGCCTTTTTCTATCACTTTTAAGACGTTTGTGGCAGTAATGAGTGTAGATTTTTAACCATTCTTCTTGACTAAACTCTCACAAAAGTTCGATTTTTCCTGCATTTCTTGCATTTACTGCCTTCTTTCACTTAAATCAAACATTTTCTATTGTTTTTAGATCAGGAGTTTGACTAGGTCGTTCCAAGATTTGAAAAAAAAAATTCTGACGCCATTCTTTTGTGGATTTGCTTTGATTCTTTATATCATTATCATATTGGAAGTTCCAGTTCTGACCTAACCCAGCATTTGAACTGAGGACAAGACACTTTCGTTCAAAATTGCTTGTTATTTGCAGAGTTTATTGCGCCATCAACGTTCACTATTTTGCCTGTTCCAGCTGCAGCAACGAAATTTAATGGTTGGTATCAAATTAGGAGCGCGTCAGATATATTTCCTATTGTTCCTCACCATAAGCTCTATTTTGCTTTCATCCCACCATAAAAACTTCTGCCAGAATATTTCTAGCTTATTAATATGAGCTTTGGCATAGTTGATGTGATTATGCTTGTGCGATTTCGTAAGCAATGGCAATTTCTGAGCATTTTATGATGAAGATCAGCATTGTTCAATATACGTCGCACTGCAGATCTATGCACATTGATTCCAATATTGGCCAGTGTGAATTGGACAACAGTAAAATCATAGACTTTGCTCGAGCTTCCCAAATTTGAGGTCTACCAGTTATTTTTCGCGGACATTTAATTTTTGATTGTGAGACCGTTATACCAAAACTTTCCATTTATAAATAATTTGTTGCAGGCTAGAAAAATTGCATTCTAAATCGTTTTGATAGCAATTGTAGATTCTCCCCCATTTGAAGTTTAAAATATGTGATTTTTGAAGCTTCATAGAGTTTTAGTGATCTTTGAATATATATTCCTTAAAATTTAGTCTATAACCGCGTATTATTGCGTAAACAATGTTGTATTGTTTAAATGAATTATACACAGATTACCAAAAAGATGAAAACGTGATTTTTAAGGGACACAAATAATTATTTACACCACCAACAAAGAAAAAAAGTGAGTAAATGTTAGTGTTCAATAAAATTTACGCATCTTAATTTTTAATCTTTAATGCATATTTTTATTCCAGCTTTCTGTACATCCTTGGAAGTGGCTGTAATTCATTTAAAAAAGGTTTTTTCTTAATGAATATATAGGTGAAATAAGATTTATTGGATAACTGGAAAAAAGTGACAATTATATTAAATGTTATCTTACATTTGCACTGCACTAATATATATATATATATATATATATATATATATATATATATATATATATATATATATATATATATATATATATAATCTTTATGAACCCCAAAATAACACATTCAAAGTAAAGCAAAATAACAGCGTCTGTTTCTAGCCTTTTTTACAGAAAAAATTAGTGACATCTTCACTTCTCTTCTCTCATAACTTCCTTCTCTCTTTTTCTCGCTATGAGTTTTTTCTTCTCTACGCCTTCGATTTCAATATATAACTTCCGTTAAGTTAACCGTTTAAATGTGCCAATACCTGCTAACTCACTCATGTCTTTTCTCTCTCCCGCCTCACTTCCTCACTTCGATAATTTACATATGTTTTATACGGCCCGTCAAAAATGTTTAAATTTTCTTTTCATATTTTGTTTGGAAGTGAAGTCTGATGATCCGCAGTCCTTTTAAAAAGGCTGTGGTGAAATAATTTATTACATGGAACGTTTACCCATACGGATTACCTAGTTTTTCATAAAGTATATATATATATATATATAAATTTAAAAAAACAGACGATTTTAAGGCTCCATTCGTTATTACTTATTTCATCAGAGAATTTTCTTTTTGTGTGGATCTTCAGACTTCACTTTCAATGGTGAAACATGAAATGAAATTTAAATTTACAATTTTGACGGGCATTATTAAGGTTAAGTTGACATAGAGGGTTGTGGGGAATAGTGCGAGAAGCATGGTCGTGCTTAGAGAAAGAAGGGAGAGTTTTAAAATTTATTTTTATTTTAATAAATTACTTAGCATTTAGGAAGAGAGGGTAAGAATCAGACATTGAACTATTTTATCAGTCAACTCAACGGAAGTGATATGGGAAAAAAGAAAAAAAAAAGGAGAAAGATAATTGAGTGGTAAAGAGATAAGAAATAAAAGATGTATGTAGGGTTTTGAGAGGAAGCAGAGGGGTGGTATCGCTTTAGTAATTTAGATAAACAAGGATTTTAATGGTTGATAGTAAATTAAATGATTAAAAATTCCACAAAAAATTAAATTTGATGATTTTTTGCAATTTAAATATTTAACTTCTCCACAATTAAATTAGGGATTTAATATAAGCAGAATATTAAATTAATAAACAAATATAAAAAATAATAATTTACTAATAGTAATATTTTGATATTGTGAATGACTGTTAAGTTAAAACCTTTAACAGTTAGAGTCTAATTCATGAATTTCATTTGAATCTATTTTTAGCTGGATAATATTTCTTAATTAAAATGTAGGTTTCAAATCAAGATGGAGTAAAAGTTGATGACAATAGTAAAAAAAATATTACTGTTTTTACATACACACGCCACATACATATTTACGTAAATACACATACATTCATATACATGTACAATTACATATATAACCACATACACATGTATCGATATACATCAATACACATATACAAATACTTACATATTCATATATCCACACGCACCCATCTTTATACATATATAATTTTTTTTTCTGAAATTTAAATTAATGGTGAATTAACAGTTTAAATTTTTAAAAAAAATATTTTTAATTGTAATAATTTTATATCATGAATAATGGTTAAGGTGTAACATTTTTTAATTTAAATATAAGTGATCAATTTAAATTGAGATTATCTCCACATGAGGAAAATTCATAATCTTTCAAGTCTAATTAGAAATTATTTCAAGAGAAAGTATGATTAAAAGGTAATAAAAAACTGTCTGTCTTTCCATTAGAACTCTCTATATATAAACACACAGCCAGGCATACATATATATGAATACACCTATATCCTATACATATATTCATATACAGCACATATATAAATTCGTAAATATGTATGTATATACATATACAAATATGTAAGCAATCCCATATACATGAATCAATATATATATATATATATATATATATATATATATATATATATATATATATATATATATATATATATATATATATATACCTATCGAAATTTACGAATACACATACATATATACATATTTACACACACATCCAATATATATATATATATATATATATATATATATATATATATATATATATATATTTATATGTATATACGTATACACATCAATTCACATATCCATATGCAAGACTATATACACATTTATATACATAAAATTATGTACCAACAGACATGTGTGCATACAGTCATCCTCCTATCTAAATATGCTACAATATTTAACATCCTATATAAATATCTACACACATATACCAACGTTAAAAATACCAACATCAAAAAAAGAAGAATGTATATTAATGTAATTGTGCCCATATACACCTGCATATTTATTATATTTTAACTGAGAGAGGTTTTTTTTTTATAAGTAGTGTGTTAAATTGTGAAAATTGCTATGTCTGCATTTAAAGATAATCTCATTGCGCTGGTTTAGTAACTCATCAATATCTTATGCTTTATCATTAGGATCGCTTTAATATATAGGTCACGTCGGTCTCTGAAATTTCTTGGAGTTCGTGCCCTAGAGATATTTCTTCATTTCACTTAGGGGATGAAGACGTTTTCCAATGAATCCCACTAGTATTTCGATAGTTCTTTTTGCTGTCTTTTGGATTCATTTGTGAAGGAATAATGATGGTTGTAAAAATGCTGTTTCCAAGTTCCCGCAGATATATATATATATATATATATATATATATATATATATATATATATATATATATATATATATATATATTTGTTGTTTTACATTTTCCTTGGGGGAAATTGTGGCTTCGTATGTCACGTTTTCTACCATGCAAATTCCTCCTGCTGGACAATTACATATTGCTGTGCAATTACAGGAAGATGTTTCTTTTTTAAATTGGTTAGCATTAAGATCCTTTTAAATTAGTTATTGTGAAATTCCCTAATTATTTTGCGATTACGAAAGTTTTTAATTTTTTACACATTGCTCATGCATGAATAACTAAATTTTAGATTCATTTTACTAACATTTTTTCAATCACTTATCTTTACTAAAATGTTTATCGAGTAGCTTTAGGAAGTATTTCCCTATATTTAATATGTTTTTGGGCTTAGAAGATG
>OZ010573.1:141464450-141489450 GCA_963932145.1 Acanthosepion lycidas
TAATACTGTAAAAGTATCAAAATAAATAGTTGTAAATAAACTACTGACAGTCAAATTAGTCTGTTTTTTTTTAACTTAGTAAAATTTTTCAAAACAAAAACAATAGTTTCCTCTGTCACTATATATCAAAGTTAATAATATTGAGTAGAATCTAAACATCATAATAGGACTTTTAACTTTAAAGACGCAACACTTTATACCAATTCATAACTTCCATATAATCTTTAGACGCAGTTTATATATATATATATATATATATATATATATATATATATAATTATTTATTTAAAAATATGATTCCAACACGCTACATAAGATTTTTATATTTATGCTCTACTTTTGTATCGAGCACTTTTTTTAAAAAATAACAAAAATACTAAAGAACTTTGGATTATTTACCTAACCAGTTCTTTCCTATTTTCTATATATTTTCATATATATATATATATATATATATATATATATATATATATATATATATATATATATATATATATATATATATACTTATTAACGATAAGTTTTCCTAAAGTTTTTGTTTGTTTCAAAATAGTAGCTCTTTCTTTGGTGTTCTCCAGTTTTTCAAAATCAACGTTCCGAGAGTTTCAACAAATATCAATGAGTTTTTTATTACATTGTTCACTTTCTTAAATTCAATGTTTTCATAGATTACTATTTAATCCTTTTTTATATCATTTTTATTATAAGCTATACTATACCAGTCTTTTTTTCATTTTTAGTTCCTATACAAAGTTAATAATAACCAATGTAAACACCAAATAAAATGTCCTCAGCACAGAAAACTGTGACAATGTGACAACAAGCGAAAACACTGAGAAGGAAAATATTAATATTAACTTAACAAGTGCCATTTGTGATGCTAAATAAATTATATCACCAATTTCTTATATTAACTGACCTGGCAGTATGATTTTCTCAGTAGGCCGCCATTATCTTTCTGTATTTGACTGGATTCACCACAAGTTTAAGGGCCTTGTCAATCTGCTATGTAACAAAGTGGTATTTGCGAGTAAGTGAATGTAACGACGTCGACTGGAACTCGAACTGGGCGTTCTCATTTCAAGTAGCTACCCATCACACCATTTATATTCAAACTTACTGCACTTGGTATTCTCAAGCGCTTACCTAAAATGAGCAGCCTCAACATCGCTTAACATATGAGATCAGCTAAGAACCGTTGTTCTAACATGATATGAAGCATAAAGACAACATGGAGTTAATCAAGTGAAAAGTGACATCAGTGACCTTGGGTCAGATTGTTAATGCGTAAAGAATCAAAAATATTATTTTTTTGTTTATTAAAATATAAGAAAGTTTTTAATTATATATATATATATATATATATATATATATATATATAATGAAATAAATTAAGTTCGACAATTGTTCTAAGATATTTTCTGTTTATACGTTATTCAATATTAGGTTGGTGCAAAAAAAATGACGTAATAAAGTCGTATTTTGACGTATATTTAAAAGTCAAAAAACGACATTATTACGTCATTATTTTTGCACTAACCTAATAATATACGGTGCAATTTGTTTACGTTTTGATGCACATCGAGTAGAGAAATCATCGAAAATTTGTAGTTTAAAATCAGTAATTTAATGTTGCTAACCAGACGCTTCCTCTGTATCTAAATGGTATAGCACCTCAGGTTATATGATGGTTCCGTGCAGGATACAGATTCGATTCTTGTTGGACGACACATATTTTCGATGATGGTTCTCAAACATGCAAGCAGGAAAATGTCATTACTT
This sequence comes from Acanthosepion lycidas, assembly GCA_963932145.1. Lineage (NCBI taxonomy): Eukaryota > Metazoa > Mollusca > Cephalopoda > Sepiida > Sepiidae > Acanthosepion > Acanthosepion lycidas. Next base: position 141,466,233 of record OZ010573.1, read on the forward strand.
CTGTTTATTATAAACAGAGCAATTGCGTAACTATGTGTATCTATAAAGATAACTTATAAACTATATATATACATATAAATATAAAAGTGAACATAGAAGTCAACACTTAGAGGCGACGGTCTGTTTCATGCTAGATGCAATTGGTGGCCTGACAATTGAATCTAACATGAAACAAACTGTCGCTTCTAAGTTTTGACTTCTATGTTCACTTTTATATTTACACAACCTTTATCTCTGATATTGAGCACTTTATTCCATAAATATAGCACATCTTAAGACTATATTTCTTCACATTATATATATAATGTGTGTGTGTGTATTATGCATATATTGTGTTGTTCCACAATTAACTAAAAAACATCACACATAGAATGTCATAGTTGGACAATCAAACGTCTTCATCGTGATAGGATCCCAGAGACGGATTCCCGTCAGATATAACCCTGATTATGTCATGTTCTAACGTAATGTATTGAAAAACAAATCATTTTTATGGTTCGAATTTGCTTTGGCTCAAACTCGCTTCAACTAAATACAGACCGACGAAGTAAAAAGAGGCACTAATGTCTGCTACATATGAAATAAACGGCATCAAAAGTAGCGATCAATCATTTAACATCAGACAGATTGTTCACTGTGTCAGACATTACTTTATATCCTGAGCGGATGTAAAGTATTATCAGACGTCTAATGCGTTAAGTATCAGCTTTCGATTATGCATCTCGTCCGTTGCACTCTGTGGAAAAAAAGACTTTGACGTTCTTAATCTCTACAGGCTATATTAATTCATAAACTTCACAGCAATAGTTAAGTCAGTATATTTTGATTTTGCATAAGGAACCAGTAGATTCTCACGATGAACTACAAACAAGCAGTCTTTGGGGATTCATTTGTCAATCTGTAATTTTCTTTTAATCGAAGTCATCCCCTGCAAAGCAGTATAGATACTAAGACACAAGGGGTTCCTCGAGTGAAGAAATTACAAAACAAAACATAATTAATGAACGAGAAGAATAGAAGAGTAACCAGGATGGCAATTGAAAACGATTGATATTGCTTTGAATTTCCGGAATATCAAATTTGCCTAGAAAGCATGGAGTCGGAAGAGAGTTACACGAACAAGAAGTGCGAGAAAAAGAAACTGTTAATATAGAACTTACGATTACATGTAAACAGTTCAACAATAAACTGATGAGACCTTGTTGCCAATTTAGTACTGAGATTAAATTCATAAAGTATCATGGCAAGGAGCTGATCCGAACAATTACAATGAAAATATTTAGACAAAGCAGAAGAAAACAACTATACGGCGGTAGGAAAGTGACTCATGCCAGGTCAGGACAAATAATATTGTTTATTCTTCTTTGGATATTATCATGAAACGTTATTACTAACATTTTCCGACCTTAATAATTAATACTGCTTAATTAGGAGAAAGAACATTAACATGAATTATATCTATAAAAATAACGTATAAACAATTAAATAAATATCAGACGTTTTATATGGTGACATTAATTTCGTCAAGATATGTTTCATGAGCAGAAATCATTCATGATGAAAAATCGTCGAATGTGTGTGTTTATAAACAGTAATTCGTATTTTAGTAACCAGCTTCTCTGTGGCAGAATGGTAACAGTGCGTCAGACTACATTACGGTTCCCTTAAGTGCTACAGGTTCAATTCCTGTGTGTGAACGCATATTTTCTCTGAAATTTCTCGAACATTCTGATCGATAAATGTAATTAATATCCTGGGATGACATATATATGTGTAGTTGATTTCAATACTTCATGAGTTTCCTAGCTATGATGTGTTAATAATGAATACGTCATTTTCGTTTATGATCGATTTCATCACGATTCTTCTGTTACGCTTGGAGCGTAATTATACATTATCTTCTCAAAGTAGATTAGTGTTATAGATACCTCGGAGAAATCCAGTGAGTTTTTTTTTTTTTTTTTTTTTTTAATCATTTCTAAGATACAACGATTCGGAGCTTAATCTTAAAATTGACAATTTTGCAGTTACAAGCAACACACACAGACACACACACACACATATATATATATATATATATATATATATATATATATGTAATACCTAATGGTCAGCAGAACAAGGTAACATCATTTTCGAAGATTAAAAAAAAAAGAATATGAAAGGATTTAAAACAATGTGTTGCATAAAACCAAACCGGAATTTAAACCTCAAATACAACAAGAAATGATAAAGCAGATCGAAGAAAAGAAAACATATTATTTGGTTTAATCCTACTTTTGAGGTCAAGTGTAAAATAAGGGAAAATATTTTTCCAATTGCTTTATAACCACTTCCCCAAAATTACAAAGTACATAAAATAATGAATAAAAACACAGTTAAATTAAGCTACAGCTGCTTAAGCAATTTAGAGAATAGAATAAGAGACCAAACGCCAGTAATTTGAAACCTAACGCGCAGCAAAACATTGTTAACAGTGATATATGTAACTACATAAATAAAAATAGATATCCATTGGATGGACTTCGCAAAACTGAAGCAGTCATTTTCAAAGCAGAAGTAAGAAATATAAATAGCCAGAAAAATATACATAGGGTGTAATTAAGGGAAATTTAAGAAGAGGTGGTATAATCACAAGTCATCTTTTATGATAGAAAGACTTAGGAATTCTACTAGACTAGCCACACATGGGTGGAATGTATAGGTTGGTGCAAAAATAATTTCGTTTTCCAACATATGTGAGAAAACGAAATTATTTTTGCACCAACCTAATAAATGAAAAATGAAAATGATCCAACTGTAAAATGGAAAAAAATTAAAAAGCCAAAACTTACAACAATCATGGTAATATCTCCAAACTTCTTCAACAAGAAAATTTAGAATAATAATTTCAGACAAAAAATTTTGAATGATATATCGAAAATTATGACCCGTTGTATACTTATAAAGTTTTTTTTTTCAGTTCATATGAAGTGTGATGAAAGGAATGTATATATATTTCATTTCCCCCGCCACCGATACATTTCATTACATTTGCTTTCTTCCTTCTCCACCTCATCATCTAACACACACTCACACCATGCTTACCTCATTTAATTATTTTTAAATAATATACCGTATAAAATTATTAAAAATAATGACTCATGAAATCAACTGTGAAATCACGACATCCGTCGTCATAAACCTCAGACTGTCGCCTCTATATGTTTCTGTTTTCTATTAAGACCCCAGTCCACAACTATACTGAAAAAATGTTTGTTTAGAATATTTTTTCAGATTATCGTTAATTCTAAACACGTGCATGTTTAATTTTAATATTTATTTGCGTATTTACTTTTGTTTTCTTTGTTATTTCCTTTATTTATTAAGTTAGAAATCCTATACATTATCTCTATTATGAGATCCTTTGAAATTATTTGCTTACTTTTCCCTGTTATTTTTTTTTTTTACTGTTGCAAATTGGTGCATTTAGATTCTATTCTTGTTAGAACTACCAATGTTAGTCCTCGCTGTTTGATTTGTTCAGGGCGTCAAGTTATTCTTTAGTTCGAGCGTCCGACTTTATCTTGGATCGGCTAAAAGAGCATTTCGTTCCGTTCGCAGACTGGCTGCGTGCCGATCTAGACTTGATGATTCACGTGATATTATAACGCATTTGATTTATGTGGGTAATCAGAAAAAAAAAAGAAAAACATTACGCAGAACACGAGACTGGGATTGCAAACGGTTTTCATGGATCCATTCTCTGAGATCTAACAGATGCCAGATTTTGCTGATATATTTAATCCGGTTTTCACATGCGGTCTTCCATTCTTCTGTCTTTCCCTTCATTCCTGCAACTTTTTAGCTTCTCTTACAAACGCAGTATATTCTATTTCTATATCAGTAGATATAATTGTTTCCTTCCTTTTGTTTCGCCCCTACATACAGCACCATCTTTTATTGGCGCGTATCCATCTTCACATTCAATAAACTATAAATTAATTTGTTAAAATCTTATATAAAAATATAGTTGCTTGTCAAGTCCCGATTCAAATTTAAATTTTCTTTGTTTTTAAATATTCTGTCCATATATAATTCTGTATATTTATATGTTTGTAAATTCAACAGTGATCGATTTATTTGCTACAGTCGGGTTTGTATCTGCCTATATTTCTGAGATGAGGTATTATGTACACTATTTACATTGTTCGGAATATTGCCCTCATCTTCGTCGCCATATTTATCACAACCTTTCGGCCGATGTATGCTACGGCCTTCTTCAGGTGTTTGGAATATCGAAATGAAAATTTTATTTCGCTCACTGGGGTAGACAGTTCTAGTTCCACGTGCCATGTCTAACGGATGTCAGTTATGTTATCTCCTGTTAATTTCACTCTAAATGTTCTCCACTTAACCGGTTATTGAACTCCCACTTTGGGTCCTGTCACTGGATCTAACTAACGACTTTATCTACTGTGCCATGTGTCGTTGAGGACATCTCTGTATGAATTTCTGTGTATAATATATCTAATGTCTTCAGTAACCATTTTTACCATATTGCAATTTTAGCTCTTATCATTGCATGTTTTTAGCTCATCTCATATTGCAATTTTTGTTGATGTTATTGTTTTTTCTCTGGCACTCCTTATTACTCGTTCTCATATTGTATTCATTTCTATGCTTAATCGACTCAGGAGATTTTTGTGGCCTAGCATATATGCTGATTCCCTAAGTTTACGAATTTTCTAATGGTCTTCTTTGTTTATAACCTCAACCTTATCCCACATAGGGCGCTGATCGCCCTTTTCTCTCCACATGTGGTCAGCCCCGCCTGATTTTTCCACTTCTACTAGTGTTACAGTTTTGTGGTGTTCTTGAAGCCTTACCTTAAGGGGGCGTTTTATCTCTCCTTTTTTATTTCTTTTCGCAGATGCACGGGATAGCGTACACATAGTCTTTACTTATGTTCTCCTCCATGGGTGGTCTTAGTCTGGATCTTCTTTAGATAAATAATTGGTCAGTATAAGTAGTACCCTACAACGAAACAACTACCCTGGGTACATAGAAGCAGCCCCCCAAAACAAGGATAGGCGAGTACAAGAGGAGGACAACAACTCTAAGAACAGTCTGCCTGCCTTATGTGAAGGGGTTATCAGAGAAAATACAAAGGATCTGCGGCCCGTATAAATTCAGGAGAATCTTCAAAACAGGACGATACTTCACAGATATCTCTCCCGATTTTTGAGTTTATATAAAATAAATGCGTGTTAATTCAATTTTCTATCAAATGATCGACATATGCCATGTTTGTATTCATATATTCTTTAAAATATTTATGCCTATAAAATATATGGTGCCTATCTATCTATCTATCTATGTTAGTTCATATGTATTTCTCAGAATTTTTATCATCTTGACTCTTCTCTATTTATTTCACGCGGTCCATCAATTTTACTCTGTCGATGTTACTATCTTTGTCTCAACTAATTATCATCTTCGTTATTTCTCACTATTTTTATCTCAAACAGTTCATCTCTAACATTATCTCGATCTCAGTCGGTTCATCTCTCTGTTTCTATCTCATATTATTGATCTGCCTCTTTTTATTGCAGTCAATTCAATTACAATCGCCCAGCTCAGACATCTTCATCTCTCTGTCTTTCGGTCTCTCCTTAACTCAAACATATATTTCTCTATTTCAATGATGTCATAACTATGTCCCTTTATATCCTTTTCATCATGTAAATCTGTCTTATATAATTGCATATAACTTTCACATATCTATCTTTCGATAGATCTATCTTTCATAAATAATTGCATATAACCTTCTCATCAATAATCTATCTATTGATCGTTCGATTGATCTATAGATCTATCCATCTTTCCGATATAACTGCATATAACCTGGAGTATACTAAGTTCAGAAATGGCAACATTATATTTTTCGCTGAGCAGATTTCAAAAAATCACACATATCTTACATAGATATGATCCTTCGTAAGGTATGGGCTCTATTTTTGAGTGCAACCTTTTGTATTTATATAAAGCATGGGCGACCAGGGACTCCTTCAATGTCTTTTGAAATCTTCGCCAATAAATCCGAGTTCTTCAGTTACAACTGGAATTTTAAATGTCCTCGTGTGCTACATTTTTCTGATTTCTATTTCAAGCTCCTTTCAAGATGCATTGATGTCTGCAGGAACTGCCATATCAATAAGGAGGCACATTCTGTCTGTGCGGGGTCTAATCCCAATGTCAGTTTTGATTGTTCTTGTCTGTGTGTATTGTAATGTCCAATATGTTTTTTTTTATAGGTCCTGTCACCGTAAGCGTGTCTGGGTTGTTCTCATACCAATTTCTTGCAGGTTAATTACCGTAAGTGTTGCTGGTTTTCCAGTGCATTTATTGGCCCAATCAATCATGCTGGCCTTTATATTCAGTGGGTGCCAGTTCCGCCCTGTAGAGCCGGATCCAAACTATGGTCCTTAGTATCTATAGGGGAATTGGCATTTTATTGATAGCAGTTGTCTTAGTATATGAGATGTTCTAGTAGGACGACCTTCTGGGCAACTTATTATCTGATATTACCTGGGACAATATTAGTAAAATTATCCATTCTTTTCTCATGAGGCCCATAGCTATAGTTAATCTTCGTACAGTTTCAGTTTTCATTTCCTATCGCCTCATAATCTCGATGTCCTTGTTTTTGTATTTGGACAATTTCACGTTAATTTTTATGGAGGAGGTGTTTCTTTCAATTCTTACTGCTCTGTCAATAAGCATACATTTCTTAAAGTTCTTGTCTTTTATGATAATATACGGTCTGTTAGCTTTTATTTCTCTGTCTGTTTAAATTGGCATGTCCCGGATGATAGTTGCATCGTTATTCTGGGTAACTGTGTTTGGTTTGTGCTCATAACATCTTTCAGTGGTTTCGAGTTTGTGCTTCAGAAATATTTTCCAGTTTACAAATAACGCTACCTTGTTATATCTATAATAGATAACATATTTTATCCTACATTTTAAATCTTAAAAAAATGAAAGACATTGTCAAGTATATACAAACACATTCTTATATCAATTATTAGATATGGCTTCGAATGCCTGATACCTATAGTTTAGAGAGGACAGATATTCTTCGCTCCCCCTGGACTGGCGCTACAAGATCAGAAATAAAATCTGTATGAAATAACGCAACTCAAAATGAGTGAGGACATTCAACAGCTGTAACAGATAAAACTGAAAAGATATGTCACTCGAATAGAAAATAAATGACATAACATAGATATTGACGTGCCACGCAGCTTCGAACAAAATATTTATGGGAGAAACATACATCAAAGTTTGGAAAGATCAGAAATATTAAATGTAATTGAGTTATATATTTTCCTGCAAAATTGTATCAATAGAAATATTTTATAAATGTCATTTGACAGTAGGTTTAATTAAAAGAGAAAACAATTCACTGAGGGAAAAATATGTAGAAGGTACACAGTTTGTCAAAACATCCAACATAAATTTTCGTTCATTTTCTGACAATATTTCAGCCTTCTTAGCAGAACTTATGACATCAAAGTCGATAAAAGCAAATGCGTAGTAAAGTTAACAAGATCGGCTAGATGTAGAAATGCCTGAAAAAATCTCAATAATCAAAAATTCATCGTTTAAATATGTTTAGCATTTTACCTCGTTTTATAATGGACGTTCGAATTTAAATTATCCTTCGAATTCATAATCTCTTATATTCATATTTGCATCGATAAAAAAGTATGTTGGTCCCTCGAGAATACGAAACGGTTTCCACAATTTTTCCAGATTGTCGTTCAATTGCATTTTATATATATATATATATATATATATATATATATATATATATATATATATATATATGTGTGTGTGTGTGTGTGTGTGTGTTCTATATATATATATATATATATATATATATATATATATATATATATATACATATATATATATATATATATATTATACAGAATATAGTCTTAAGGTATGTGATATTTATGGAATAAATTGCTTAAGATCAGAGAGAGAGAAAATACATGAAATGTTAATTGTCGGAGTTGAATCAGACCAGGAAATATAGTCATATTAAAAATTGCTCAACACACGTGTAAAAAAAAATGAAATTAAAAATGTAGATATTACAAGATTAAACATCACGAGGACAATTATGGCAGATAAAACTGACTTCCGGATTTTTAAAGTATATATATATATATATATATATATCCGATGCAATGAGGACGAAAGTAATAAATAAATTCTAAAGTTCGCAGCATTAATCCAAAAGAAGAGTCGATACGATCAATATAGCGATGATTATGTTTTATAATTTTATCATATAGACAAAAACAGTTTACTCACTACAGAGACGTGACATTTCACATCGTCAAGGAACCTTCCCAGACTAATGAGCACTCAACAGCCCATCCATCATTCAGCAAACTGCTATCAACAAGCACTATTGTTTCAAACAGTCACCATTTTGTGTCATGTATATCTTTCCTTAAAGAAATGGAAAAAAAAGGAAGAGACGTTTTCACATAGGGCTTAACCACAAAAAGAATTCTTCATAACCATTTTTGGTTTTTACCCGTCGAGGAGCAATTGAACTTCACCAATACGAAGTTGCATCTTTGTAGTAAGTAAACTGTTTTTGTCTATATGATCAGTATATATATATATATATATATATATATATATATATATATATATATATATATATATATATATATATATATATATATATATATATATTATTTCAGCCAACTAGACGGCTTATGTTGTAAATCTATTCCAATATAAGACATTTTGTTGGTTGAAATAGCTATTCGAATGAGGTTAATTTGCATTTCTATTCTATGTAATTTAATTGAAATCTTATAATAAATACATTCAGCCCTTTTTATGCTGATCAGTTTTAATATCTTATATTATTAGGATTCACTTGAATTATATACTAACGGATTATTACCTATATATATATATATACGTTCGGAGTGCAACTTAAGTTTCGTTGTTCTACCAAATCATAAGTTGCACTCCGAACGTAGATATATGCATATTTAATAATATGTAATTCTTAACTCCCTAACCGCTTTGAGAACTGTTTTGTTTACACATTACCGGCGTATGCCTGCTAACGCATGTATATATGATTCCTTATATCTATTATTTCCTTTACCCATCGCAATATATATATATATATATATATATATATATATATATATATATAGGGAGAGAAAGAGAGAGTTTGTGAGAGAGATAGAGATGTAAAGAGACAGACGGTGCATCAAAAATATTTTTACAAAATTTGGAAATGGTTTCTTCACACAAGAAATTGACAAATGTCCATGCAAAAATATCTGCATGTCCCTCGTTTTTTTATCTAATAAGAAAGTTTACGATAGATGGCGCTGTGCTGCATTATAGACTATGCTATATTTGTCATTCGTGTACATTTGTGTCTGTTTGAACGATAACCGTGTGTAGTAGTGAGTTAAGAGATAACTTTTTCGTTTACCATTGCCAATATACTAATACCATACGTAGGCAGATATGATGTTTACATACGATCGTGAATGGTAATGAACGTGAGACTTTGTTTAAAGGAAGTATTTGCGTATATATTTTTATATGGACTTTTGTACTTGTTTTGGTGTGAGGAAATTATCATTGATACACCATGTATATATAATCATGTGTGCATTTGCATAGACAAATAATACTTCGTTAATGAAAGAGCCCATTACACTGAGTTCGGCGTAATGTAAAAGTGTATTTACTTTGTTTAATCATCTGACAAGTTTGTCTTTAAAAAAACATATGCAGTATCATAATGATGGATAATTTATAAGTACACTTTGAGAATAAAAGTAATTAATATAGCGTCACTTTTAGATAACATGATTAAGTTTTAGGAAGCAATTCTTCGACAACTTAACTGTTTCCGACTATACATCACGGGAGAAATATTTCAAGGTCTGTATCACACATTTTTTAAAGAAACTACGGAGAAAAAAAAGAGAAAAAAATGCATATTCTAGTTTCTTAAAATAATGGAAACAATACATTACATTCCCAATTCAAATTAATTCACACGAAATTTATTTTGGGTCAAATACACTCAACGATATAACGTCGAAGGGCACTATGTTAATCACAGATATAGTATTTATATTTTAATATCTTTAGTGCATTTTTTCTAAACTATTAACTTACATGGAATTAAGTACTTATTTTAAGTTAATATTCAATGAAAACGATTCTTTATTTAGCGGTCTGACAATATTACAAATAGTTTTTTTTTTCGCGATTTGACAACTGCCAATTTTGACATGTGTACTCATAGAAGCGATGAAGTTTGGATTTTAAACATTGCTTTAATTACAGAAGATAGATGATAAAGAAATAGCCCAAGATGCGAAATAGGATTTGGAGAGGCCAAATCAAGCTATGACAAAATATTAAATATATAGGAAGTGTTTTACAAGAAAACTGACAATATGACATAGAAATCCAATTAGGCATTGGAATTGCGAAATATGCCTTGCAAAATCTAAGTTTTAACAAAGAACATTTCCTGAGGAAAAAATAAAAGATTGATCAACTTCAATGAAATATTGGTCCTCCTATACGATAGAGAATGGCTGAAAATCCCCAAACGATCCTAATGAAGATGAGTCTTTAGGTAACAGAAATGTGGATTTAAAATGATAACTAAGAATACTATTGGATGTATCCGGGAACAAAAGTGAATTTTTATGGAAAATAGAAAAAAGGTCGCTTCTATTTAGAATCATTAAGTAAGACGCAAAATGTCTATAGCATATAACGATGTAATAGGGCTTGGAGAATTAGAAGGACACAGATCTTATTGAAGGTATAAAGAACAGGGGAAAACAGCGAATAACCTATCTAATGAGTTCCTTTAAATAGTTTTCTATACAGGAATTAAGATTAATAGCATATATTAAAAATTGTAATGACCTACAAAGAGCAGGAAGTTGTGGAGTGCCATGATCGCCTGTGTCTTGAAAGGTTACTTTACATAGAAAACAAGATATTCTCAATGTACTAGATTAGCTACCTATCAGTTTTTGGGAAAACTTATCTATTGTTCTTTTCTTACATATTATTAGTGTGAATCTATGGATTCAGACTTTTCCTCGGGTTAATAATGTGAAGTAAATAACAATTATTTCAGTCGTAATTTATATTTGTCTAGTAATATCTTTCTTTTACTTTAATCATGACAATATTCACATGTAACCATAGCAAACATAAAATCGAATAGAAATAATAATGTTTGACAATGTATTTAAGTTAAATCCTTAGATGAATCGCTACACGTACATAAGAGATTCGCATTCGAGAAACTTATATTAAATTAACTAAAGTGACGGGCAAAATCCCATTAGAATCCATAAGAAACATTTTCCCGATTAATATCGTTGTAAAATAAACCAGGCCTTAACAGAAAACGCAATCAGGTGCTTGATTAAGTTGACACAAGATAGACAAATATATTATATATTACAAAACCTAGTCAATGTTTTGTGTAATGCAAACACTTTTGGTTGGAATGAGACATTATACCGTCTATAAAATCGACTTCCCTCTTGATGGTGGTCAAATGATCTGGTGTTTGCTTTGCAAACAGTCCCTAAAGGAATCTTGCAGAATATATCAATTACAGCAAATTGAGTATCTTCTGATCGTTATTGATAAAAATAGGCTATATTATTTTGATCTATTCACAACAGATTTTCGAAGGGAACATTTTTTCTAATTGGATACAAATAACAGTTAATATATAGACACAATGATTATTGGCTTAGAATTACTAAAGTTTACGTATTTAGGTTGTAATCCAAAAGTTATATAAGTAAAAATATCTTCATAAAAATTTAGATTATGCTAAAAATCTGTTATTACTGCCATAACTATTTTTGGAATGTAGAAGATAATTCTTCCCCCAAGAAGATTACATTTGATAAAGACAGTTACCGAGACATAGTAAAGATATCTTGTTAATAAAATATGAAATGATAACAAGAAATAATAATAAAAATAGAAACCAACATTTGAAAATTATAAATCCGACTGTTGACAGATATTCACCAAATTATTAAAAACCTAATGAAATCCGAATGAAATCAGATATTTGACAATTTATATTTAAGTGTGTACTGGAAGCCGGGTAAATGATCTTAAAAATAGAAAAATAAATTGAAAAGGTCCTTGACAAACATGAAAAAAATCCTTAACCAAACCTGAAAAAATGTTGCTCAAACATGCACGATATATGCACGCTATATATAAACGCATACATATATATATATATATATACACATATCTCTCTCTCTCTCTATATATATATATACATACATATATATATCTATCTATATATATATATATATATATATATATATATGTATGTATGTATATCTATGTATGTATATATATATGTATGTATGTATATATATGTGTATATATATATATATATATATATATGTATGTATGTATGTATGTATATATATATATATATATATATATATATATATATATATATATATATATTCATGATCATTAAAAACGACGGAAAATTTACTACGGTTGATCTTCTTATTTCATTTTTCTTGTGTTCTAACAAGAGCTACCTTTTCTGGACAAATAGTGTTTAAAAACTGTCCAAATGTTTTTTATATTTCCGAGCGCTTTCGGCTATACCTTTAGCCATTATCAAGGATGATTTGATTTTTCATATTAATTGAGTGTGTGTGTTATATGTATTTCTTAGTGTGTAGTAGGGATGTTTTAATTTCCGAATACAGTTTGCACATTGCGGCTTTGTTCTTAGGTAATGTTGTTAAGAGTTTGAATTTTCTTTTTTATTATTAAAGCTACCATTATTTTTAGTCTTTTTTTACAGGGGGATGCAGTTAATATATTTGTTTTCATGCTTTTCTAACTACCACATATCCCACGTAGAAAATAATATATTTACACAGGTGCGTAAAATAAAAATATATGTTCGCTACATGGATGATATTTTTATTTTAGCAAATATCATTAAAGAAATAAACGCAGTTAAGACCACATTTGAGAAAAAAAATCCTTCCTTAACTTTACCTATGAACTTAGTAAAAAAAAAAAAACTTCCATTCTTAGATGTTCTCGTAGAATACCTTCATTACATCATTATACAAAAAATCACCAGCAAAAATTCGTGCTACCTTAACTTTGAAAACGTATGTCCACTTAGGTAGAAAATAGCAGCAATAAAGAACTTTCTCAAAACAGCAGACCAGAATTCATCCACTCGACTATTCTTTCTCAAAGAATTTAATAATGTTAAACAGACACTACTCAACAACGGCTTCCCTAATCACCTTATAGACCACCAAATTAGACTATTTCTCCCCAAAGTAAGCAATAACGATAGTGAACACACAGTCAAAAATTACATACACATTTACTACAAAAACCAAATGCTCCATAATTACAAACAAGACGAATCTTCACTAAGACATATTATAAAGATATACACTACCAAACTGACACGAATAAAAAAAATCAAATTAATTATCTATTACAAAAAATTTAAGACAGCTAACCTTATTTTCTAATTTCGTAGTTGTTCTCTATTCCATCATAAGTGAACATTGGAGTCAACACTCAGAAGCGACAGGCAGTTTCATGCTAGACGCAATCGTCAGGCGACTGACGATAGCGTCCAGCAGGAAACAGCCTGTCGCATATGTGCGTTGACTTCAATGTTCATTTTATATTTATCTTTACATACAAGCTATCTCTGATATTGAGCACTTTATCCCATAAATATCAGACATCTTAAAACTATTTTTCTTCATTTTTTTGCATATTTTTGTAAATTAAAATACATAGATAATTTAATTGATTTTCGAAAATATCACAAACAGAAGAGTGTATTACTTCATGTATTAGCATTGTAAATATATATTAACTGTTCAATTATCGTATACTTTTCCTTAGCCTGCTTGTTTTCGACTTCGCTTAAAACTGACAAAATTTAATTTGTTTATATTTAGTTTTTGATTTCTGAAATCCGTTCATATTTATTTGACTGGCTGCACGAAAGATCCCATAAATTATGACCAAATCAACCAAATCTTCTTATCTGTAGACCTGTATATACTCTTCTGATTCTAAATTTTTTTAAGCACGCCTACTTACACATGAGCATGAATTCACGTGATAAAATCTCGTCGTATCCTCAAAGGACCAGGTTTTAAAAAAATATGGATACGTAATATCCTATCTGTAGTTTCAAAATTCGTTCGAGCAGAATTACGGAGGAGGATGATCAATAACATATATTCACTCGACATAATATTGGCTTATGCGAATGTTCAGATTTTTCCTCGGATTTAAGATAATAAATAATTGAAAGATGACCAGTTCCGATTTTAATATCCCATTATTTAATCGTGATGAAATTAAGATATTAGACGAAGTCCATATTTATATATAAATATAGATGAAGGTTCATACATTGTTATTATTATTATTATTATTATATATATATATATATATATATATATATATGTGTGTATATATATATAGATAAAGATAGATAGATGTATGCATATATACATGTATATACATAATAGATACGTGTGTGTTTACAAGTATATATCTACATGTAATTACGTATGTACTCGTATCAAATATATTGATTAACGATTTCATTCATTGTAAGTAAGGTTCTGACTTGATTTAATTTATTGATGCACCTAACTGATCGATTGTCCTTGATGCTTTGTTTCTGATTGAAAACTCTTCTTATTTTAACCGTGATTGATTATGCCTGCAAAATCTATTAAGCGTAGTAAATAGTTCTCACTTAATTGTTCATCGAATCTTGTTAATCTAATTTCGTTTGCGACTGACCGGTTTTGTTCAATAGGTATTGGTAATGATGGGGCTTTATTTGATTTTATAATTATTGATGTGTAATTGTAACATTATGTCCATGGTTTACAGCGACAACGATCCAACGAGGGTTGATATCTGTAACTTCAATGAATCCTTTTGTCTGCAATTGATGTCGATCTACGACAGACGTATTCACCAGAATTACACCCAAATTCTACCTCGCCAATCTACACTGCACACACCGGCAATCAACCATATTTCTTTCTCGTCGAAAAGATACATTATAGCAGAGAAAATCGTGACTGTATATTATTTGCAAGCCTCTAAATTGTTACAAAATTATCGTTTATAAATTAACATTTGAGAGAATAGTCCGGTGGTCTTAGTAGTAGAATCTGACGTGCTGAAAATATAACTGTTTTATGGATTAGTCTGAGATCATATGTTCATATATTTATTATTTTTTGAAAATTTAATTTTAAGTACACACTACAAATTAAATTTGCATTACATACATACATCTGTCACAATCTCTCGCGCCCTTCCTTCTATCTCTATCTGTCTGTCTGTCTGTCTGTCTCTCTCTCTCTCTCTATATATATATATATATATATATATATATATATATATGTATTTAAATGTGCATGTATACGTATATATATATATATATATATATATATATGTATTTAAATGTGCATGTATACGTATATATATATATATATATATATATATATATATATATATATATATATATGTGTGTGTGTGTGTGTGTGTGTGTGAGGAATAAACGCTGCTGCTATTATACATTACAAAGACTACATATTAATAGGACAAACATGAAATGAAATTAACCATATTTAACAAAAAAATCCCCTTGACTATGTCTAAAGTGGCTGAAAGCCCTTCGAACAATAAACACTATACACGACTTTTATACACCTTTATTCTCATCAAACGAAAAAATGTAAGACTATTTGAAAAGAAATAAATAAAATATTTATCAGCTATATATATATATATATATATATATATATATATATATAGATAGATAGATAGATAGATAGATATGCATTAGTGTGCATGTATACGTGTAAATATAACAGTAATATGGGTGAGCTCTATCATTCAAGCATTTTCATGAGATAAGAAAATTGCTGAATGAAAATTAATATAACTTACATTACTGAGCAATTGAACAGTAATGCTTTTTATTAATTAATCCTTATATATACATATATATATATATATATATATATATATATATATATATATATATATATATATATATATATATATATATATCCAATATATCAATATAACTAGAAAATTGTTCAGAGTCGTATTAGTCCAAGAAATATATGTATTAAAAAGTTCTCAATATACTATAAAGAATATAAAAATCTAACATGCAGAATCCCGCTATCTTGGTTCAAACTTTCGGCATCTGCAGTCGATCGAGCCCAAACGATTTCCTATCTTTTTATTACGCTTTAGCATACATAGAATAGTTATGATGCAGATAGTTAGATAGATAGATAGCATTGAATGCAGTGATTGCCAGAAATCTTTCTTGCAATTGCTGCCAAATTAAACTAGTATATTAAACTTAATGAATTATGATACGCCAACTTGTATTTAAAGCCAGTACATAATGTGGCTGGAACTTTACTTAATTAAATCATAAGCTGAACCTGCTTAAATAAAATACAATAATGAAGATAGATATAAATGAAACTGGGTATACATGGTGGAAAATCCCGTCTGCTAAATCCAATGGTTACTTAAATATTATCAGGTATTTTCATATTTTATATAAGTTGACATAGAAGATGGTGAGGAATATGTCAACTGATATATGCTGACCGTCAAATGTGTAAATTTTAAATTCGTTTTTTGTTTCACCTTTGAAAGTGAAGTGTGAAGTTCCGTAGAAAAATAAAATTCTCTAGTTAAATAAATTATAACAAATGCAGCCTTAAAGTGGTCAGATTTTAAATAAAGCTATTCGCTCTTACTTAACATTGGATTTCATCTTTCTTGGGATTATCCATACGGATTACCAAGATGCGTTTTACTTAACAAATCATCAGGTTGATTTTGGAGGTGTGTGTTTGTGCCAAAATTTTTATAGTCACAGAATATCTTGCTCCCACTAAAACATCTTGATATTCTAATAACTAAATTATTTCCGTAATATCTGGCAAAGGTGAAAATCAAACTGGGGTCTCTTTCTGTTTTGCTTCAAGGAGATAACGTCGTAATACTCTCAAGCTTTTCAAATAGTAATGCCAGTCCAGTCTTCTGATTTGACAAACCTATTAGTTTTAGAGCATAGGGAAGAAATGACGAATGTTTTCATATTTTGATATCTATTTAAGTAATTTTAAAAAAAAAAAAATGCCTAAAAATCTATATAGATTTTCATTTGTAGTTATTTGTATAAATGTGTAAACTTTAATAGTGTCAATTTATCTTATTCTTGTAACTACCTTTTGTAAGAAATCTAAAAATCAACGTCAATAAATATCTTAAGTTTTCCATTATCTCTGATGAGAACTTATGAATTCTGTGAAATAAGATTATTAAAGGATTAACGAAAACAAGGATAAATAAATAAACATTATTCAATTTAAAAGCAGTCATTATAAATCCTTAAGTAGGCAAAAGAATATTATTACTAAAAACGTTGACATTTATGTTAATGAAAGTTGAAATCAGGAAATTACATGAAACTGTTAAAGAAAATAATTTTATTCATTTACTATCAGGAGAGCCCGGCGTTGCCCGGGGATGGAACAGTAAGAGATAGATCAAGTATCGACCATCATAAAGACTGAAAAATAAAATTGACAAAGGTTATTGTTTAAGACTGACGAACACGCATGTCTTAATTAGTATTTTTTTGTTTTTTTTTGTTTTTTTACGAATTGGTCAACCCAAACTCAAACAAAAACATTGTTTTCAATCGTTATGAGTCTAACGATTGAATAGAATTTTATTATAGACAACTGTCTTGTAAATGGAATTTTTAAAGCATTCTGAATGTAAAAATAAAGAAAAAAAGTGTGCAAGACAATAAGAAACACTACCTGCCAAAAAAAGTGTGCAAGACAATAAGAAACACTACCTGCCAAAAAAAGTGAAGTTTTGTTAAAATCGGTTGAAAAATGTAGGAAATCAGATCCATATATATAAACGAACACACACACAAACAAACAAACAAACAAACAACCTGGGTTTTATAATAAGTATAACACGATATTAATAAGTAAAACTCGATATGAGTTGTCCCCCTTTCATTAATGCCTCTGAATCGTGTTTTCAAATTAATTTAATGCAAAAACAATTGCATTTTTCCAATTTCGGGCGCTGTCAGAACCACCGCAAGGTAATTTTACGTAGCCCTGTGAAGTTTTGTTGAAATCGGTTGAAAAATGTAGGAAATCCGATCCAATATATAAACGTACAGACACACTAACACACACACACAATCTGCGTTTTATAATAAGTAAGATACATATGTAGAATTTTTACTTTTGACAGAGGATTGAAAATTTTGAAGTATTTTATATGTAATAACTTAAGTATTTCAGACTGAAAATATGTTTGTATGAAATTACATAAAGAGAAATTAGTTTTTAAAATACCGTAATTCCTAAGAAATATTCAAAACCATCTAAGATAAGCTGTAGTAGATATAAAATTAGCAGTCATTTCAAGGGAACTTTCAAAATATTTGCAGCTAGAACTTGAAATGAAACATTTCATATTGATGATCGCATTTTAGATATTTTTCTCGAAATACATCTGTCTGATGTTTGGCAAATATCATCATTTATGTTTTTATAGGAGAAATATTCAGAGATTCGGGTTTTACAAGAGCAGGCATCTTCTCCATGGAGGACCAGCAGATGCTGATCAGATATCGAGTTCTGTGCTCTCCGACACATACAGCTATTCTTGTAGTGTAAGTTTCCCCTGAGCCAACAGCTATTTTCCTACTGTAAGATTCTTCTAACCCACGACTAATCCTAGGGCTTTTATATTCTACTCCCAAGAAAATTGATGTTCACCTGCTTTCAAATAGGAAAACAGCTTATAAATATTCAATAACCGTATAAAATATGGAAAATATTTATAAAATAATAGATTCATTCATTTCCCTATTAAATTAGATCCATTATAACCGTTCTATATATGAATCCATTTATGCAAGAAACGATGCAACATATTTCAATTTCTAAAAATGCTAGGAGGTAACCAACAAAACATTTTTGCTGTGCCTTTTGACATTTAATTTATTTTAATAAATAGTAAAAAAAAAAAAAAAGATAAATTCTGTACAGTTTATCCACAATTCGAATTTGGATATATAACTTCTTGTTAGATTATTAGAACAAATTATTAAAAAATTAAAATATCTATCAGCTGAATAAAAAAATTATATATATATATATATATATATATATATATATATATATATATATATATATATATATATATATATATATATATATATATATACACAACACACACACACATATATATATATATATATATATATATATATATATATATATATATATATATATATATATATAGGAAGAAAATCCGTTGGTATATAAGTGGATTCTAGTAATATGAATATATTTATTAGAGCTGATCCTCAAAAAAGTTATTTGCTTATACAGAACAATATCATTAATAATAGATAAAATCTTTTTTACCTCATAAATTAGTATTAAATCGTTTTAAAGATGGGTGTAACCTGTGTTTACAAAAAAATAGGATAATAAAATACAATAATCAAAGCAAACTATTAAATCAAAGAATTAATCATTTTTTAAATCTTGACATAGATGCTAATTTAAACTTCTATAAAAATATAAATCTCTTTATTAAATTATAAATGTCTTACACTTCTAATTTTGCATATATAACTATATTTAATTTCTCGATATTTCCCTTTCTTCTCCATATTTATTATATTTTATAACTGTCCACTAGTTCAAAAAAATGATTTTCTTTATCACTCTCACCTCTTTATCGTTATTCTTTTGGAAGTTTCTATTTGTATTTTTAATATATCATGGAATGTATTTCTTCTCTTGATATCTTTACTTATCTTTAAAGTTACAAATGGATAATTTATTTTTATCTTTCCATTTTTCATTCTTTAATATTATTTTTAAAATATATTCTTACTTAATATAGATTATCTTAATATAGATTATTTTATTATAGATTAATATGATTCGCTCTTAATCTTGTTAACATCTCTCTTTTGTTGGTAGGGTTTGGTATTTTTTGAAACGGGCACCTAACATCTTTTATATATATAATTATTTTTTTTATATATAAAACTGTTTTTTCGGACGTCTTCTATTTTCAGTTCAACAGCTCTTTCTTCATAGAACATCAACTTAGGGTCATAAGGTTAATATCCAGGTTGGATTTGTGGAGCTTCTTCCCTTTAAGACAGAGTGTTTCCGCCTGTAATTTTCTGTATTCTGTTCCGTATCTTGGCAGAGTTTTCTGTCTCTTTTCCATCATTTCGAGAATCTCAACATCCTTTTGTTTTTTTCTTCTTCGTGCCGCCTCATTTTGGAATGGTGTCGTTTGCTGATATCACTAAAACATCTCATTTCCGCAGTCGGCATTTGGGTACATTTTGCAATGAATCATTTCATTCTTGAAATATTTTTTTTTAGTTATGTAACCAATTTAAATATTAAGCACTTATATTATTATTGCCACCATCCACCTTACATATTACTATCACACCATATCTAATATTACCATATAATCCTGCCATAATTATTAACGTAAACTACCCCCTCTCCCAGCATATTTAATACCACCATAAAAATGACTAATAAGGATTACAAACTGAAATTTCTACTCGCCACATATACACAGTCACAAATAAACAAGGAAATAGCGAGCTTTAATATATTAAACAATAATATTTTTGTAAATTAAAAATTAAAAATTAAAATATTATAGCAATCTTCAACTACCATAATTTTACACAGAATACCTATTATCCGGATTTATACCAAAATAAATTAATACATGTAACAAAATAAAATAAAATAAAACACCAACAACCAGTCTTTAGCTACCACCACTATAACTAAATTCATGGTTTCATCATTCTCCCACCACCGTTACTAATCATTTCTACCAATTTACAATTTCTACCAATTTACAATAACTATTGGCTAATTATATTATCATTGCCTCCAATCCCTTGCAACATTACTATCACATCATATCATATAGACCCGTTATTAAATCAAACTACCCTCTCACCCAGCATATTAAATATTGAACATCACCATATAAAAAACCCAATAAGGATTACAAATTTCTACCTGTTACATATACACAGTCAAAAACAAACAAATAACCAGCTTTAAATATAACAAATAAACCCCCATTTTTTCAAATTTAAAAATAAATATAAATAATAATAATTTTACCTATCATAATTTCGCACAAACCCCACCACACGTATATACATACATGAGAGGAAATATTATTCAGCAGAAAAATAAAATATATGACATGTATACACTCACGAGACATTCACGAGACATTTCCGCCACACTTCCAATCTTTAAATTAAAACATACAAATGCGTATGTATAGACACAACACCACCCGTATACATACATATGTTATATCCGAAACTGCCCACATATGTTTATATATATATATGAGTCCCGACGGAACCAAGTATGTATATGTGTCTGCATACATCGATGTTTGCGTTAGTACAATGAAAAAACGACGAAGTTTCCCCCACCACTTCCACAATAACACCAATACACGCAATCTACATAAACCCAATTTTTAAAAAAAAATTAATTAGTTTGTCTGACGATCGCTAAAACGTGAAACCCAGGGTCACAAACTACATCTATCCAACCAAATATATATATATATATATATATATATATATATATATATATATATATATATATATATATATATATATATTCCAGAAATCTGGCAGTTCATTTTTTCATAATTGTTCAAATTATGTGTTGTTTTTTTGTTTCTTTTATATAATGAGGCTTTTTCCTGAATTTAAATGCTTTTATATAGTTGTGTATAAGTGTAGCATTAAATTTTAATATCTATATTGTATATCTAGATATGTACAAGTCCATACTAGATTAAATTTGTCCGTATGGAGATCTGGTCAGAGTGATATAATGTCTGTCGTCTTGACAGTATATTCGTGTGTCAAGAAATTATTTGTTTCTTTTCAAATAACATTGGCCTAATACAATTTTTCTTTCATCATCGAGATTTTTCTTTCTGATATTAAGTTGAGATATTATATTTTATTAAAATGGATATTTAATTGATATTTTTTTTTATTTGTTCAAGAAGATTTATATAATTTTGAAATGTTTCATATAGGGAATTCATCTTGATTGTAATTTTTGTGTCTCCGAGTACAATAAATTATAATATTTTTTTCTTTTCTCTTTGTGAATTATGATATTATTGTTTAATTTAGAAAAAACAAAACAAAAGAAAAACAATCTTATTGAGATGCCTATAATGTATTTTCCAAATCTTGTTATTTAAATTTTGTCTTGTTTTACTAAGTTCCAAAAAATCATGCAATCCATACCATGGAAATATTCTTATAACCAATACCAATGAAAATTACATAAACCTGCCCGACCATGAGCTAACAATCTACTAGAAAGAAAACAAAACTACCAGTTGCAACAGAAACTTGAATTTGAAATCGTACAATAATCAATATAAGAACTCGAATCTGAAAAATCTAATTAGCATACATCAAAAATAAGAAATCTGTTAAAAGCAGAGGTACAGAAAACTGCACCCGAGGCAATCATTTCTGCATAAGTAAATTAACCTTATGTACAAGCAATATTTTATTTAAGCTTCAGAGAGCGAATATTTAATAATTTCTTTTGGAAATTGAAATCATTCTTTGACGTAAGTGAAATACTTGAAGCGACAGCAATCGGATAATATTAATGAATTATGAGTGCCCCAGGATCATCGTATATGTGTAAAGAAAAAGTTATATGAAGAGTACAAATTACACTGTAGTTGCTCATAACATTGAAAAACAGAAAGTCTAAATTATTTTTTACATAAAATAAGGACAAAAAGCTTGGATTATTTAACACTCACGGGAGACATTGAAATCGAGATAAACAGACAGAAATAACGATTAGCATACTTGAGGAGTTTGTGCAAATGACTAGAGGACTCGTCACAGTCGACTGCAATTTAGTTTATA